>CM065592.1:42091463-42518963 GCA_033119425.1 Bufotes viridis | reverse complement strand
CGCCCCTATTCTGCCAACATTGCTGGGAGAAACTCCTAATATAAGGTTCAACCAACTCCCAAGTCCTAAATATTTTTCATTTTGGAAAGGGATGACTCAGGTTTTCCTCACCAGCTGTAAATATGTCCCTGTTTATTCTGGCCTCACACGTTAATGAAGAAGTCATCAGAAGACTTCCCAGATCTGTGATACATTCTAATATAGGGCTGTAGGAGGTAAGAGGTTTCGTATGCAAAATTCTCCAGCTGTCGGCAGCTGACATCAGCATTTCTTAGGACCATTGCTCCTTCACCATGTAATTTAAAGGGGTGTTCCTATCTCTTCTCCACATGATATG
Organism: Bufotes viridis; assembly: GCA_033119425.1. NCBI lineage: Eukaryota > Metazoa > Chordata > Amphibia > Anura > Bufonidae > Bufotes > Bufotes viridis. Next base: position 42,518,626 of record CM065592.1, on the reverse strand, counting down.
CTACAGATGTCCAGATAGGTTCGGGAGCCACTTCTGACACCCTTACCTATGAGGAGAATGTAAGCCCTCCAATTTCCATTCATCAGCCCAGGTGGTCAGCAGCCAGTATCCAGTAGTGATGAGCGGCATAGGCAATATTCGAATTCACAATATTTTGCTAATTATAAATTCGCAAATTCAAGAATTCGTGATCTCCAGTCATCATTTACTTGAATGAGAAAATCGGCAATATAATATATTTGCAATAAAGAATTCACGATTAGAATATTCGCGATCAACACTAAAGGGTAGGCAACTTTCCTATTGGTTGCTAGATATGTTGCTAAGTGCCAATATTCGCGATAAATTCGCGATTAGTATAGTTTGCGATCAACACTATTCGCGAATACGAATAGATAGCAATATATTCGCAAATTCTCGAAGTGGCGATATTCGCAATTAAAATTCGCAATTTGAAAATTCGCGCCAATACTAGTATCCAGCAGCAGACTTAATGAGATGGCGGTCATACTCTCTCATTTTAAAGGGGCTTGTTACCCACAAAATACATTTATCACCTATAAACAAGTGATGAATGTATAATCGTCAGTGGCCCCACCACTGGGACCCCACCCAAGATCATTAGAACTGATGTCATCAATGTGAGCTCTGATGTCATCACTTATAATCAGTGAGCTCTGATGTCACCACTTTTTACTGCTAGTTATAACTGATGTCATCATTTATAATCATTAAAGGGGTTGTCTTACTTTAGTAAGTGGCATTTATCATGTAGAGAAAGTTACTACAAGCCACTTACTAATGTATTGTGATTGTCCATATTGCCTCCTTTGCTGGCTGGATTCATTTTTCCATCACATTATACACTGATCGTTTCCATGGTTACGTCCACCCTTCAATTCATCAGCGGTGGTCGTGCTTGCACAGTATAGGAAAAAGCGCCAGCCTCTCTGGTGGCCGGGACCATGGGAGCGCACATAGGGTAGTGCTTTTCCCTATAGTGTGCAAGCACGACCACCGCTGATGGATTGCAGGGTGGACGTAACCATGGAAACGAGCAGTGTATAATGTGATGGAAAACTGAATCCAGCCAGCAAAGGAGATAATATGGAGAATCACAATACATTAGTAAGAGGCTGGTATTAACTTTCTCTACATGATAAATGCCACTTGCTGAAGTGAGACCACCCCTGTAACCTCAAATGTCACCACTTTTTATTTTTTACTTATTTCTGAAGTCACCACTTTTGACTTTTAGTTATAACTGACGTCATAACTTATAATCAGTAAGCTCAAATGTCACCACTTTTTATTTTTCCACTTATAATCAGTGAGCTCAAATGTCACCACTATTTACTTTTAGTTATAACTGATGTCATCAGCTATAATCAGTAAGCTCTGATGTCACCACTATTTACTTTTAGTTATAACTGACGTCATCGCTTATAATCAGTGAGCTCTGATGTCACCACTATTTACTTTTAGTTATAACTGATGTCATCGCTTATAATCAGTGAGCTCTGATGTCACCACTATTTACTTTTAGTTATAACTGATGTCATCGCTTATAATCAGTGAGCTCTGATGTCACCACTATTTACTTTTAGTTATAACTGATGTCATCGCTTATAATCAGAAAGCTCTGATGTCACCACTATTTACTTTTAGTTATAACTGATGTCATCGCTATAATCAGTGAGCTCTGATGTCACCACTATTTACTTTAACTTACAACTGCTATCATCACTTATAATAATTAGGGCTCTGATGTCACTTTTTACCTTGAATAGCGATTACTGATGTCATCACTCGGAGCTTGTGACCTATGACATCATCTCTCAGTGTGTTAGAAGAATCCTCTAATAACAAGCCTAGAAAAACTTATATGGGGTCATTTATCAAACTGGTGTAAAGTAGAACTGGCTTAGTTGCCCATAGCAACCAATCAGATTCCACCTTTCATTTTCCAAAGGAGCTGTGAAGAATGAAAGGTGGAATCTGATTAGCTGCTATGGTCAACTAAGACAGTTCTACTACACCAGTTTGATAAATGACCCCATAGTGTCGTGCAATAGGGCTATACTTTACAGATGAGGCATACATTACCCGTAAAAAAAACATCCAATGCGCTGAAAACCTTTAATGAGCGCTGTTAATAACACAGGTCACACAGGCCAATACAATAATGTCACCCCTGTGTGGCGGCCGCAGCTGTCCCTACCTGTCCTTCCATTTTCTATTTGCAGAGCTGTATCTGGTGACAGAGTTATGTGATGACACATTGTAACCTCACGTCGTGCTCCTCAGAGAACATTTAAGGTGTGTAAAGCCTTGTCACTTCAGACTTTGTGACACCAAAATGTCACATGTATCGTCTGACCAGCTAGCTTAAAAATAGGCCCATGAAGCTGCATCAGCTCTAGGCACTAGCTGGGGATGTGCGGCACCCGGTCGTGGCTGCCTGAGAGCGGTATTTCTGCTGCTCCCATGGCACCTCCATATAATGATGCTATAAAGTCTTCACGGCAATATGTCAAACTTCACACCATGTAGTCGCCTGCAATAAACCGTCCTCAATAGCACATTTATGTTCTGTAATAAATTTTGTACGCTTGCGCAAATATCTAAAAATATGATTCAGTCATTTGGAGAAAAAAACTATAATTCATCAGGAGCTGTCTATTTATTTGAAACCAATTAGTAGGCCATGTGATCATCAAGTGGAGTCTCCCACACAGGTTTCCATCTCAGAATAGACAGCTGCTGCAAGAAGAGCGTCTCCTCCTCTGGAGGACTCAACATAACATGGTTTCCTATTCATTTAAATAGGCACCGTGTAATACCTCATTCTGCCTGCTGTGGCCACTGCAGGAAAAATGGGTCAATAACAACTGATTGCTTGTCTACATGAGACAACTCCTGTCGTCCTGACTGCACTCCAAAATGTAGGTGTTACCCCACCAAACTCATCTCCCGAGTCACACCCACAGGGCACAGGGTCCAGGGCAATGGGGTAAGAAGAGCTGTAAGTTGCAGTCCTCACAGCTTATCTTTACTTGTGACACGGAGGTAAAGGTCCCTTTAAACTGCACCATGTTCTGTTAGATTATCGCAAAAAATTGTTTTTGTACAGATGCTCATTAGCGATAATCGACCTGTTTAAAAGTGCCGCCCATTACCCGATAAGCGAAAGAAATGCTTGTTCGTGGGGTAATAAGATCGCTGGTGTGGTCACTAGAGATGAGCAAATTTTTGAAAAGTTCGATTCGAGTGCAATGACAGGAAGCTGTGATAGTGCTGCCCCCGGTCATTGTACGCCTCAGATGCCGCGTTTATACTGTACATGATCGCGGCATCTGAGTGTAAATTAACATTAAAAAAATCTAACTTACCGAATCCATTTGCTCGCGACGAGCCGGCCGATGTGATCTTACTTGAAGATCTGGCGTGAAATCGCTCGCGCCGCAAGATTACGTCACCACGCATGGGATTTTGGCCGAGTTCTTCAATCAAGATGGCAGCTATCGGCCGTCGCGAGCAAATGGAGGCGGTAAGTATGATTTTATTTTTGTTTTTACACTATTTCAGGTAAAATCGATTCGCTAACACGAAGCACAAGGAAATTTGGCTTTGAGGCAAAACAAATTTATCCTGAATTTATCCTGAAATTCAGATCGAATTCCACTTCGTGGGATTTGATTCGCTCATCGCTAGTGGTCACCTAAATTATATAATTTGCCAGCAGCAGATCACGCCTCTGCTGCCGGCAAAGAATGATTGTGCATGGGGACGAGCAATGATATTAGCAAGGTAATGGCCCTAAGTGCACAGCCAGGACAACACAGGACCTCTTCGAATGTCCTTGAGTGGCCCAGCCAGAGCCCTGACTTGAACCCAATGGAACGTCTCTGGAGAGACCTGAAAATGGCTGACCACCGATGGTCCCCATCCAACCTGACAGAGCTTGAGAGGATCTGCAGAGAAGAACATTCCCAAATCCAGGTGTGTAAACCTCGTGGTATCATACCCAGGAAGACTGGAGGCTGTAATCGCTGCCAAAGGGGCTTTAACTAAGTCGTGAGTAAAGGGTCTGAATTATTATGTCAGTGCAAGATTTTTGGTTTTTCCTTTTCAATAAATTAACAAAGATTTTGAACATTTTGTTCTCACTTTCATGTGCAAACTGTTCCATTCACATAGAGGACTCCGGGACCGCCTAGTGGTTGGACCCCCATCAGTCAGACATTTGTCTGCTATCTTTGGAATAGGGCAAGCTCAGGGGTTACTGTTTCAGTGGTCTGATTAGGCTATTACGAGTTATTATGCATGTGGATAAGGAATATGCAAGTGTTGTGGCTGTATAAATCTGCTTACAGTGAGCTCCCTCTAGTGGTGGCTGCACATAGCTTAGGATGCAGTTAAAGCCGTTCTCTCACTTCAGCAAATGGCATTTATCATGTAGACAATTGTAATACAAGTCACTAACGTATTTTGATTGTTCATATTGCTTCGCAAGGGTGGAAGCAAGCAGTGTATAATTTAATGAAAAATAAATCCAGCCAGTAAAGGAGGCAATATGGACAATCACAATACATTAGTAAGTGCCTTGCACTAACGTTCTCTACATGATAAATGCCACTTACTGAAGTGAGACAACCCCTTTAATGATTATATTGATGACATCAGTTATAACTAGAAGTAAGAAGTGGTGACATCAGAGCTCACTGATTATAAGTGATGACATCAGTTATAATGAATAATAACAATACATTAGAAAATGCCTTGTATTAACTGTGTCTACATGATAGATGCCCTTTGCTGAAGTCTTTAAAGTCTTTGTACACCTTCAGAGGCATTTTTTTATGATTGGATGCTACTCATTTTTGGCTAAAAATAATTTTTCAATTGGCCTTTATTAAAAAATATTGAGCTGTTCTGTCACAAAGAGTTAACTGTTTTTCTAGCTTTGTGGCTAGACTTTCACTATGTGCCGGTCATCTAATAAACCTTATCTCTAAACTACTGAGAGGTCATAAAGCCACATTCAGTAATATAAGAACTGAGCTCTAATGGGTGTTTATGATGTCAGAGAGCAGAGATACGGAGTCCGTCAGCTCCTGGTTTGACCGAAAAGAGAGAAAATCCAACGGGTGCTACTAGAGCATCTCAGCTCTGTGCACAAAAAAAAAAGTGATATTTTTAATAAAGACCAATTTTAAAAATATTTTTAGCTCAAAATGAGTACAATGCAATAATAATAATAAAAAAAAAAAAATCGCCCCCAAAGGTGTACATAGCCTTTAGGTGCAGGGCCTGCCACCACTAATACTGATCAGTCACGTGCCCCACCTCTATGGAATTGCTTTTTAAAGGGAAATTCCCATCTGGACATTTATGGTGTATTGATAGGATATGCCGTAAACGTCCAATAGGTGCAGGCCCCGCTCCTGCCTCAAGAACAGGTCCCCGCAATGAATGAATAGTAAGATGAGCATTCGCAGCATCCTTGGCTACATTTCCATAGTGGTAATTGGAGAGGATACCGGGCAGGCATGGCCACTCCTCTATTCACCACTATGGGACTTCCACGCAGATTGCTCTCCATTCATGGTGGGACCCTATGGTTGAGATAGCAGTGGGCCCCAGAGGTAGAACTGTGCCTATCGTACATCAATATGCCATAAGTGTCCAGATGGGACTGACCCCTTTAATAAATGGATATCTTACTACCAGGGGCGGATTGGCCATAGACCTTACAGAGAAATTTCCGGTGGGCCGATGCCCAGGGGGCAGCCTGAGCCCTCCTCACAGCCGGCCAGTGGAAGTTTTTGGGGGGGTGTGATGTGATGGACTGTAGTATTTGGCTCTGTTGGGGCGGTAAAATGTGCCACAATATGGTATTGCTGGCCCTGCCTTCCATCAACTACAAAGCAGGGCCACTTTTAGTATTTTTTCCAGGGCCACTTTAAGTTCCCAGTTCGCCCCTGATTACTGCCCATTACAGCGGGCGCAGTGTCTACTGATTGTGACAGTACAGACTCACTCTCCCCCGATCCCGGGCTTGTACGCCCCTCCCCAACCCCCTTCCTCAGATAATTGTGACTCCATTCTGCAGATGATTCTTGCTTTTCTCATTTCCTTTTAAAAATCTAACCAGAAAAATACACTGGTATTGCCTCTGCCTTTGATTTTCACACAGTTCCCAGAACGTATCAGCCGTGGGCCTGACCATCACCATGTTATCCTAAGGAGAAGCAGGCTCTGATTAGCTTCAGGATATTTGTCAAAGAATACGCCCAAAAATACAGATGGTGCCAATGTTGCCAGGGAAAGGTGGGGGGCGGGGGCACACTCCTGTGGGGGGGGGGGGGATGCACTCCACCCATTAGATCTACATTCACTGCATTAGGTTTATTTGTACTACAAAAACCAACAGACCAGACATGTAACAACCACAAGACAACAACCACCTATACATAAACATCACCAAACATATGCAAGAGTAGTGAAGGGAAGGTAGACAACGGGATGACATAGATGACAACAGGGAAACATCGATGTCCCACTAGGGGGCCCTCAAGGACTGGGCAGAAAGAGCACCCAGGACAGGAGCATAGCTCCAGCCTGGAAGCCACAGGTAAGATAAACACTAAGTGGCCACACCCAGCCAGGTAGTTAACCCCTCCAGCACCAGACAGGGAGGAATCATGATATGAGGGGCAGAGCACATACACGCTACATAAACAACACGTTGCCCCAGGCAACAGCATGCACGGCAACCGTGTCACAGAGCACAACACAAAGGCCGTGACATAAACCCTGCCTACTTGTATTTTTGCAAAATTTCAAAAAGCCATGACTTTTTTATGCCATGATAAATTACCCCCATTGTCTGGGGTGTGATTGACACCACCAAACCCCCTTGAATTTCAGCCCCCAAATAGGATGTGGTACCATGTACCGTTTATAATACTGGGGAGAGGGCATCTACTTTCCATATGTCCTTGCAGATTATTTGGGAGATACTATCTCTACTTGCGGAGAGTGCCTGGTGGCATTAGAGGCAGGGCTTGCTAAGAGCTCATCTGCATCCCTTCTTCCCAGAATTCCAGGGCAGCATATATGGCCTATAAGTCTCCTTACTACGCAAATCGACAAGGAGAGAGATAACCCCACCCCAAATCCTGACCTAGGCCTCTCACCTAGTACTCCCTGCACTGCACAGCTGCCTGCGGATGAGATGCTGGCTTAATTATTATCCGAGTCATGTCTCAAGGCCTATATGACTTATAGGATAGCTGTCTTACATCTCGTGCAAACTTATACACCAAAAAAGTATACCTCTATGCACTTAGGTATATCTTATGCAGAGATATAAGGTCACACCTCAAAAATTATCTCAATTCCACATGTGGACTAGGTATAATAAAACATAACTTTTACTTCAAAACACTAAAAAGCATATACTCGCAGTGAGACAAATAACAGACATACAAACACGTATGCAAAAATGTATACCCCCCCCTAAGGCCGCAAGGGTGAGTATAGTATGGGTGGATCTTACCTCATCCAGTAATTCTGCGGTCTGGAAACAGTGGGTGGTATTGGTGCCCCAGTCAGAGGCACTATTGGTCAAGGTGCCTGTGGTTATGATGTTATGGACACTCCTGTTGTGCCCTATCCTGAAGCCCGCCCTGTAAACAGTGACAAGGGGCTATTTAATTTATCTGCCTTACATCTCGTGGCATCAGAGGCAGAGCTTGTTAAGAGCTCTTTGCATCCCTTCATAGAGGGAGTACATTGGTTGGGACCCCCACTCAAGTAGCCATTCTGGTGGACTTGACCAGACTATGTATGACATGATCACCCATGAGTCCTCTGCTCCGAAGCTACTCCTAGCAGCTGATCCTGTGGGGTTCCCGAGGGCTGTAGACCCCATTATGTGTCCCTTATTGCTTATTTTTTGCTTCCCCTTGTGAGTGGGAAGGAAAGTGACAACCAAACTGAGTTCTCCACAATGGTAAACCAAATGGTTGTCATCATTTCACCCAGGTAACCCTTGCGCCGAGACTTTACCATGTGGGTTGAAGTTAAGGCTCTTTCACACTACCGTTTTTCTTTTCCGTTTTTCTCTTCCTCGGGCTCTAGGACGGAAAGATACTGATCAGGATTATCTTAATGCATCCTGAATGGAGAGCAATCCATTCAGGATGCATCAGGATGTCTTCCGTTCAGTATGTGAACGTCTTTTGGACGTTGACAAAACCGCAGCATGCCGTAACGCCGTATCCCGAATTAATACCCATTAAAGTGCATTAATCCGGATCCATAATTAAGCTAAACGTCATTTTGGCGCATCGCGGGATCCGACGTTTAGCTCTGCGCATGCGCAGCAGCAGCAGTTCCGATCGGGGCCCCAGTGTAAGCTGGGGCTCGATCAGTTACCATGGCAGCCAGGACGCTACTGAAGTCCTGGCTGCCATGGTAAGTACTCCGCAGCAGTGTGCTTACCTGCGCTGCGGCCTCTGGGCGCTCCTTCACGACGTCACAGGTCCGGGCGGCGCATTGGTCTATGCGCAGGTAAGTACACTGCTGCGGAGTACCATGGCAGCCAGGACTTCAGTAGCGTCCTGGCTCCCATAGTAACCTGGAAGCATTTTAAAGACTGATCAGGATCCTCAGAACGCAAGTGTGAAAGAGGCCTTAAAAATGCAAGGAAAAGCTGACTGCACCTGCTATTCATACCAATTGTAAAAAGCAAATCCTGTGTGCAAGGTGTGGATCCTACAAGATGAAATAGAATAACTGAAGGCCATCGGAGCATGTCGTCCTTAACCCTACAGTGCCCAGAGCGCTGACACATACTTTTCTCAACCTCTCGTCAGCTGGTAAACCAATGTTGTTGTTGTCACAGATGGAGTTACCAGGGAGGAAGCCTTGTCCCAGATAAGACACCACAGAAGGTGCTGGCTGATAAGAGAGGCCGGGCCACACTGTGTGGATGTATGAGCTGTATGTATGGCCGACCCTGTGTACTTGTCTGTGTCAGCCAGATTAGAAGCCTCGCTGCAGGTCAGCCATTTACTCCTCTTGCATATGTCTATTCACCTAATTTTACAGTGTGCAATAACTGAGAGGTGTATAGAGCTATATATGCAAAAATCATAAATCATTTGATAAAATGTCTCACTGCTCAGGGAAAATGTCTCTGATTTTGGAGACTGCGCGCAAGCTCCTGGTCTAACACATTGGGTGTGCCCCTGCTTGTGCTCTCAGCTGTATGACATCACTGGTATTATAAATGTATTATGTGCTTTCTTTTTACTTCCATTACTGCAGTCTTGAGAAAAAGCCTTTAATTCAGTATGTAATATTGTATGTAATATGTAGCTCTTGCACCAAGGGTGGGCTCTGGCCCCTCAGTGCACCTTAGCTCCACCGCAATTCTGTTGAAGTTCCTACTTCCCTTGGTTAATTACCAGGGCCAGGCATCTGAATACTCCTGGCCCTGTAATGGAATGTGCTGTATGGCGCATGCACAGAACACTTATCTTGATTAATATGCTGTACAGCGCATGCGCAGTACAGTTATCTTGACAAATGTGCTGTATGGCGCATGCACAGTGCCATTATCTTTAATAATATGCTGTATGTGCATGTGCAGTACAGTTACTTTGAAGAATATGCTGCACAGCACATGTACAATGCAGTTGTCTTCTATAATATGCTGTATGTGCATGCGCAGTACAGTTATCTTGACAAATGTGCTGTGCTGTGCATGCGCCGATTACATACAGCATAAGCACAAGATTACAAGGCTGAAAGAGAAGATGACTCAAATGCCTGTCTCTGTCAATCACCCATGGGAAGGTGGGGCTTCAAAAGAATAGCTTTGGAGCTAGGGTGCACTGAAGGACTGCCTGTAGTGCACTTAAAAGCTCGTTTTTATATTTAACCAAAGGCTTTTTCTCAGGAATGCAGCTAAAGATGAAAAAAAAAGAAAGGTACAATTTTATTAGACACGGCAGGCGCTGCCAGGCAATGGTATTATGCCCACTGCATGTGAAAGACAGTCGGCCCACTGGGAATTCCTGGTAAGGTATATTGCCGATCCGCCCCTACCCTTACATGTAATTTAAAGGGGTTGTCCTATGAAAGATATTCAGCTGGGTCTGAATACTTTTGTAATTGCATGTAATTAAACATGTAGTAAAGCCGCTAAATACAATAAAATGTATCTGTATAGCGCCACCTGCTGTTTGTTCTTTTTTTTATTTCTCTGTCAATCTCACTGATGAATATGGAGATATCGGGATCCATGTGAGGTATAGGTCTGGTTCTAGCTTTGTAAGGTTTATTGGGGGAGTCACCCCAATGACAGATCCAGCAAAAATGCTGGTGTGAAAGGAACCTTAGCTAGTAATTTGTTTGCCCCTGATACAGGAGGTACCTGGTTGAGACCTGCCAGTGACAATATGGATAAAAAAAAAGGAATACAAGTTTTTAAATACACAGAGGTGTTTTCAATCAATATTATAATGCTCAAGGCCCTAGGCAACCTCCGCTATGGATGTACAGTCTATGGGATCACACGTTAAAGTCCCCTAGGGTGACTTAAAGTGTAAGTCATAGCATATTTTACTGCTGCTGCAGCATTATACATAAAGCAATCCTTAGTTTCTTCACATACCACTGTTTTCCTTGAGTTTTTCTCTTAGTTACGGCTGTTTTAATCTCTATAATATGAGGATCTTCTCAAGATGGCTCCTCTGCCAGTTCTCTGAGGCCAAAACTGCTTTCCCTCACTTCACACACACACTTGCTTTAGCCAGCAGCTCCCTGCCAGCCAATCAGATTGGATTACTGAGAGACACGCCTCCTCACTCTGAAGCCTAATGCAGCCATGCAGTGTGAAGGACCGCCCCTCCGTCTTCCTGTCTTCTTAGCCGGAGACAGACAAGCCATAGCAACAGTCTTTTAAGTGAGCAGTGGAAAGGGACAGAGGACATTAATGAAAGCTGTTGTTATAAGGTAATTACAGATCTTTTGACAATCAATGACCGACTATACATGTCGTATACATGCCTAGCTCTAATAAACTGACAAATAAGAAAAATAAGACAATTACACTTTAAAATAAGGATCTGCAAAAACGCTTCTATTACAATAATACAACCGCATGCATCCGTCATGAACGGATCCGGTTGTATTATGTCTTCTATAGCCATGACGGATCCGCCATGAACACCATTGAAAGTCAATGGGGGACGGATCCGTTTTCTATTGTGTCAGATTGTGTTAGAGAAAACAAATCCGTCCCCACTGACTTACATTGTGGGTCAGGACGGATCTGTCTTGCTCCGCACCACATCGCGGACAGAAAAACCCTGCTTGCAGCATTTTTCTGTCCACGATGGGGACGCAACCAAACGGAACGGAATGCATTTCAGTGCAGTTCAGTTTTGTCCCCATTGACAATGAATGGGCTATTGAGATCATATGACTGATTTCAATAGCGGAATTGAAAATGCTAATGTGAAAGTAGCATAAGTGAAAAAATATTTTAACAAAGTTTTTGAAACCATAAAAAATCAGCCCCTTTCCCCTATTAGTAACAAATATAAAGAAAAAATAAATAAAGACCATTGTCATTGTTGCACAAAATGCCTGTACTGTTAAAATATAAGTGTATTTATTCTGTATGGTAGGCTCCATATTGAAAAAAAATCAAAACTGTGGATTTAACTCTTAGGACGAAGGGCGTACATGTACGCCCTTCGTCCGGACTTTAAAGATGGCGCCCGCACGACTGGTGCATGAGCTGCGGGTAAACGCTTGATTCATCAAGCTGACACTCGCAGCTCATGTCCGCGACCGGCAGCGATGCCGATCGCGGACATTTAACCCTCAGATGCTGTGGTCAATCCTGACCACGGCATCTGATCGCGCAAAACCGAAAGTTTCACTTGCATGCATTTAGTAGCCTAGGTTTCTGTGAATGAAACCTAGGTTACTACTTAGTATTCCTATGAAGCCTATGACTGTAATAGGCTCCATAGGAAATATGCGATTTTCTCAAATATTCCAATGCTATTGCATTGGAATATATGAGAATAGCAATCTGATGATTGCATCTTATAGTTCCCTATGGGAACTATAAGAAAGTGGAAAAAAAAAAATAAAGTTTAAAAAATAAAAATAAAATAAAAAAATATAAAAATTCAAATCACCCCCTTTCCCCAAAATGAAAATAAAATAAATAAAAAAATAAAAAATTACACATAATGGGTGTCGCAATGTGCGAAAACGCCCATACTATAATAATATTAAAAATATTCACCATACGGTAAACATAAAAACGGAAAGAAAGCGTCCAAATGGCTAATTCGCCATTTTTGGACGCTTCATTTCCTAAAAAAATGAATAAAAAGTGATCAAAACATCATACGCACCCCATAATGGTATCAATTAAAAGTTCAGATTGCCCCGCAAAAAATGAGCCCCTACACTGCTCCGTACGCATAATTACAAAAAAGTTATAGGGGTCAAAACATGGCGACAAAAAATGAAATAAAAAATTCCCACTTTTAATTTTTTTCACTATCAAAACGCAAGAAAAACTATACATATTAGGTATTGCCGGATTCGTACTGACCTGAAGAATAAAATTAACCAGTCAGTTTTATCGCAAATCGAACGTTGTAATTTAAAAACCCGTAAAACTGTGGTGAAATTGCTTTTTTGCAATTTCACCCCATTTGGAATTTTTTCCCGTTTCCCACTACATCACATGCAAAAATAAATGGTAGCGTTAAAAGTACAACTTGTCCCGCAAAAACAAGCCGTCATATGGCTATGTGAGCGGAAATATAAAAATGTTATGGCTTTTGGAAGGCAGGGAGCGCAAAACAAAACGCAAAAATCCCAAAACCCCGGTCCTTAAGGGGTTAATGTTTTTGTTGCTTCATTTCCCCAAAAAATGAATAAAAAAGATCAAAAAGGCATTTTCCAAAATGGTATCAATACAATAAAACTACAGATTGCCCCACAAAAGCTCCTGCCTACTTGGCTTGCCACACCTTCAGCCAGTTTGGCTCCGCCTACAACATGAGGCCACTTCTACATTTGTTTCAAGGGCCACTTTGAGTTCCCAATCGGCCTCTGTGTAAGGGGCCAATCTAATGAATTGCATGGATCACAATTAATAGTTGATTGGAACACAGACTTAATGGGGTTATCTAAAATTAGAAAAACATGGCTGTTTACTTCCTGAAACAGCACCACATCTCTCCAAAGGTTGTGTGTTGTTTTGAACCTTAAACTCATTCATTTAAGTGACGCCAAGCTGTAATGCCAGACGCAACAGGGGTGCACTGGATGGCACTGTTTTCAAAAGTAAACAGCTATGTTGTTCTAATTCTGGACAAGGGCGTGTGTCCCATAATAAGCCATTCATCAGATACTAATCCAGTGTGGGGCATCTGCTATCTGTGGACTTCCTTGGAAAAGTTTATCGAGAAGTTTTCACAAAGATTCACAAACCCACTGGGTAAAAGGGCAGGGCCTGCCCAAGTCTAGGAAAGCCACGTGGTTGTCATTTCTCATCCTGCTTTCTTCAAATTGAAATAACTTTAAAGGCTATGTACACCTTCGGCGATTTTTTTTTTTAAATAATTGCATTGTACTCATTTTGAGCTAAAAATCATTCTTTCAATTGGTCTTTATTAAAAAATGTTGAACCCCTGTCTGTGTGCAGCCTTGAGTTTCTCTAGTAGCAGAATCTGAATTTTCTCTCTGTTCCGTCAAGCAGCTCAGCTGACGGTCGACCTTATAAACACTCATTATAGCTCAATTCTGATCTTACTGATAACAATGTGGCTTAAATAAGTGTTTATGACCTTTTAGTAATTTAGAGATAAGGGTTATTAGATGACCGGTACAAAGTAAAAGTAAAAAGTACAATTCCCATAGCTAGACAAACAATTAATCCTTTGTGACAGAACGGCTCAATATTTTTAATAAAAAACAATTTAAAAAATTAATTTTAGCCCAAAATGGGTTTGCAATCATTAAAAAAATTGCCCTCAAAGGTGAGCATAGGCTTTAAATTCCTCTTGTCCACTATGTTCACCCTGTGTCCGCAGGAGTCCTCTGAAATCACCTAATAATAGCAAAGTGCCTTATCTCACTACCTTTTTCTCCACTGAATGTGAAACAAGCCCTGAGCACCTTCCCTATCGTCTTCACCTTACCTCAACCTAAAACTGAATCGTGCAGTTTCTCTTCATCATATAAAGTAGGGGATTTTTGAAAATTGAGTTTTGTTTTTGTTTTTATCGTTTTTGAGTCATAATCAGGAAACAGGGCATTAAAAATGTGGGTCCACCTTTGGGATGTAGGAGCGCTGTCACCCCACCATTCATACTCTTCCTAGATATAGTGGCCAGAGGCCTCACCTGCTGTGACCGGGTCCACGTCCTCGATACCGATTCTCCACAGAGCTGCACCTATCAGACATTTATGGCACATCCACAGGAGATTTGTAATCTGTATCAGACTGGGGTTCCTTGGGCCCACCAGAGGAGAATATTCTCAGGGCCCAACCCCTACGTCATCAATAAAGTCTAATAGGCTTTGAGTCAAAGAAATAGTCCCTAGAGGGAAGTGACTGGCAGCAAAGGTGACTCCCAGGGGTGGACTTAGACGCTACAGGGAAACCTCAGTGGGATGATGCCCAGAGGGCCGTCTGAGCCCTCCTCGCTGCCTCTAGCCAGGTAAATAATGTCTAGGGCAGCCTCTGGGGAGGTATTTGTGCTTAGGGGCTTTGCTTTAAAATACACTGTGGTATTTGGTTCTGCTTGGGCGGTATTTTGTGCCACAATATGGTATTGCTTAGCCCTACCTGCTTGTGCTCTCCTTTCAATGTGGAACCGTCTACAACATGGGGCTACTTTTAACCATTTTAAGTTCCCAGTTCACCGCTAGTGGCTCCAAATGGTTTTCCTTCTCCTGGACCTTTGAAACCTATTATAGTATGAAAACCTGGGCCCACAGGGGGATCCTTTGGTATTCTGGTGGGCCAGTCTGACTCTGCTGGGCATATTCTTTTAAATAAAATGATGTTACTATTCAAGGTAGGTGTAACTTGACGCTTTTGGGCTCCAGTTCAATATCTATAATATGGTCCTCCGCCTACCATGTGCTATCTATAATCCTGGTGGCTTCCTATATGACTTTTGGTCCCTCTCGGACACCATAGCCCTGGGGTGACATCTACCTCTGCACCCCCTGCCCTGCACTATGCCACTGCCAACATAGCCCAGCCAAGCACCTGACTGGCATAAGCCAGTTTCCATAATACACTGCCTGCGATCTACACGGACTGATAGCCGCTGTCATTGTGTTCCTCTATCTCCCCGGTCACACTCAGCTGGGTGTAACCACAACCACACACGTCTACTCTGGAATAGAAAGTCACAGGAAGGATTCGAGTGCATTCTTTCACCATGATGTTCTCCATTGTAACATCACCTTACAAATGATTGATGATGTTTGTGCAGGAGGTGTAAACGGGTTGTGTCTGAGGGTCAGACCGAGGGTTCAACCAATCTGCTGCTCAAAGGCGAATTCTGTTAAAATACGGTACATTTCTGCCATCTTGTCTAACAGTTGTGGGAGCCCCTCCACACCACCACCACCTTTCAGGAGAATTGGGGATTCTGCACCCTCCGTTGTGTTTTTGGGAGGAGGAGAACCGGGTAGAGTTGCCTGCACATGTCTACAGTATAATGCAAGTGAAGGCACAGGGACCCCCTGACATCTCAATGGGTAGCAGTTCTATTACTATCAGAAATCCTAGAATATGCGATCATTGTCAGATAGGTGAGGGTTCCACTCACAAAGCACTACTGTAAGGGGCACTACTGTATGGGGCACTAAGCGAACAGCACCAATGTAAGGGGTCATTAAGGAGGCAGCTCTACTGTAAGGGGGGCTCTAAGGAGACAGCACCACTGTAAGGGGTCATTAAGGGGGAGAAGTACTGTAAGGAGGCACTAAGGAGACAGCACAACTGTAAAGGGGCCTTAAGGAGGCAGCACTACTGTAAGAGGGCACTAAGGGGACAGCACTACTGTACGGGGTACTAAGGGGGCAGCACTACTGTAAGGTGGCACTATGGGGGCAACACAGTTGTAGGCTGGGCAATAAGGGGCAGCACTATTTTAAAGGGTGCAGCACTACTGTAAGTGGGGCACCAAGGAGGCATAAGAACTGTGTGAGGGCACTAAGGGGGCATTCTTGCTAGCTGAGCTCCAATCAGCCATTCCATATAAGCAGGTGTCTGGTTCCCTTTAAATTCACAGGACTATTAGCCATATACATATTGGGGATGGGTAACGATAAAACATACACTGTACCTTTAAGAATTGTGAACAAAGCAGAACTATTTCCCGTTCTTAACAAACTTTTGGAAGAAAAATATCAAAATAAGGAAAAGGAAAATGTCCTGGAAAATCTGTATAGAATATAATGGCTGATTTCCCCCGGACATGTGCTGATTGGAGCTGTCAGTACAGAACCCGTCACATGTGATATTACTGCACTGTTCTGTACTCCTGTGACCTGTGTGATCAGGGGGGTATTCTGCAGCCTTAGGGGAGCAGATCTGTCCTTACCGGCAAACTGGGCACTTGAAAAGGGCATCAGAAAGGTTGCAGCTATTTTTGATAAACAAGTTGCACATCACGTGACTGTAATGCTTATTCACACCTTTGGTGGCGCTTAACCTGAATTATAAATAAGCATTTGCTGCTGTGTTTCCCCACAGAATATAGGGGTCCCCAGTTCAGGATCCTCTATTATCCAGAGCAGCAAAGGGCATCTGGAGGACCCAGCACGTCCATGAATTACACAGCTGGTTAATCCCAATGGGAACTGTGTAATACTTCATATTTCCTGTGGAGGCGCTGCAAAGAAATTGAGCACTTTTCCCACGGATTACGTGTGAATGATCACTGAGAGCTCCCGAGTTAAACACCATGTCATCAGCTATTATCAGAGAAACCTTCTAAGAAGCCAAAAAATGCAGCAAAATGACCCAAAGCCTAAATGTACCATAATATAAATGCCAGAATTCACTGTGAGCATAAACGGCGCAATTTTACGCACAGTAGGGCGGGTTATAAACCTCTTGTTACAGAATATGTGCACATGTAACACTTTTCCAGTTCATAGACTACAATGTATCTTTTTATAGTTACATTGTTGCCATTTAGAATGTTTGTTGAGGTTTTTTTCTCCTTCTTCTGGATACACACCAGAATTCTTCAACAGCTGTAGACTTTTGAGGTAAAACACACAGAAAATGAAGCTCTGTAGTTTTTCTATCATTCACATGAATGCCCCCACCCCCAGATAAAACCTGATGGTATTGACCATTGTACAACTTCGCCATGTATATCATATCTCGCATGATATGCCTGCCATGCCAATGCATAAGGGTCTAGAAGCAGAGGTGTAACTATGGGGGCGTGCCGAGGTGGCAGGTGCACCTGGGCCCTAAACCTGCAAGGGACCAAAGGTTCTCTCTGCTTCATATAAGAGGATAGCACATGGTAAGTGGCCCTAGTAAGTTACCCCTCTAACCAACCGAGCTTGCACATGACAAAGATACACAGAAATTGAATTTTGCAGTCATTTTGGGATGGTTTCCGAATTGCACACCAATAGAGGGGAATAGGGAACATGACAATAGCAAGTAGTGACCATACAGGGAAAAGTCTAGCAACTTGAATGGTTACATGATTCAGTTTGTGCGACATGACCTGCATCTGACTGGGATCGCAAAGTTGTAACCAGACCTTCCACATTATGTACAAGGCGCACGACAGTCACGTGATCATCCTGACCGCCCGGTTGACACCGATCCCTGTTGACACTATGACTCCTAAAATGTTCCGAATACCATAGCAATATACAGACATCTTCAATGAGACTATCCACCTGTATGACTATGGGGACTACAGGTGCCTGAAACGCGTAGGCACTGTAAAGCTTTTCCCATTTCAGTTTATTTTAGACGGAGTCCTTAATAAAGACGTGGAGACTTTTTTACATATCTGAAGGCTGGAGAATTCTTCTTCATCACTGGCAATGGCGGAGGTACAATTTATGAGCACATTCTCTAAAATGTAGACAAATCTACATGATGCATGGGGCATTCTGCACCTCGTACCTCACTAGAGTCATAACTTTCAATCCAAATGAAAATGTGAACACTAATTAAGGTCCGAACTGCATGAATCTGATATCTGTGCAGGGCAAAGGTAAAATAATACTAGAGCATAACATAAACCCTACAAAGAGTACGGTGTATAACTCTGTGTCCAGTAAGTGATGGGAGATATTATGATGGCCATATTGATCACCCATCCTCAGGATAGGTCATCACTATCAGATCGATGGGGGGTCTGACTCCTGGGACCTCCACGATCAGCTGCTTGAAGAAACGCCAGTGCTCTGGTGAGTGGGCCAGTGACATCACCTTCATAGGTCACATGGCCCAGGTGCCGATCAGTCCAATAGAAGTGAATAGTGCTGCAATACCAAGCACAGCCACTATACAATGAGTGGCGCTGTGCTTAGAATGCTATGAGGAGGCTGCAGCGCTCACCAGAACACTGATTTTCGTGGGTGCCAGGAGTTGGACCCCCGCCAATCTGATATTGATGACCTATCCTGATATTAAACACTTGGACAACCCCTTTAATGAAATTCCTATAATATGGCATTTGATAATCCAGAAAAACTGATAGTTTGTACTGAAATTTCACAAAACCACAAAGCAAAGACGGAACAGAGAACTATTTAGGAACTCACGTTCTAGTGGGAGATTTGATTTTTGATATTTAAAGTTTTTCTTAACCGAGGGCATTTGGTGGCAGATTAAAGGAATTTTACTGTATTAAAGGTGTTATTCTAGACCTCGTCAGACGGCTGGACCCATGGTGGGGTTCACACATACCTGATCCCTGCCGCTTAATTCTGGCTGCATCGCTCCACAGCCGCCTCTGCAGGTCCTGGGTCCCTGGGAATCAACATTCCATTGACGGGTGTCACGTGACTGCTGCAGCCAATCACTGGCTGCAGCGGTGACCTGTCACCCATGGGGCACATCACTGGGCCGCACAAGGCAGCTGTGGAGCAATGGATCTGGAATCCAGCAGCCAGGACCCGGTAAGTATAAACCCCACCGCGGATCCTGAAAATCTGAAGAGGTCTGTTAAAAAAGTTTAGTCTAGAATGACACCTTTAATGATAATGAAATCACTGGTGTGTTGTTATTAGTAGTAGTAGTATGTCTAGTAGTATTAGTAGTAGTATGCATTGTTTTTGCTTTTTTATTTTTTATATTTAATAGATGTATGTATTATTTTTTTGTGATTTATTTTTAAGTGCCATTAATTCCAGGGCTCCGTACATCTAATACATATATGATATAAAACAACACAAGTACAAAACCAAGTACAATCTGTATGAACTTATTAACAGAGAGGACGAGGGCCCTGTCCGCGAGGGCTTAATCTGATTATTATTATTATTGGTATGACCTTTATTGTTTGCTGTTTTGCACACTTACGTATTATGGGGGTTCATTTATTAAACAGAAATACGCCTAAATTAGACGTATTTCTGCAATCCGCAATGTCTCCCGGCTTACTCTAAAAAAGTGTGCGAGGCGTGGGCAGGGAAGGGGGCGTGCCGGTAGGCCCATCTCATTTACCATTTTCTACTCCTGGTTTGGCGTTGAAAATGGTCTGAATGTAAAACAGCAAAATAAGCTGTCTTAAAATAGGCGGTGGATGCGCCAAAGTTATGTATCGGCCGGCGCCACTTCATAACACCGGCGGATCCACCGCCAGTGCAGGGGCTTTATTAAGACCGGCGTCTAAAACACCCATAATAAATAGGTCACTATAGTTTTGTGTGATTATTGTTATTTAGTTAGAATTAAATTCAAAAATAGTTTGCCGAAAGTTGCATTGCAGCAAAAAAAAAAAAAACATCACATTAAAAAACTCAAATTCACGAAATCAAAAATATTCGACAACAATCAAGGAAAAAACACAATACAAAATACCAGTTATAAAGAAACACACAGACGATATCTACAGAGCACCTTGGTAAAAAATAAAAATTCACCCCCTTCCTCAGTTGTTTCAGCCAAGACTGCTCACGTCAGGCATCCCATTAAAATTCTAATGAGCCTAGAAACAAACAGAAGTCCGCACAAACAAAAAGGATATCACAACCGTACACAATCCTAAAATAGTAATTAAAAAAAAAGTGCTTAGTCCACAAAAATAAGGGACTGATGGGAAGAACCATGCAGGTCAGTCACACAACCTATGGAATGAATAGGACTTACCTTTACAAAGAGTTCAATATCCGGGTCCTTCTCTTCTCCATTAGAAGGATCAGACATTTTGGTAAAAAAAAAAAAGAAAAATGTAGTAAAACAAAAATAAAACAAAAAAGAAAAATAATAATAAATAATACAATAAAATAAAATAAAAATATCAAGCCGCTGGAGTTCCTGAAATAAATTATCCTTTTAATACATGAGATCTGGGAAGCATCCTGTGGTTCAGTGATCAGCAGAAGAGCTGAGTGCTTTGCTGGAGGGCAGTCATGATCCAGCGCTGCTTCACATGCAATCTAAAGAGAGCAACAAGTCCCCAGCTGGATACTGTATCCTCATCTGTCAGTGATCCGTTCACACTGACAGACCAAAATAGCCCAGAGCCAAAGAGCAGAGGAGTGGTTACAGGCCTGAGGGTGGCGGTCTGCACCTATAGCAGGTCCATGTGCCAGGCAGGCCCTCCTCCCAGCACAGTGCACAGTGCAGAGGAAAGCATGTCCCCACCGCCCTGCCAGAATCTCCTCTGCCCACAGATACTTACAAAATTGCAAATGATAGAAATATTTTTGCACAATTGCAAATTGCAAAGTTGCAGAATTGAATATGCTAAAGGTCTCTTGGACACGAACGTGGTTTGGTTCCGCATCCGAGCTGCAATTTTTGCAGCTCGGGTGCGGACCTATTCACTTCAATGGGGCCGCAAAAGATGCGGACAGCACACGGAGTTGCTCCGTTCCGTGGCCCCGCAAAAAGTATAGATCATGACCTATTCTTGTACATTTCGCGGATAAGAATAGGTATTTCTATAATGGTCCGTCTGTTCCATTACGCAAATCGCGGAAGGCACGCGGGCAGGATCTGTGTTTTGCAAATTGCGGACCGAAAAACACGGCAAATTCGTGTGCAAGAGGCCAGAAAGAAATAGCACTTTACAAAATTGTAAAATACATTTTTATTGCAAGATCCTAAATTGTAGGATCATTTTCCATCATGTCAAATAAGGCTCATACATATTATGAGGTTCTGCAGAAGCTCACGTGTGTACTATGATGTTCTTCAGCAGCTGAGACATGCATTCAGAGGTTCTGAGGCAGATGAGGTGTGTATTATGAGGTTCTGAGGCAGATGAGGTGTGTATTATGAGGTTCTGAGGCAGATGAGGTGTGTATTATGAGGTTCTTCAGCAACTGAGGTGTGTTATGAGGTTCTACAGCAGCTTAGGTATGTGTGATGAGGTTCTGCAGCAGCTGAGGTGTGTATTATGCGGTTCTTCAGCAGATGATGTGTGAATCATGATGTTCTCCAGCCGCTGGGACACAACTGTATAATATATACGGCAGCTATGAAATAACCTCTTGTTACAAATAGACAGCACACCACGTCTCTCAATCAATTTTCTATGAAGGTGATCCGCTACTGTATAAGAAGATAAGCAGTGCTTATGTAGCGCCAGCTCATCTCTGTATAATCATCAGGTTCTGACATCAGAATGCAGTGATTATACACAGATGATTGACAGACAAGTCAGATCTGTTACTGACACCTTGTAAGGTTGTAGCTCACACGTCTGCGGACCTTTCAGACGACATGAAATATTCACAGACAGCGGCTCATTTCCTTGCTTGCTTTTGCTTTGCGGAGTACTGTACTGTACGTACTAGTGTCAGGAATTGTTTACCGACGTGTCATTTTCTTCTTACAAGGAGATATATGTTCAGTCATTTACTGAGCTCTGATAACAATGCCTATTGTGTGGATTCATGACTGTTTATAAGGTATACTGCCATATACAAGGAAGAATACTGTGCAGTGAATTCTGCAACAATAGGGTACCATTTAGCTTCTGAATATTCTGGAATATTAGACAGCCACGGAGAAGTGTAGAAGCCCCAAAGAGAGAGAAGGAAGACCAAAATAAGTATTTTTAAGTATTTATCTATGCCATGTAGTACTAGATTTCTCCAGTAGTAGTCGCTGTTGGGAAATAGGTTTGGCTGCCTGCATCTGGTCCTAACAATAGCAGACGATCATGTGGTCAGCCAAATTCTGAAATGGGCTCTCCAGTTCAAAATACCCTTTAAAGCCTTTCGCTTTATTATAGATATATGTAGAAAACAAAACATAAGTAAAGACTAAACCTCATTATGGCCTTTCTCTGTATTATAAATATTCTTGCCAAGAGAAGAAGCTTATTACAGCAGGCAAGTGTGTCCTGACCTCAGTATTGCCTTGAATACATTTCCTTCAATAAGGAATATAAAGAGGAAAATTTAAATAAACTAAAAAAAAAAAAAAAATTGTACCAAAAATGTAAATCTGTTTTCTCAGTATGCATGTAAGCTGAAGGAAATCCCTCTCCTGGTTCCTGTACTACACTTCTAGTTACATCACTACTATTCTGGTCCCTGTACTACACTGCTCCTGGTTACAGCACTACCATTCTGGTTCTTGTACTACACTGCTCCTAGTTGCAGCACTACTATTCTGGTTCCTGTACTACACTGCTCCTAGTTGCAGCACTACTATTCTGGCTCCTGTACTACACGGTTCCTAGTTATGGCACTACCATTCTGGTTCCTGTACTACACTGCTCCTAGTTAAGGCACCACCATTCTCGCTCCTGTACTACACTTCTCTTAGTTTCGGCACTATCATTCTGGTTCCTGTATTACACTTCTCCTAGGTATGGCACTATCATTCTGGTTCCTGTATTACACTTCTCCTAGTTATGGCACTATCATTTTGGTTCCTGTACTACACTTCTCCTTGTTACGGCACTATCATTCTGGTTCCTGTACTACACTGATCCTAGTTACAGCACTACCATTCTGGTTCCTGTACTACACTTCTCCTTGTTATGGCACTATCATTCTGGTTCCTGTACTACACTTCTCCTTGTTATGGCACTATCATTCTGGTTCCTCTACTACACTTCTCCTTGTTATGGCACTATCATTCTGGTTCCTCTACTACACTGCTCCTAGTTAAGGCACTACCATTCTCGCTCCTGTACTACACTTCTCCTAGTTTCGGCACTACTATTCTGGTTCCTGTACTACACTGCTCCTTGTTACAGCACTACCATTTTTGCTCCTGTACTACACTGCTCCCTGTTATGGCACTGCCATTCTGGTTCCTGTACTACACTGCTCCTTGTTACGGCACTACCATTCTGGTCCCTGTACTACACTGCTCCTTGTTATGGCACTACAATTCTGCTTCCTGTACTACACCTGCTACTAGTTACGGCACTACCATTCTGGTCCCTGTACTACACTGCTCCTTGTTATGGCACTACCATTCTGGTTCCTGTACTACACTGCTCCTAGTTACAGCACTACCATTCTAGTTCCTGTACTACACTGCTCCTAGCTACGGCACTATCATTCTGGTTCCTGTACTACACTGCTCCTAGTTACAGCACTACCATTCTGGTTCCTGTACTACACACTGCTCCTAGTTTCGGCACTATCATTCTGGTTCCTGTATTACACTTCTCCTAGGTATAACACTATCATTTTGGTTCCTGTATTACAATTCTCCTAGTTATGGCACTATCATTTTGGTTCCTGTACTACACTTCTCCTTGTTACGGCACTATCATTCTGGTTCCTGTACTACACTGATCCTAGTTACAGCACTACCATTCTGGTTCCTGTACTACACTTCTCCTTGTTATGGCACTATCATTCTGGTTCCTGTACTACACTTCTCCTTGTTATGGCACTATCATTCTGGTTCCTGTACTACACTGCTCCTAGTTAAGGCACTACCATTCTCGCTCCTGTACTACACTTCTCCTAGTTTCGGCACTATCATTCTGGTTCCTGTACTACACTTCTCCTAGTTATGGCACTACTATTCTGGTTCCTGTACTACACTGCTCCTTGTTACAGCACTACCATTTTGGCTCCTGTACTACACTGCTCCTTGTTATGGCACTGCCATTCTGGTTCCTGTACTACTTCTCCTAGTTACAGCACAACCATTCTGGTTCCTGTACTACACTGCTCCTTGTTACGGCACTACCATTCTGGTCCCTGTACTACACTGCTCCTTGTTATGGCACTACAATTCTGCTTCCTGTACTACACCTGCTACTAGTTACGGAACTATGATTCTGGTTCCTGTACTACACTGCTCCTAGTTACGGCACTACAATTCTGGTTCCTGTACTACACTGGTCCTAGTTACGGCACTATCATTCTGGTTCCTCTACTACACTGGTCCTAGTTACGGCACTACCATTCTGGTTCCTCTACTACACTGCTCCTAGTTACAGCACTACAATTCTGGTTCCTGCACTACAATGCTCCTGGTTCATGCACTATACTTCTCCTGGTTCCGGCACTACCATTCCTGGTCCCTGTACTACACTGCTCACTAGTTATGGTCTCACTACATTCTGCTTCCTGTACTACACCTGCTACTAGTTACAGCACTATCATTCTGGTTCCTGCACTACACTGCTCCTAGTTACGGCACTACCATTCTGGTTCCTGTACTACACTGCTCCTTGTTACGGCACTACCATTCTGGTTCCTGTACTACACTGCTCCTAGTTACGGCACTACCATTCTGGTTCCTGTACTACACTGCTCCTAGTTACAGCACTACCATTCTGGTTCCTGTACTACACTGCTCCTAGTTACGGCACTACCATTCTGGTTCCTGTACTACACTGCTCCTAGTTACGGCACTATCACTCCTAGTTACGGCACTACAATTCTGGTTCCTGCACTACAATGCTCCTGGTTCATGCACTATACTTCTCCTGGTTCCTGCATTACAATGCTCCTAATTCCTGCACTGCAATGCACCTGGTTTGTGCACTACACTTTCTCCCGAATCCTGCACTACACTTCTTGTGGTTCCTGCACTACCATTCTGGTTCCTCTACTACACTGCTCCTAGTTACCGCACTATCATTCTGGTTCCTGCACTACACTGCTCCTAGTTACAGCACTACCATTTTGGTTCCTGTACTACACTGCTCCTTGTTACGGCACTACCATTCTGGTTCCTGTATTACACTGCTCCTAGTTACGGCACTACCATTCTGGTTCCTGTACTACACTGCTCCTAGTTACAGCACTACCATTCTGATTCCAGCACTACTGCTCCTAGTTACAGCACTGCCATTCTGGTTCCTGTACTACACTGCTCCTAGTTACGGCACTATCATTCTGGCTCCTGTACTACACTACTCCTAGTTACGGCACTACCATTCTGGTTCCTGTACTACACTGCTCCTAGTTACAGCACTACCATTCTGATTCCAGTACTACTGCTCCTAGTTACGGCACTATCATTCTGGTTCCTCTACTACACTGGTCCTAGTTACGGCACTACCATTCTGGCTCCTGTACTACACTACTCCTAGTTACGGAACTATGATTCTGGTTCCTGTACTACACTGCTCCTAGTTACGGCACTACAATTCTGGTTCCTGCACTACACTGCTCCTAGTTACGGCACTACAATTCTGGTTCCTGCACTACAATGCTCCTGGTTCATGCACTATACTTCTCCTCGTTCCTGCATTACAATGCTCCTAATTCCTGCACTGCAATGCTCCTAGTTTGTGCACTACACTTTCTCCCGAATCCTGCACTACACTTCTTGTGGTTCCTGCACTACCATTCTGGTTCCTCTACTACACTGCTCCTAGTTACGGCACTACCATTCTGGTTCCTGTACTACACTGCTCCTAGTTACCGCACTATCATTCTGGTTCCTGCACTACAATGCTCCTAATTCCTGCACTGCAATGCTCCTGGTTCATGCACTATACTTCTCCTGGTTCCTGCACTACACTTCTTGTGGTTCCTGCACTACCATTCTGGTTCCTGTACTACACTTCTCGTGGTTCTTGCACTACGAGGCTCTGTTTCCTGCACATCACTTCTCTTGGTTCGTGCGCTACACGTTTACCAAGCTCTTAAGGCGATTGCAGCCAGGTGGATTTCCCTGAGCCAGCCACAAGCCAGGAATTTCTTTCTCAAATGAATGACATTGTTAGGTTGGAGCATGGGGTGTACTGTACCTCAAAAGGAATCAGACATCGCAATTTAAGGCTATTTTGGACAGGTGGTTAGACACCCTGGGGTTACCACATTGGGCACTATCTGAGATTAGAATGTTTACTGAGCATGGGACCTCCTAATATGTCGAGCTTTCCGAGAGATGTGAATCTAGTCTTTCGTTGACCTTCTCTGTTCCATTCACGATGATTTCCTTTTTATGGAAGAAATGTCTTACATATGTATGCTGGATTTGCTATCCTGATTGTTTTTCTTTCTTCTTTTTTTACATAACTGAATTTATAAACAGCATGGCTTTTCACCTAAGGCTGTATCTTATGATATGAGATATAGCTTGGCTGTCTCCTCCTCACTTTTGTATAAGGGGGCTTCTGTATTTTCTTATTCTTTTCTATCTTTTTTCTATGTATAATCTTTATGAAAATGTTTTAAAAATTATTCCGGAGTCCCAGAAGTGATGGCAAACCTCCTTAACACCGCATGGAGGACTGCTTCCTTTTGGAAAGTTTCCCACCATGAACTTTAAATGTATAAATATGATACATGACAATCTCTTTCTAACAAAACAAGAACCAGCCCTGTACCTGACATGGATCGAGACATCTCCCCATTCATTGCTTAAATTGTTCTGCTAGATTTATTTCAAGCCTGCAGCTCAGGGGTGTGTCCTGTCTGCTGTAGCTGGTGACAGTTGAAGGGTGGAACTGAGCATGTGTGTCCACCTCAGTGAGTTGGACAGAGAAATTAGAAAAAGAGCAAACAGTAGGTGGCGCTATACAGATAGAGGCTATACTAAATTTCTAGTTACATGAAATTACAAAAGTATTCAGATCCAGGTGCCTGTTTAAAAACTGTACAATATTTTTATGGGACAACAGTTTTATGTTACAGACAATGGTTGTGGAACCATTGTGCCAATCTTTAATGAGATTGTCCAATCCCTATAATGACCCCCAGAATGCCCGGGACCCTCCTTTAGAGCAGGCATCCTCAAACTGCGGCCCTCCAGCTGTTGCAAACTACAACTCCCAGCATGCCCGAACAGCCTACAGGTATCAGCCTACAGCAGGGCATTGTGGGAGTTGTAGTTTTACAACAGCTGGAGGGCCGCAGTTTGAGGATGCCTGCTTTAGAGCATACTTACCTCGCTCCCCGACACCAGCTTCCCTGTGTATCCCTGCATGGCCGCCGCTGCATCTCCTCGTCGCGTGGATCAAAACATCTGGTGACGTTGACCAGCCTCCCTAGCAGATGCTTTGATCACCGGATGTTTTGATCCACACGACGGGGAGATGCAGCGACGACCGTGCAGGGATCCAGAGGGACGCAAATGCCGTGGAGAAGGTAAGCAGGGGCGTAGCTATAGGGGGTGCAGAGGTAGCAGTCCCTACCGGGCCCAGGAGCCTGAAGGGGCCCAAAGACACTTGTGCTGCATAAGAAGACACACATAGCACTGAGGGAAGGGGGGCCCAAGCTGAACTCTTGCACCAGGGCCCATGAGCCTTTAGCTACGCCCCTAAGTATGCTCTAGAGGAGGGGCCCGGGCATTCTGGGTGTCTTTATAGGCATTGGATAACCCCTTTAAGCCCCTAGAGAGGGATCTGGTGTTCCCTGCAGGGAACACTCCAAGCCGCTACCTCTTGAAGTAGGCTCTGTGTGGTTGGCTGCTGAATTATGGAGGCCAGAGACATTGATGGGTGACACCAAGGGAACAGGCAAACTCAGAGTCAATAACAGGCTGGGGTCAGAGCAGGCAGAGTTCATGCAATTCCGTGAAACAGTCCAAAAGTCAGGGCAGGCTGCACAAGTTTAGTACGGAGAACAGGCATAGGTCAAGTCAGGCAGCAGAGAGTCATAATCAGATGATCAGGCAGAAGTCAGTACACAGGCAGACAAATGGATTGCAGCTTCTTTACAGGCTTCAGCAAGCTAGTGGGACCTACCAAGATCTGTAGAGACCAAATTGTTCAGGCAGGAGGTGGAACGAACAGCCCAGCCAATATAACAGAGCTGATTAGCTCATTGGTCAACCAGCTGAACACGGGGTCAGAAAAGGGAATTAACCATCGCAGTGCTGCAGGGAAACGTCTGTCAAATACATACACAGGTCTCGCAGCCATACTTCCCCTGCATAATGGGACGGTGGAGGGAACAGAGCGCTGCCATGAAACTTTAACCTGTGTGACTCAGTCCCAGAGCCCAAATGTCCACTGAAGAGGTGTGACGCATCACAAAAAGGGATTTAATGCATCACAAAAGAGGTGCGGCCTAAATGGAAAGGGTACATGGTTTGAAAAAAGAGGTGTGCTAAAAAGTGCTAAAAAACCCTCAGAGGTGCACCGCACTCTACCACCAACCAGAACACGACTGTGGAAGGTAAGAAAGTATGAAATAAAATGGACAATGGCTGCAAAGTGTGATATGTTTGCTTGAATTTACAGGTCTACTACCATTCTGGTTCCTGTACTACACTGCTCCTAGTTACAGCACTACCATTCTAGTTCCTGTACTACACTGCTCCTAGCTACGGCACTATCATTCTGGTTCCTGTACTACACTGCTCCTAGTTACAGCACTACCATTCTGGTTCCTGTACTACACACTGCTCCTAGTTTCGGCACTATCATTCTGGTTCCTGTATTACACTTCTCCTAGGTATAACACTATCATTTTGGTTCCTGTATTACAATTCTCCTAGTTATGGCACTATCATTTTGGTTCCTGTACTACACTTCTCCTTGTTACGGCACTATCATTCTGGTTCCTGTACTACACTGATCCTAGTTACAGCACTACCATTCTGGTTCCTGTACTACACTTCTCCTTGTTATGGCACTATCATTCTGGTTCCTGTACTACACTTCTCCTTGTTATGGCACTATCATTCTGGTTCCTGTACTACACTGCTCCTAGTTAAGGCACTACCATTCTCGCTCCTGTACTACACTTCTCCTAGTTTCGGCACTATCATTCTGGTTCCTGTACTACACTTCTCCTAGTTATGGCACTACTATTCTGGTTCCTGTACTACACTGCTCCTTGTTACAGCACTACCATTTTGGCTCCTGTACTACACTGCTCCTTGTTATGGCACTGCCATTCTGGTTCCTGTACTACTTCTCCTAGTTACAGCACAACCATTCTGGTTCCTGTACTACACTGCTCCTTGTTACGGCACTACCATTCTGGTCCCTGTACTACACTGCTCCTTGTTATGGCACTACAATTCTGCTTCCTGTACTACACCTGCTACTAGTTACGGAACTATGATTCTGGTTCCTGTACTACACTGCTCCTAGTTACGGCACTACAATTCTGGTTCCTGTACTACACTGGTCCTAGTTACGGCACTATCATTCTGGTTCCTCTACTACACTGGTCCTAGTTACGGCACTACCATTCTGGTTCCTCTACTACACTGCTCCTAGTTACGGCACTACAATTCTGGTTCCTGCACTACAATGCTCCTGGTTCATGCACTATACTTCTCCTGGTTCCTGCATTACAATGCTCCTAATTCCTGCACTGCAATGCACCTGGTTTGTGCACTACACTTTCTCCCGAATCCTGCACTACACTTCTTGTGGTTCCTGCACTACCATTCTGGTTCCTCTACTACACTGCTCCTAGTTACCGCACTATCATTCTGGTTCCTGCACTACACTGCTCCTAGTTACAGCACTACCATTTTGGTTCCTGTACTACACTGCTCCTTGTTACGGCACTACCATTCTGGTTCCTGTATTACACTGCTCCTAGTTACGGCACTACCATTCTGGTTCCTGTACTACACTGCTCCTAGTTACAGCACTACCATTCTGATTCCAGCACTACTGCTCCTAGTTACAGCACTGCCATTCTGGTTCCTGTACTACACTGCTCCTAGTTACGGCACTATCATTCTGGCTCCTGTACTACACTACTCCTAGTTACGGCACTACCATTCTGGTTCCTGTACTACACTGCTCCTAGTTACAGCACTACCATTCTGATTCCAGTACTACTGCTCCTAGTTACGGCACTATCATTCTGGTTCCTCTACTACACTGGTCCTAGTTACGGCACTACCATTCTGGCTCCTGTACTACACTACTCCTAGTTACGGAACTATGATTCTGGTTCCTGTACTACACTGCTCCTAGTTACGGCACTACAATTCTGGTTCCTGCACTACACTGCTCCTAGTTACGGCACTACAATTCTGGTTCCTGCACTACAATGCTCCTGGTTCATGCACTATACTTCTCCTCGTTCCTGCATTACAATGCTCCTAATTCCTGCACTGCAATGCTCCTAGTTTGTGCACTACACTTTCTCCCGAATCCTGCACTACACTTCTTGTGGTTCCTGCACTACCATTCTGGTTCCTCTACTACACTGCTCCTAGTTACGGCACTACCATTCTGGTTCCTGTACTACACTGCTCCTAGTTACCGCACTATCATTCTGGTTCCTGCACTACAATGCTCCTAATTCCTGCACTGCAATGCTCCTGGTTCATGCACTATACTTCTCCTGGTTCCTGCACTACACTTCTTGTGGTTCCTGCACTACCATTCTGGTTCCTGTACTACACTTCTCGTGGTTCTTGCACTACGAGGCTCTGTTTCCTGCACATCACTTCTCTTGGTTCGTGCGCTACACGTT
Organism: Bufotes viridis; assembly: GCA_033119425.1. NCBI lineage: Eukaryota > Metazoa > Chordata > Amphibia > Anura > Bufonidae > Bufotes > Bufotes viridis. The sequence continues at coordinate 42,487,513 of CM065592.1, read as the reverse complement.
TACCAAGCTCTTAAGGCGATTGCAGCCAGGTGGATTTCCCTGAGCCAGCCACAAGCCAGGAATTTCTTTCTCAAATGAATGACATTGTTAGGTTGGAGCATGGGGTGTACTGTACCTCAAAAGGAATCAGACATCGCAATTTAAGGCTATTTTGGACAGGTGGTTAGACACCCTGGGGTTACCACATTGGGCACTATCTGAGATTAGAATGTTTACTGAGCATGGGACCTCCTAATATGTCGAGCTTTCCGAGAGATGTGAATCTAGTCTTTCGTTGACCTTCTCTGTTCCATTCACGATGATTTCCTTTTTATGGAAGAAATGTCTTACATATGTATGCTGGATTTGCTATCCTGATTGTTTTTCTTTCTTCTTTTTTTACATAACTGAATTTATAAACAGCATGGCTTTTCACCTAAGGCTGTATCTTATGATATGAGATATAGCTTGGCTGTCTCCTCCTCACTTTTGTATAAGGGGGCTTCTGTATTTTCTTATTCTTTTCTATCTTTTTTCTATGTATAATCTTTATGAAAATGTTTTAAAAATTATTCCGGAGTCCCAGAAGTGATGGCAAACCTCCTTAACACCGCATGGAGGACTGCTTCCTTTTGGAAAGTTTCCCACCATGAACTTTAAATGTATAAATATGATACATGACAATCTCTTTCTAACAAAACAAGAACCAGCCCTGTACCTGACATGGATCGAGACATCTCCCCATTCATTGCTTAAATTGTTCTGCTAGATTTATTTCAAGCCTGCAGCTCAGGGGTGTGTCCTGTCTGCTGTAGCTGGTGACAGTTGAAGGGTGGAACTGAGCATGTGTGTCCACCTCAGTGAGTTGGACAGAGAAATTAGAAAAAGAGCAAACAGTAGGTGGCGCTATACAGATAGAGGCTATACTAAATTTCTAGTTACATGAAATTACAAAAGTATTCAGATCCAGGTGCCTGTTTAAAAACTGTACAATATTTTTATGGGACAACAGTTTTATGTTACAGACAATGGTTGTGGAACCATTGTGCCAATCTTTAATGAGATTGTCCAATCCCTATAATGACCCCCAGAATGCCCGGGACCCTCCTTTAGAGCAGGCATCCTCAAACTGCGGCCCTCCAGCTGTTGCAAAACTACAACTCCCAGCATGCCCGAACAGCCTACAGGTATCAGCCTACAGCAGGGCATTGTGGGAGTTGTAGTTTTACAACAGCTGGAGGGCCGCAGTTTGAGGATGCCTGCTTTAGAGCATACTTACCTCGCTCCCGACACCAGCTTCCTGTGTATCCCTGCATGGCCGCCGCTGCATCTCCTCGTCGCGTGGATCAAAACATCTGGTGACGTTGACCAGCCTCCTAGCAGATGCTTTGATCACCGGATGTTTTGATCCACACGACGGGAGATGCAGCGACGACCGTGCAGGGATCCAGAGGGACGCAAATGCCGTGGAGAAGGTAAGCAGGGGCGTAGCTATAGGGGTGCAGAGGTAGCAGTCCCTACCGGGCCCAGGAGCCTGAAGGGGCCCAAAGACACTTGTGCTGCATAAGAAGACACACATAGCACTGAGGGAAGGGGGCCCAAGCTGAACTCTTGCACCAGGGCCCATGAGCCTTTAGCTACGCCCCTAAGTATGCTCTAGAGGAGGGGCCCGGGCATTCTGGGTGTCTTTATAGGCATTGGATAACCCCTTTAAGCCCCTAGAGAGGGATCTGGTGTTCCCTGCAGGGAACACTCCAAGCCGCTACCTCTTGAAGTAGGCTCTGTGTGGTTGGCTGCTGAATTATGGAGGCCAGAGACATTGATGGGTGACACCAAGGGAACAGGCAAACTCAGAGTCAATAACAGGCTGGGGTCAGAGCAGGCAGAGTTCATGCAATTCCGTGAAACAGTCCAAAAGTCAGGGCAGGCTGCACAAGTTTAGTACGGAGAACAGGCATAGGTCAAGTCAGGCAGCAGAGAGTCATAATCAGATGATCAGGCAGAAGTCAGTACACAGGCAGACAAATGGATTGCAGCTTCTTTACAGGCTTCAGCAAGCTAGTGGGACCTACCAAGATCTGTAGAGACCAAATTGTTCAGGCAGGAGGTGGAACGAACAGCCCAGCCAATATAACAGAGCTGATTAGCTCATTGGTCAACCAGCTGAACACGGGGTCAGAAAAGGGAATTAACCATCGCAGTGCTGCAGGGAAACGTCTGTCAAATACATACACAGGTCTCGCAGCCATACTTCCCCTGCATAATGGGACGGTGGAGGGAACAGAGCGCTGCCATGAAACTTTAACCTGTGTGACTCAGTCCCAGAGCCCAAATGTCCACTGAAGAGGTGTGACGCATCACAAAAAGGGATTTAATGCATCACAAAAGAGGTGCGGCCTAAATGGAAAGGGTACATGGTTTGAAAAAAGAGGTGTGCTAAAAAGTGCTAAAAAACCCTCAGAGGTGCACCGCACTCTACCACCAACCAGAACACGACTGTGGAAGGTAAGAAAGTATGAAATAAAATGGACAATGGCTGCAAAGTGTGATATGTTTGCTTGAATTTACAGGTCTGAAGCCTGAGGCTGCACTACTGATACTGATGCCAGCACTTCCTGTTCTGATCTCTTTCAGGTCTGGTGTCATCAGAGAGACCTGATGTGGATATAAAGTATATCGGTGCCCCCATATAGGCGCACAGCACAGGCACTATCTACAGATATTGTTGTATTTGGCGATTTGGATCCATATAAGTTCATGACAACACTGCTCCGGACACAATGTGCAAATGTTTGAGGTTGTCACCGCTGTTCTGAATAATATTAGAAGGGAAATTTATGAAGAGTAGTAGAGAAACAAGGTAAGTCAGGAGAAGTTATCATTGCTATTATTTTGGGGTATGTGTGACTTTTCGATTGCTTTTTATTGCATCATTTGAGAGGTAGAATGAACAAAACACAGCAATTTGGGCTCTTTTAGTTATTTCAAATTTTTTGCGCTGTTCACCGTTTGAAAAATGTGTTTTTATTGTATAGGTCATTGTGAACATACCAATATATATTTGTAAAAATTATTTCTAACTTTTTTGCATTTTATTTGTTTTAAAAACTTTTTATAAAGGCATTGTCAGGACCCTGACTGCCATAGTAACACCTGGGCACTCCACGGGTGGCAATGGTATGTGAAAGGGCGCTCCCTGCCTAACACTGGGACTTGATTGAAATTTTTTTTTCCCAACACTAAATTTACAGTGCATGTATCCAGTGAAGACCACTAGAGGGCAGTGCTGTCTATGGAGCTGAAGGTAACCAGCACTCACTAAATGACGACCAGCCGTCAGCGCTGAGCACACAACACCCTAGAGCAGTGATGGGCAAAGTGCGGCTCTCCAGCTGTTGCAGAACTACAACTCCCAGCATGCAAAGACTGTCTACAGCTTTCAGCCTACAGCAGGGCATAGTGGGAGTTGTAGTTTTGCAACAGCTGGAGAGCCACACTTTGCCCATCACTGCGTGCTTGTAATGATGTATAAGTTACCTGCCATTTTTATTTATTTATTGATTAATTGATTTATTGATTTTACTCACTTATATAGTGCTGACATATTCCGCAGCGGTTTACAGACATTAGGATCCTATTGTCCCCAATGGGGCTCGCAATCTAAGTTCCCTATCAGTATGTCTTTGAAGTGTGGGAGGAAACCGGAGGAAACCCATGCAAACATGGGGAGAACATAAAAACTTATTAATTCATTAAAATCTACCTTTACGGGAAGCAGGGAAGGGGCTTAACGTGGTTTGATTCATTATGACAGCCCTTTCTGAAAGTCAGGCAGCAGGTCTCCTGAAGACCAGCTTCTCATCTGCTTCTTTTCACGTATGATGGAAGTGGTGCTGATCTATAAAGGAATTGCTGTTTAGGCAGTTTTCTAGGATATTATTCGAGGCTCAGGAATGTGAACATGCACTTAATTTGTCAAAGGTTAATTCCTAAGTAACTAATTAGCTCTGTTGACATTTTAGAGGAGTTGCACATTCAGCGACTTTCCTGCCACACATCATGCCGAGGGTTGAAGGTCACCGTGAAGGCATGATCACATAATACACGTTGCTAAACAAAAACCCGAGCAAACCCATGAAAATCGAACACCCCTAATCTTACCCCCATTGTTTCCTTTCATTGTCCTCAATGCCACCGTTTGATTTTTAGAGTAGGTTACTCCACTTCTGTGATCTTGAATGTAGAAATCCCTGACCGTAACTCCAGTAGGACCACATGTGCCCTGATGTCTTGTCTAGGCACCACAATGAGAGGTGGATAGATCACATTTAGGCGTCATGCACGTGGCCGTACAGTTTTGTGCGGTCCGCAAATCGTGGATCCACATAACATGCATACCGGCCGTGAGTGCTCTGCATTTTGTTGAACGGAAGGTCTGGCCCTCAATAGGCCAGTCCTATCTTTGTCTGTGATACGGACAAGAATAAGACACGTTTTATTTTTTATGCAGGGCTGTGGAACGGAGGTACATTGAAGTGAATGGGTCCGCAGGCGACCCTGAAAAAATATGGCTCGGATGCGGACCCAAACAACGTTTGCGTGCATAAGGTCTTGTCCAAAGCAAAAGTTATACAGGCTATTCCAAACTGCAAACAGGATGCGGGAGATATGAAAATGTAGGACTAAGGGCCCTTGCAGACATGCGTTGGTCACGCTGGATAACACTGGCAGCATTATGCCAGTGTTATTCAATACATTCCAGAACTGTAAGGGTTAAATAGCATCATAAATTAATATGATGCTATGTAACCCCCGGCAGCGCTGGGAGTTCAGGCCTGGAGCTGCGATGCAGACTCGCAGCGTGACCAACGCTCGTCTGCAAGGGCCCTAAGGCACAGGAGAGGCTGTAGACTGCACCTGCGCAGCAGCATTCATGCCGCAGGCAGCGTGGTAACTCTAACCAAAAGGGCAGAGATGATTGGTTGTTGATAAGCTTACATCTTCTATGGGAAACAGGAAGAAAAATGGAGAAGATTCAGTGATAACAGCAGAATGCTGAGGACAGAGCGCAGAGGGCTTTACATGCCATTGGGGAAAAGTGGAGATTTCACCAATTCACTCCAGGGAGAAAGAAACTGGAAGGTAATATGACCATAATACTACCTAAAAATACCAACATATGGTTCCTACACTATGGCGCCATTCAGTGACCACACAAGAGTACCATACAGTGCACAAGTCACAATGTTATACGGCACTCATATAACCACATAGGAATTATGTAACTACCGCTGCCCAAATGGGCAACCGTTTCCAGTAGGCAGCATGTAATACTGGGGTGACGTCCGACTTGCCTTTACTATAATTTTGCCAATTTCTAACAGACTTTCACATGAGGTTCAGAAAAATAAACCCTGATTATGTGAGGCATCTAGAAAATAAGAAATGAAAGACCACCAGCAAGTGAGTCTGTCACCCGGACATTCATTGTTAGACCAGTGACACTGCCTTGTAGGACTAGCTCAGGTGAATGTAATGATTCCTTTCACTTAACGATCCATTGCTAATTCTAGAGAAAAGGTATTTTTGATCCATATGCAAATAAGCAGTTAAGTGCACCAAGGGCAGGTCCAAGCCACTCTGTGCAACCTGGCTCCTCCTGCTTCCTCTCCCAGCCTCTTCATCTCCATCTGTCACGGACATTCCCGCGACAGGTGGTAGGAGATCGGTGAGACTGGCAACACGTGGTTTGATCTGACATGTTTTCTGTTTGGATCAAATGACGCCTGTGTTGTTTCTGGTGCCTGCCACACCTTCTTTCCCCAGGTGTGGCTATTATGGTTATTTACTGTTCTTACTGGTAGTTAGGCAGGACTTTCATTAGGGTTTTACTAGGAGGTGTCCATCTCCTTTCCCTATTTCCCAGGCCTTATTCCCTCACCCCTTTCCCTCCTATGTTCGGTGTGGTGTTCCCCTCCCACACCCGAACGTGATACCATCTTGATTGACAGCACCAGGTTTCTGCATGGTAATGTCACCTGGCCCTGTCAATCAAGATTGAGATGGAGGAACTGGCAGTGGATGCAGGAGGAGGAAGGGTGCACAGAGTGGCTTGGGCATATCACAGTCCTTACATAAAGCAGTACGAAAGAACAGAAAAAAGTTGTAAATCACTTTCTGTGGTGAGGACAGAATACATAGACTGTCGCATCTACCTCATTATTCCTATGTACTTTGGTGTCTAAATATATGAACCTTCACATACTGTCTTAAAAGACATCTGACAAAAAGGTCCAAGTAGCCTCGAAAGCTTGCAATTGTGTCATCACTAGGGATGAGCGAACCCGGAACTGAATGTTTGTATGAAACATTGCGGTGTCCGGGCATCCGAACCTAAACACAGACTTTGCAGCGGAAGTCCATGTTCAGGTTTGGTGATCGTATGATAAAGAAAGCTTGTTGAAAGGCTGCAGCACAGCTAATCAACAAGCTTTTAAAATGTGGGCACCGCCATTCTGCGCTAACTAGTGTAGGGACAGGCTGCTATAGTGAGAGGCAGTGTTAGGATTTAATGTGGCTGATAACTCTGTGGGTGACATAAATCAATTTTTTGGTGCGCAAAACACCTATTTTGCATCTGTAACACAGTAATAGAATAGTTAATCAGTCTGTTAATTCTGTGGGTGACATAAACCAATTTTTGGGTTGCAAAACACCTCCTTTGCACCCTTGACACACAAATACAATTGCTCATCTATCTGTCAATTTTGTGGGTGCACTCAAAGAATGAGGAGAGCATCAAATAAGGGACATGACCATGGTCATGATGCTGGTGGTTGTGGTGCAAGCTACACGCCCAAATGAAACACCTTCCTCTGGTGTACGCAGGCGACAGGACGTTCTGCATCATTTTCTAGGCCCAAATACCACTGTATGAATGGTGAGGCCAGAAAATGTAGAGGCGGTATTGGATTGGGTGGCTGACAATGCCTCCAGTACCTGCACATTGTCTAACACCTGGTCCCCCACTGAAAGCAGCCACCGCAGCACATCTCTGATGACAAAACACAGGTGTCAACTGCTGCGGCTTTCTGCACTGTGCATACTGGCAAGGAGGGCAAGGGTGGGGACTCGGAGTGGGTGGAAGATGATGTGGAGGATGATGAGGTCCTAGACCCCAGAAGGAATCAAGGTCATTGGAATGACGTGTGCAGTTTGGAGGAAGAGGTGGTGGTCACGCAGCACCAGCCACACAGCACAAGAGGGAGCATGGTGAAAACCACAGCGACTGGCCCCTAGCAGGACATGAGTATGGTGTTGCGCTGTTTCGAGTACTCCACCAACATGGCCAGCGATGATGACGCCGTCATAAGCCTAACTATCACACTTCTATGCCTCCTTGAAAAAACGCTTCAGACAATGATGGATGAGAATGTGGCACAGGAGATGGAGGAGGAGAAACAGGGATCATTCCCATGGTTATCAGGCCAGTCATCCACATGTGGCTTGGAGGGTGGTTTCCTGCACCAAGAACGGCCCGGTATACAACTGTCCAGCCAGGGCACAGTTTTGGATGATGATGATGAGGAGGAACCATGTTCAACGCAGGGTGGCACCTAAATCAGCTCACGGGCATCAGTGGAGCGTGGCTGGGGGATACAGAGGACACAGACGATACACCTTTCACCGAGGACAGCTTTTTGTTGCCTCTGAGCTGCCTGGCACAAATGAGCGACTACATGCTGCAGTGCCTGCACAACGACAGCCGAGTTTCCGTCATTCTTACCAGTGCTGATTACTGGGTGGCCACCATGCTGGATCCCCGTTACAAGGACAACGTGCCGTCCTTAATTCCGTCACTGGAGTGTGATTGGAAGACGCGTGAATACAAGCGCACGCTGGTAGACACACTACTGACGGCATTCCCATCTGACAGCAGGGGCTCAGTGGAAGTATGAGGCAGTGGAGAGGAGAAGAAAGTTTCCAACCTAGCAGGGTCCCCATCACCACCTCAGAAAGGGGGGGTTAGCATGGGCGAAATGTGGAAAAGCTTTGTCTGCACGCCACAATATCCAGCACCATCTGATACGGAACGTCTTAGCAGGAGGCAGCGTTTCAGCAACATGGTGGAACAGTACGTGTCCACACGTATGCATGTACTGACTGATGATATCACGGACGTACCGAGACATACAGACATTCCTGCGACAGGTGGCAGGAGATCTGTGAGACTGGCAACACGTGCTTTGATCTGACATGTTTTCCTTTTGGAATCAATGACGTCTGTGTTGTTTCTGGTGCTTGCCACACCTTCTATCCCCAGGTGTTGCTATTGTGGTCATTTAACCTTTTCTATTTATTGTTGTTTCTACCACTATGCTTTGCGGTTTATAGCTTCTGTTGGACTTGTGGTTAGCTGCTTGTGTTTGGTTCTCAGCTGAGTTCCCGGTGCTACCAAGATAAGTGTTTCCTTTCCCTTTTGTATTTTTTTGTTTGTCATTAGGCCTGAGGGAAACTCCTGTCCATCCTTCCCTTTGAAGGAACAGGTAGACTCAGTCTTGATATTAGTTCCAGGGTCGTATAGGGTGAGATATAATTCTAGGTATCTGGTGTATGAACTTGCCTACCTTTGGGGCCTGTTCATACTGGTAGTCTGTCAGGACTGGAGTTAGGGTTTTCTCTAGGAGGTGTCCATCTTCCTTCCCTAGTTTTCAGCCCTTATTCCGGTATCCCCTTTCCCTTCTGTGCTCGGTTTGGTGTTTCCCTCCCCCACACGAGCGTGACATTATAAACCGCCAAAACCGTCATTTTTGCTTGTTTCAGTACAGCCATGCATCCTATTGCTGCACTGGCCGGACAGCTGCAGGGGCTGTCTTTGGAGGTAGCTGACACTTGCACAACCATCTCGCAGATCCAGAGACCACAGGCTGCTGGTCCTAGTGGTGGTGGTGGTTACCAGGCCTTTCTCGAGCTTAAAGTTGCCCTCCCGGACAGATTCTCTGGGGGAAGTGATAATTTTATTTTGTTTAGGGAGGCGTGCAAATTGTATTTTAGGCTACGTCCACACTCATCTGGGGATGAGAATCAGAGAATTGGTGTGGTTATTTCATTGCTTAAGGGGGACGCTCAGTCATGGGCTTTGTCTCTGCCGACCGGACCGCAGACCCTCCGGTCAGTAGATGAATTTTTCAAAGTTCTTGGTCTCATGTATGATGACCTGGATCGGACCTCCCTGACCGAGACCAAGCTATGTGGCCTTCATCAGGGAGAGCGTTCTGCTGAGATCTATTGCTCTGAGTTTAGGAGGTTGTCTACGGATATTGAGTGGAACGATCTGACTCTCTGTAGTCAGTTTTGTCAGGGATTATCAGAGAGGCTGAAGGACGCTTTGACCTTTCATGAGAATCTTGAGTCACTGGAAGCCGCTATGTCTCTTGCAGTATTGCAGTACGCATTGATAGACGCCTGAGAGAGAGATCTAGGGCCCCACTCTCAAGACGTACTATCACATAATGTATTGTCTTCCTCTGACACTTTGGGTGAAGATACTCCTAGGTTTATGTCTGGGGACGAACCCATGCAGTTAGGGGGAGCTACTCCCAGATCCACTTTTAAGCCTTCTGGCCATAGGAAAGGAAGGGTGTTTTTTCTGCGGACAGAAAGGACATTTTATCGATGTATGTCTATGCATTGAGCCTCAAAAAGAAAAAAAAGGGGACGTTTAATTCCCATCTGACTCTTGGAGGGGTGGAAGGAGAGTCAGAAAATGTTCATTTGTCTTTGCCTATTAGTACCCGATTTCTCCTGACTGCTGAGGTGGCGCTAGAGTCCAAGATTGTGGGAATTGAGGTGTTTATCGACAGTGGGGCAGGGGTGAATCTGATTTATACTCAGTTCTTCCGTATGCACGGGTTGTCTCCAAGTGTATTAGAGAAAAACATTTCCATTTCCATCATTGCTATTGATTCTGCACCTCTAACTCAGAAGTGTGTATCTCAGATAGTGCATGACATCTGATTGAGGCCTCATGCACACGAACATATTTTCTTTCCGTGTCCGTTCCGTTTTTTTTGCGGAACATATGTGGAACCATTCATTTCAATGGGTCTGCAAAAAAAATGGAAGGTACTCCATGTGCATTCCGTTTCCATATGTCCGTTTTTCCTTTCCGCAAAAAAATAGAGCATGTCCTATTTTTTTCTAGTTTGCGGACAAGGATAGGCATTATTACAATGGATCCCCAAAAATAACAGATCTGCAAAAAAAAACCTGATGCCATACGGAATGTCATCCGTTTTTTTTGCGGATCCGCAATTTGCGGACCGCAAAACACATACGGTCGTGTGCATGAGGCCTAAAAGTGGATGCCAGGATTTACCTCCGCATCGGGAATATGATTGACCTATCAAACTTATTCCCGGAGCTAAGTTGCCCAAATCTGGGTTGTATAACCTTTCTGAACCGAAAAGAACGGCCATGAGAGAATATATTACAGAGAGCTTGGCTAAGTCTACTTTAACACTAGCAGCAGCCTTCTCCTGCAGGCTGTTCCGGCGGGAGAACAGCCTGCCGGATCTGTGATGCCGTGGTGTGATGGGGGCGGACTGGAGTTCCAGCAGCAGCACGGCAAACATGCCGAGAGGCGGCCGGAATAAAACTACGATATGAAGGTGTTAGAGGCTCAGGGAGACGCATTGGAGTCTTGCCCCTCTGGGAAATTGTTTGTTCTATCAGAATTGCGTTTGAGGAACATCACTGTATGGTTCTTACGGGACACCCTGGGAGTAGATCCACTGCGACCTCATCTCTCGTAGATTCTGGTGGCCGGGGTTGTGTAAGTGTGTTGAGGACTATGTGTCGGCCTGTAGTATCTGTGCACGCGCTAAGGTGAGACATACTCGACCTTCTGGATCTCTACTTCATTTGGCCATCCTGTCCAGACCATGGACTCACTTGTCTGTGAATTTTATTACTGATCTACCTTATTCGTCTGGAAAGACAGTTATTCTGGTTGTAGTTGATCGTTTTAGTAAAATGGTGCACTTTATAGTATTGCCTGGCCTACCTAATGCTAAAACACTTGCGCAAGTGTTTGTTGACAACATTGTAAAACTTCATGGCATTCCCTCTGACGTGGTCTCGGATCGTGGGACTCAGTTTGTGTCCAGATTGTGGAATGTGTTCTGTACTCGGCTGGGGGTACAACTGTCTTTTTCTTCTGCTTTTAATCCTCAGACAAATGGACAGACAGAGCTCACTAATCAGAGTCTGGAGAGTTACTTAAAGGGTTTCTGTCATCACGTTTTGACATTATAAGCTGTCTGACATTAGCTATGTGATAATGTCAGAGCAGCTTGATAATGTCTTTTTTATAAAAATCCGATTTATATTCAGGCTAAAAAACTTACTTTTATAATATGTAAATTAGCCTCTAGGAGCAGGGGGGGTGTTGCCCTGCTCCTAGAAGCTCCGTGCGGCAACCTGCTGGCACGCCCCTTCTTACTTTGAGTGACAGTGCCGGGCAGTGATCCTCCGGCACTGTCTCCTTGTGAAATCCCGCGCCTGCACGGCCGCTCTGTATTCAGCGCAGGCGCGGTGAGCAGAGGACAGCAGGCACCAGCGTCCACTAGGACCACTAGCAACATGTGGTTTGATCTGACATGTTTTCCTTTTGGATCAAATGACGTCTGTGTTGTTCCTGGTGCTTGCCACACCTTCTTTCCCCAGGTGTGGCTATTCTGGTAATTTTACCTTCTCTATTTATTGTTGTTTCTTCTACTATGCTTTGCGGTTTATACCTTCTGTTGGACTTGTGGTTAGCTTGTGTTTGGTTCTTGGCTGAGTTCCTGGTGCTACAAAGCCTCATTGAAGATAAGTGTTTCCGTTCCCTTTTGTATTTTGTTTTGATATATGTGTGTGTTGCTTGTCATTAGGCCTGAGGGAAACTCCTGTTTATCTTTCCCTTTGAAGGAACAGGTAGACTCAATCCTGACATTAGTTCCAGGGTCCTATAGGGTGAGATAGGATTCTAGGTATCCTTGTATGAACTTGCCTACCTTTGGGGACTGTTCATACTGGTAGTCTGTCAGGAATGGAGTTAGGGTTTTCTCTAGGAGGTGTCCATCTTCCTTCCCTAGTTTCCAGGCCTTATTCCGGTATCCCCTTTCCCTCCTATGCTCGGTGTGGTGTTTTCCTCCCACACACAAGCGTGACAGATGGGTCCGCCCCATTTGACTTCTGGGTCTCCAAATTGGGCACATGGCCGGAGCTTGGCCTGTACGCCTTGGAGGTGCTGGCCTGCCCTGCGGCAGGTGTATTGTCCGAATGTGTGTTTAGCACGGCAGGTCACACACAAAATTCATGGACAAATAAAAAAAATTAAAAACACAAAAAAAGTCTTGAGTACCTCCTCTGCCTCTTCCACTTACACCGCCATATCCACACCCTCCTCGACCTCCTACTCCACTTGGACCTCCGTCTTCTGGTTCAAGATTATTATTTTAATTTTTTTTCTATCCTATGTTATTTCAAATCATTTCCCTATCCACATTTGTTTGCAGGGCAATTTTCTTGCTCTTACCTCCATTTTGCATCCTTTTGCAGCCCTCTACCTCTTTCTATGACTATTTTACAACCAAAGTTCAGGTCCCCATTGACTTTTATGGGTATCTGGTTCGGGGTCAAGTTCTGGTACCCGAACTTTGAACCAAAGTTCAGCTTGAATTGTCAAACCCGAACATCCACCGGCTCATCACTAGTGATCCCATTTTCAGTTAGCCATTAAAAGGTTTTAACCACTGAGGAATCTGTTATCATTTTTTCTTTATCTTCTATTTACTAACACAGTACAAATCTATTTTTTACTTTAACAACATGGTGGCACATACACTTCATATCATATTTGGCGCCCAGTGTGTGAAACTAATTCTGGTTAAAATCAGACATAATCCAGGAGCAGCAAGATTGATATATCTGTCCCATTGTATATAAACTACAATAAAAAGACTCAATAGACAAAAATATTTAGTACTCATAAAAAGACATTGCAATACCAAAAAACTCATTCAAATTGGAGCTTTGTACACAAAAAAGGCAGAGGTCACTCACATGGCAAAATTACAAATATAGGAGTAACAATGGATGAACTACACACTGACATACACATATACCCACTGTGACAGACACCTACACACTGACATACACATCTACACACTGACATACACACCTACACACTGACATACACATACACACACTGTGACAGACACCTACACACTGTGACAAACACCTACACACTGACATACACATCTACACACTGACATACACATACACACTGACATACACACCTACACACTGACATACACATTTACACACTGACATACACATACACACACTGTGACAAACACATACACACTGACATACACATCTACACACTGACATACACACCTACACACTGACATACACACCTACACACTGACATACACACCTGCACACTGTGACAACAACTACACACTGACATACATACCTACATACTGTGACACATATCTACACACTGACATACATATCTACACACTGACATACACATTTACACACTGACATACATACCTGCACACTGTGACAAACACCTACACACTGACATACATCTACACACTGTAACATACCTACACACTGACATACAGCACCTACATACACTGACATACACATACACACACTGTGACAGACACCTACACACTGTGACAGACACCTACACACTGTGACAAACACCTACACACTGACATACACATCCACACACTGTGACAAACACATACACACTGACATACACATCTACACACTGAGATACACACCTACACACTGACATACACATACACACACTGTGACACACACCTACACACTGACATACATACCTACACACTGTGACACATATCTACACACTGACATACATATCTACACACTGACATACACATTTACACACTGACATACACACCTGCACACTGTGACAAACACCTACACACTGACATACACATCTACACACTGTAACACACCTACACACTGACATACACACCTACACACTGACATACACATACACACACTGTGACAGACACCTACACACTGTGACAGACACCTACACACTGTGACAAACACCTACACACTGACATACATACCTACACATTGCGACAAACACATACACACTGACATACACATCACACACTGACATACACACCTACACACTGACATACAGCACTGTACACACTGACATACACATCTACACACTGTGACACATACCTACACACTGACATACACTGTACTACACTGCACATGAAGACACACCTACACACTGACATATACATATACATGTGACAGACACCTACACACTGACATACACATGTACACACTGACTGTACACATCTACACACTGACATATAGACTGTACATACTCTACACACTGTGACAAATACCTACACACTGACATATACATCTACACACTGACACATACACACTGACATATGTGACTGTACATACCTACACACTGACATGACACACCTACACACTGACATGCATCACACATGTGACACACATACACACTGACATACGTACACACTGACATATAGACTGTACATACCTACACACTGACATATACGCCTACACACTGACATATAGACTGTACATACTCTACACACTGACCTACACACTGACATACATACCTACACACTGTGACACATATCTACACACTGATATACATACCTATACACTGTGACACACCTACACACTGACATATACACTGCACATCTGACAAACACTACACACTGACATACACACCTGCACACTGACATACACACTGACATATAGACTGTACATACCTACACACTGACATATACACTGCACACTACATACACACCTACACACTGACATACACTGACATATACACTGTGACCACACCTACACACTGACATACACACTGCATACTGTGACAAACACACCTACACACTGACATACATATAGCCCACTGTGACAGTACACCTACACACTGACATACACATGCCACACACTGACATACACATGTACACACTGTGACAGACTACCTACACACTGTGACATACCTACACACTGACATACACATGTACACACTGACATACACACTGACATACACTGTACACACCTACACACTGACATACACACTGCACACACTGTGACACACTGACACATGTACACACTGACATATACATCTACACACTGTGCAGATACACACTGACATATATGACATGTACATACCTACACACTGACATGTACATACCTACACACTGACACACACCTACACACTGACATACATACCTACACACTGTGACACATATCTACACACTGACAAACACACCTACACACTGTGAAAAAACACCTACACACTGACATACACACCTGCACACTGTGACAAACACCTACACACTGACATACACACCTGCACACTGACATACACATCTATCCACTGTGACACACACCTACACACTGACATACACACCTGCACACTGTGACACACACCTACACACTGACATACACATATACCCACTGTGACAGACACCTACACACTGACATACACACCTACATACTGTGACACACACCTACACACTGACATACATACCTACACACTGTGACACATATCTACACACTGACAAACACACCTACACACTTTGAAAAAACACCTACACACTGACATACATACCTACACACTGTGACACATATCTACACACTGACATACACACCTGCACACTGTGACAAACACCTACACACTATAAGACAAAGTTCAGACTAAGCACCTATATTTCTACACTCAGAAGTGCATGACCATAAGGCAAATTAAGTAGGTTAAAAGATGGCCGCACAATACATCTCAAACTAACAGAAAAACAAAAAAGGGGCTCATTCCAGAAATAGGAATGAAGGAAGTTCTTTGCGCACATTTTTGATCAAAAGTATGTCGGGCCCAAATGCCACTTCACGGCGACTTCCGCACATGGGTCCCTAACACTACAGATACTGCCTCTCATGGACTTAAACACCTACACACTGACATATACATCTACACTCTGTCTCCAGTGAATCCATGGATTACACAAGATACAGATCTGTCTACACGCTAACATCCACACACTGTGACACACATCTATACACACCACTCTGCTGTATTTCCTTATGTCCCCTTCTGTTTCGCTGTGAGCACGCTCCCATCTGACATCTGTCTGTGTGTAATGTTACGACATGATGTTTCACATTCACCAGCAGACGGCAATAACATGGGATGTAGTGGAGCCAGAGGAGGAGGAGAAAAACTGTCAGGAGACCTGAGAGGGAGGTTTTGACCCCCTAATGTCCCTTTTTTTGTACACCCCAGTAACACAGTATAGCAAAATTTAAAAAAATACCAAGATATCCTGAGCGAGGAGTTGCAGTTCAGGCCCCCAAAGTAAGCAAAGGCAAAACGCACATTGGGGTCTGTATTTACCATTGGGGTTCACTGTGTTGAAGGAACGTTAAAATATACTTTTATTCAAAAATACATTGAAATGATAATCCTTGGGGGAAAGATCAAAGGTCAACAAAATAACAAAAAGTGGATGTATCCCTGGTAAATCAGTCGGTAGTCCATCCAGCGGATTGGGAACACATAAATCATGGATGGGTATCCGGAGGCCCAAAACGGTGATTTTTGGACTACAATTCACCTGAGGGAATTACAACCGCACTGGTGTGTGACCACTATTAGTCCGGCAATTGAGTGAAAAATCTGAGGGGTACAAGACTTCCCCTATTGTCAGAAATCACTGCCTAATAGTGGAACACACGCCATTAAAGGTGAGGTACCACATTGCTAATGTATAGACATAAGCGCCCTAAGCCCTAGTTCACATTTGGTGTGTTGGGAGGGCAGCATTAGCATGCCTAAAGCAATTGAACCTGCATGGATTCACCTTAACTACCTAGCATAGGGAAACTAGATTCACACCTCACTAGCTAGCGTCTAACTCAACGCGTTTCTTGTATTCAATCATCAGAAGCAGTAGCGCTATTTAGGTGGGTGTACAAGCGCCGTCACACTGATGGTGTGTGACAGCTGATCCGGCGCTGGGATGGCCGTAAACGGCCGCTTCTGGCGCCGAAATATAAGGACATAAGACCGCCCACAAGTGGAGGGACAAGGGCTGAGCACAACCATACAGGATGGGAGGGGGCGTTACCAAGTACACAGTGCCCGCCCATGTCCTGACGTCGTGATTTACTTGCAGTGGCAACAAAACAGCGGAGGAAAAATGACACAAGTGTCAGTCCCCGATACGTACTGTCCGATGCTACAAATGGCGCTGTTGGAGATTGGCTATCTGTCAACCCATGTACGATGTTGAAGACAATCTCATTATCAACAGATTAAAGCGCCATTTATATAATGACAGAAAGGGGGTGTGTCCTAAGAAATTGATAAAGAATAGTGTGGCCACAATTTATGGTGTATATTGGGGAGGCATGACATGTTGCTATATGACACCTGTAATGGCTAAGCGCAGTGAACTACTGCATGTACATAACTAGTGCATTGGTGCAACATGAAATAGCCCCTCCGTGTTGTGACCGCCCCTGTATGCCACAGATTTCATGGTGGTAATGGTAATGGTAATTCCTTGGTAATGGTGAGATCTAGGAAGGTGATATGCACGGGATCAATCACAGATGTAAAGAACAGCCCACAGTTATTAATATTAAGGGCCTTTACAAAACTGGTGAATTCCTCCTGTGAACCATTCCAAAAAATGATGACATCGTCAATAAATCTCAACCATAAAGTGACATGTGCGGACCAAGCTGCTGATTCCTCACCAAACACTATAGTACTCTCCCACCAGCCCAGGTACAGATTAGTGTAAGACGGTGCGCAGGAACTGCCTATGGCCACGCCCCTGAGCTGGTGGTAGAAGCGGCTGTTAAAGAGGAATGCATTATGGTGGAGAATGAAGTCCATAAGGTCAATAACGAACTGATTGTGGCTTGAACATTCAATCCCCCGCTCCCTCAGAAAGAACTCAATGGCCCCAGGCCTTTTTTGTGAGGGATGGAGCTATAGAGGGCCTCTACGTCGAGACTCGCAAGCAGGGTATGCTGCTCGACGTAGAGGCCGTCTAATTTCTTTAGAACCTCCATTGAATCCCTAACATATGAGGGAAGGGATACCACAAAGGGTCTCAAAATGTGGTCTACGTAATTGCTGATCTGACTCGTGAGGCTATTGGCGCCCGACACAATCGGTCTGCCCCTCAACGGTCGTAGCCCTTTGTGGACTTTAGGTAGACCGTAAAAGCAGGCCAGTTGTGGATGCACAGGTAATAGTGCATCAAACTCCGCTTTACTGACAAGATTTGAGGTCAATGCGGAGGTCAGGATCACCTTAAGCTCCTCCAGAAATTTTGTTGTGGGATTTGATGGCAATATACCATAGCAATTTTTATCGCGTAGTATGTCCATAC
Source organism: Bufotes viridis (assembly GCA_033119425.1). NCBI lineage: Eukaryota > Metazoa > Chordata > Amphibia > Anura > Bufonidae > Bufotes > Bufotes viridis. Next base: position 42,469,034 of record CM065592.1, on the reverse strand, counting down.
ACATGGTGAGATATTGTTCATGTCCCATCATAACTATATTGCCCCCCTTGTCAGCTGCCTTAATGACAATGGAGCTATCTCGCTCCAGAGATAGTAAACGATTAAGTTCATCATAGGTCAGGTTATTCTTGCCACATTTGCTGCCCTCCAATTTTTTGAGTTCATCAGTGACAACTTTTAGGAAGACATCCATTGGGGTGGTGTCACCAATTGGGGGGTTAAGATGGGACCTTTTCTTAATAGTGGTGAAGGGTCCTTCACCCGGGACTCTCTCACTCTTCTGTAATAATTCCACCTGATTCCTCATGTCCCCCAAATCAGAAACATCAATCCCTAATTCAGAACACTGGCGTCTATCGTGGCTCGCCAAAAGACTTTCGCCACTTTAATTTTCTAACAAATAAGTTCAAATCCTTCACCCATCCGAATGAATCAAAAGAATGGGTGGGGACAAAAGATAGTCCTTTCTTCAGGACATTCAATTCGGCCCCAGTTAGTATCCTATCTGATAGGTTAATAATCTGTAGTTCATCCGAACTAGGGGCTGCGGGAATATTGGGGCACATCGTTACTGCTCCTTCCGCTCCCTCAGAAGATAACTCGAGATAGGGAAACTCTGCCCTAAAATATTGCCCCTATTTTGATCGCCTCTACCTCTACGTGACCTACTCCTATTACCCCTACCCGTAAATGGGGGTCTTGAGTACTGTGGGTTATAGGTGACTTCAGAGTCGGTTTTGCCCTCAAATGACACCAGGAAGCAGTCAGATACCCCCATATGCAACATTCTGGTGACCCCCGCTCGATCAAGTTTCAGGGTCTTGAGGTCATCAGACCCTCACCTAGAGGTGGTGACCTGGACCGTTTGATCCTACAGAAAGAAGCACAGTGGACCTACAGACTGGACACGGTTCGACCGCGTGGGTTAAATGAATATATTTCATTTACCTGCTTTATTGAGTAGTCTTACCAGTCATCTCGTTACCCAGAGGTCCTCTTGCCACCTTAATGGTTTTACCTCCCCATTACCACCATGAAATCTGTGTCATACAGGGGCGGTCACAACACGGTGGGGCTATTTTATGTCTTTGTTGCACCAATGCACTAGTTATGTACATGCAGTAGTTCACTGCGCTTAGCCATTACAGGTGTCATGTGGCAACATGTCATGCCTCCAATATACACCATCAATTGTAGCCACACTATTCTTTATCAATTTCTTAGGACACACCCCCCCCCTCCTTTCTGTCATTATATAAATGGCGCTTTAATCTGTTGATAATGAGATTGTCTTCAACATCGCACATGGGTTGACAGATAGCCAATCTCCAACAGCGCCATTTGTAGCATCAGACAGTACGTATCGGGGACTGACACTTGTGTCATTTTTCCTCCGCTGTTTTGTTGCCACTGCAAGTAAAGTAACTAGCCTGCAATACCTTAGTTCAGTGACAGGGCTGGTATCTCACGACGTCAGGACATGGGCGGGCACTGTGTACTTGGTACCGCCCCCTCCCATCCTGTATGGTTGTGCTCAGCCCTTGTCCCTCCCCTTGTGGGTGGTCTTATGTCCTTATATTTCGGCGCCAGAAGCGGCCGTTTACGGCCATCCCAGCACCGGATCAGCTGTCACACACCATCAGTGTGACGGCGCTTGTACACCCACCTAAATAGCGCTACTGCTCTGATGATTGAATACAAGAAACGCGTCGAGTTAGACGCTAGCTAGTGAGGTGTGAATCTAGTTTCCCTATGCTAGGTAGTTAGGGTGAGTCTATGCAGGTTCAATTGCTTCGGCGTGCTAATGCTGTCCTCCCAACACACCAAATGTGAACTAGGGCTTAGGGCGCTCATGCCTATACATTAGCAATGTGCAATCTCACCTCTAATGGTATGTGTTCCACTATTAGGCAGTGATTTCTGACAATAGGGGAAGTTCTTGTACCCCTCAGATTTTTCACTTAATTGCCGGACTAATAGTGGTCACACACCAGTGCGGTTGTAATTCCCTCAGGTGAATTGTAGTCCAAAATCACTATTTTGGGCCTCCGGATACCCATCCATGATTTATGTGTTCCCAATCCTCTGGATGGACGACCGACTGACTCACCAGGGATACATCCACTTTTTGTTATTTTGTTGACCTTTGCTCTTTCCCCCAAGGATTATCATTTTAATGTATTTTTGAATAAAAGTATATTTTAACGTTCCTTCAACACAGTGAACTCCTTTAAGTATTAGGGACGTCTACCTATTCTACGCCAGCTTTTCCGTGAATTATTCTGTATTTACCATTGCCTCATTATTTCTGGATACACTAGGATTTTTCCATTCCGTTTATTTCTGAGCTATACTTAGTCATCTGGTCATACTATATTTGTCATTTTTGCAATGTCTATTACAGGTGCCGCCTTTTGTGTGTGTCATTTTTAGCTTTTGGTATTCCTATAGAGTTGTCTTTATGGGTATTACCTACATTATTTCCGTCTTGTGAGTCTCTTCTTTGTAGCTAGACTTGTATGAAGCTAACTGTCGCCAGTGAATCCATGGATTACACAAGATATAGATCTGTCCACCCCTTAGATTCCTCCACCTCAAGTGGCTGAATATGTCCACATGTCGCACCATGACCAGGACACAGAATAACATTTTACGTTCTTTGCATTGATTTACTGCTTAAACTTTGATAATCGTCAATTTTGATCTTATCAGATCCACGTAGAAAGACTTTATCAGTTATTATGCCAATTATTATGACTGATTTGTTAGAACTCATAGTTCAGAGAAGAACATGGACCTTGTAAACAGGGCAAACAAGGAGGTTACCTGAATATGCCAACTAGAGCTACCTCTATGCTTGCTGGCAGTGGATCGACAACCAGCCCCTCAATTGAGATGGTCTTTCAAGGTCATGGCTTCAGTGTTGGACTAATGTGTCTTGAAGCCACCAAAAGAAATGATTCTCACACCCGCCATCTATACAGAACATGTAGCGTCCACTTTTAATTACATTATAAGCCCTGTTGCTGTCATTGTACACACAGGATGCATCAGCAGTAAGATCTAATAGGTTATTGGTGATCATCCTATAAGAGATGGACCTAAGAGGTAAGTGATTGTCTCCAAAGTCATCTCCAAATGGGGTTGTCTTCTACTGGACTTTGGTGATCCATAAAATGGAGTTGTCTTCTACTGGACCTTGTGGATTCATTATTGTGTCACACTCTGGGCACATCCTGGGATCCTCTAGTACTCTGGTGGGCCAGTAGGGCCCTACACCCCACCATTCGCATCTCTCAATGACGCACAGTGTGGACAGAATTGGGGTGCAATGCTCCTGTCAGCAATACAACTCAAGTCAATTTCTAGCAGAGGTATAGGAGTCCATGCTTGGTAAGCCACTAGTTGAGATTTTTAAGAATGTGGTCTGCCCATTAACTAGAGAGCATAAATATTGGCTATTTTAGTGATATCACTGGTACCAATGTTTTTATAAATATGACTTCAGCCAAGGGCTGCCATCAACAGTGGCCAAAACAGGGCAAAGAACAGACTCCGCTGAATACACCTGCTTGTAGGAGACCCACCTTTGCTTCCTTTTTGTCCCTTCTCCCTCCTCAGACTCTCCTAGAACAGTCTAGGGCTAGTGGTGGAGCCAGCCACCACCTAGCAACCTTCTGCAAAGGGCTGTGTCCGAGAGAGTTAACTCTGCCATCACCATACAGAGCTATGCTGGGGTAATACATGGCATAACAATAGATAGCATGACATTACATAACATTTTCAGATACCCCCTGCTCCGGGGTACTGCCTCTGTACTTGACAACTAACAAGTGACAGCATACTATACCATCACTTTTCACTCTGGTGTGCCTCTTTAATGTTAGGATGCAGCCAAAGTTATATGGGCCCCCTTTCCTCAGAGTAAACACGATAACAGCCGTATGCGTTCCACATTTTGTGGACCACACATGGCCGGCCCTATGATGGAGCAAATTCTATTCGAAAGTAATTCCTATCTTTCTTACAGGGCCCTGGAACGGACCGAACACTACACCGTGCGCTGTCAGCATCTTTTGTGGCCCCATTGAAATGAATGGGTCTGCACCTGTTCTGCAAAATTGCGCAACGGATGCGGACCCATTGATACGGTCGTCTGAATGAGCCCTAATTCATGGTCTACCTACACATCTGAGTGAAGAAGAGCTGTGGGCTAGAGTTGATGGAACTTGTATTTTAAGGTCGGCGTCCAAAGTTCGGGTTGGGGTTATCGAAGAATCCCGTTATGGATTTCGCTACCACGGACCATAACGGCATTTGGAATCCATAAGGGGATTCTTCAATGAACCCGAACCTTGGACAACACTAAGGACCTGGGGTGATGTCACCGTCATGTAATCAGTGCAGGGGGCGCGGCTCAGTACTGGATTGGATAAGAGGTGGTAGCCTATGAGTGAGGTTTCGGATTCATTGAAGAATCCCCTTATGGATTCCAAATGCCGTTACGGTCCGTAGTAGCGGAATCCATAACGGGATGCTTCGATAACCCGAACCCGAACTTTGGACGCCGAACTTAAAATACAAGTTCGCTCAACTCTACTGTGGGCATCTCTATCAGAGGCTTTATGTACTAATATAAATCAGATCAGTACACCTTTTCACCAGCAGGGGTCACCAGTACAAAACACAAGACTTTCCACTCTACCATAAATAATGACATCATACTAGTGTCCCAAAATTGTTGAATGTGGGTCCGTTTAGACCCTCAAAGGGGAAACCCTCCTATTTTTACATATGTGTATGTTTTATTTAGTGTGTTATTACATGTGTTTGGCACATTTGACACATAATCTTCCTAATCCCTTTAAAATTGCAAATATTGGAGATGTAACTTGTACAACATAATCCTTTATCGGACCTCACGTTATATAGAAACCATAACGCTAATATGAATTTAACGTGAAAAACATTTTAGCAAAAAAAACGTGTGAAGTGCATGAATTAAACCTGTGAAGAAAAGACTCCTTTGAAGTTAATTGGTTCCTATAGAAAACCGCTCTCTCTGAATATGATTATGTGATGAGGCTTTGATGCCGCCTAATTTTGGACGATGTTTGCTGTCTGTCCGAGTCGCTATGGTGATGAGTCCATCGAGGCCCCTTACCTTTAAAATGAATGTAATGGAGTCATTTATAGCATTGTATCGGAGCATTCAACAACTTTATTAGCATCACAGTGTCCCGGAAGGAAATTAATTCAGTCAATGCATATCAGGCCTAGGAGGACACATGTTCAATTATTAATGTAGCAGAGCTGAATTTGTTGCTTACGCTTTGGATCTGTCCCCGATTCCACTTGTTTGCTAACGGTGCGGTTCCCCTGGAGAGGAAGAGGTTGTCTTCCCCGAGGTGATGGGGCCAACCAAGTGCTTTCACTAAGGGCCCCATAACAGCCATATGCATATTTACTAACATTTCATTTGGTAAATCCAGGGCATTTAAGTCCCGCCCCCATAAAACTCATTTCTGGGCAGGGTTTGCATAAGCCCCACCCATTTTGGACAATCCAAAGTACAATCCATCAAATTTGGGACTGTTCCCACTTGTGCCTCTGGTGTGTACACCATTGAGTCCTCTGTAATACCATAGAATACCTAGAGGGTCCTCAGGCACCAGGGCCCAGTTGCAAACTCCCCATTTTCACCCACTTTAGCTACATCCCTGTAATCTTCAGATGGTATCCGATATTCTGCCATCTTTACGGCCCCCAAAACAATCCTGTGCAGCAGAGAGAGGGCACTGTGCAACAGACACTTTCCAGAACTGTGTCCACCCCTGTACATGTGGTCAGCAACTCAGCAGGGGTGCACCTAGCCTTTCTGCTACCTGAAAACTGAAACGGCGTCCCCACCCCCCCATGCCAATTTCTTAACCTAACCCCTTTGCCGCAATGAAAGCGCCCATTGCCCATGGCCCTTCGGCTGCCCCTCTGTTGCCCCTACCTGGTGCTGCCTCCCCTGGCCTCATTGGTAGTGCACCCCTGGTGGTCAGATAATGGTCACTCAGAAGAAAGCCAGAAGGTTGCTAGGCAACCAAACTAAAACAGCCTGCCATCTCTACTAAAGAAGAGAGAGAAACATGATTTCAGTGACTAATGATGGGAGGTGACAGAATAAACTTTCTAGAGAAGAATTTATCTCGCTGTGTCCCAATCTGTTAGGTACAAAGGTCCATTTATTGTACATGATTGTCCTCTGTTTACACAGTGTATACTGCTTAGATACCTCAGATACCATATGGAGCAAGACGGTACGGCAGACGTCTGACATTACTGTGGGAAATACTCAATAACCTGAGATTAATGCTCGGTCTGCAGTCGTGGGGTTACTAGACCCGGGTGCAAGGGGTGCCCTGAGTGTGTTACCTGGCGCAGCAGCAACAATATCTACATGTTGTTGTGTCTCCACCAATGTACAAGTCCCCTGTTTTATCCTCCAGGTAAAAGATGAAATCATGTCTGCCTGCAGTCACCACTAGGGGGAGCTTTCAACCAAAAGATTTACACAGCTGTGATGGAACTCAATAATAAATATGTATGCAGAAAGCTCCTAAGCTCCCCCTAGTGGTGGCTGCAGGCAGAGGTGGACGGCACAACTTGTAGAACCAACTAGAGGGTAAATGTCGTTTTCAGCTTTAAATCATCTGAAAGGGACATGTTCCCTTTAAGAGAACGTCTCTTACGTTTATAAAACTGGAAAATTTATTTTAGAGGAGAGATATTTATTGTGTCAGTAACTTCTCCTTTTCTATTCTGAGAGTACTTTATCTTGATAAATTGATGTAAAATGCATAATTAACATGACGCCATTCAGGACACTTAGTGATGACAACTTGCGGGAGAATCTGGCCCTAGAAATATGTCTGCTGCCACGCAGTAGGGTCACTTCACGTGCAGCGCCTAAACTCTCCAGAATGCAAATCACAAACACTCAACAAACAGGTAATGCTGAGAGGTTTAGCCCTGAAGGGAACTGAATTATGAATGCAGCTCTTGTGTATAATACAGCATGTAACTCAAGATCAGTACAGGATATGGGTCCATTCACACGTCCATAGAATGCGTCCGCATCCGTTCCGCAATTCTGTGGAACGGGTGCGGACCCATTTATTCTCAATGTGGATGGAAAGGATGCGGACAGCACGCATTGTTTCCGGTCTGCGGCTTCCGAAAAAAATAGAACATGTCCTATTCTCGTCCACAATAGCGGACAAGAATAGGCAATTCTATAGGAGTGCCGACCCGGTGTATTGCGAATCCGCAATACACTACGGATATGTGAATGGAACCTAAATAATGTATGTACACAATTACTCCACCAGCAGAACAGTGAGTGCAGCTCTGGTGTATAATACAGGATGTAACTCAGTATCAGTACAGGATAATTAATGTATGTACAAGGTTACTCCACCAGCAGAATAGTGAGTGCAGCTCTGGAGTATAATACAGGATGTAACTCAGTATCAGTACAGGATAAGTAATGTATGTACACAGGTGACTCCACCAGCAGAATAGTGAGTGCAGCTCTGGAGTATAATACAGGATGTAACTCAAGATCAGTACAAGATAAGTAATGTATGTACACAGTGACTCCACCAGCAGAATAGTGAATACAGCTCTGGTGTATAATACAGGATGTAACTCAGTATCAGTACAGGATAATTAATGTATGTACAAGGTTACTCCACCAGCAGAATAGTGAGTGCAGCTCTGGAGTATAATACACAATGTAACTCAGGATCAGTACAGGATAAGTAATGTAATGTACACAGTGACTCCACCAGCAGAATAGTGAGTGCAGCTCTGGACCAGCTGTTCCTGAGCTGCAATTACCTGTGGGTGCGGTCGCCTGTGGCTGTGTGCTGCTGCTGCTCCTGATCGTTTGGAGGAAAACCTATCCACCTGAGGCCGGCTCTCTCCTCCCCAGGGGGAGAGTGGGTTCTCAGGCATGAGCGAGGGAAGCAAGCCCCAGGCTCCTGTTCCCAGCGGCAGGCCTTCAGGGGACAGGAGAAGCCAGCGTTTGGCCTGCATGGAGGACTCAGGGGTAAGAAGATCTGGCAGGAGTCGCAGTAATGTGGCTTCTGTCTCCCTGAGTCTGTGGACCGAAGGAAGAGCCGCAAGGCTGGATCCATTAAGGAGGACCCGAATGCCAGCATGGGTGAGAGTGGCCCTTCCGGGCCCAGCAAAGCCGAGTGCTCACGGAGGTGAAGCAGATCTTGAGGAGGAAGGCTGGGGCGTACTGAGGGCCCGGGAGTCCATTTCCACCTACGGATCCCGGGTCATGAGCCACCTCCGTGAGTACGAAGACGCGACTAAGACCCTGAGGAGGCTCCGGGAGGAGCTGCGCGGCTTGAGGTCTTGTGTTGGAGTGGCCCCAAAGAGGAAGAAGCAGGGGCTGCAGAACTAAATAAAGCAGCTACAAGCTGACATTGGAGAGATTGAGCAAAGACGGACTGTACTCCGAGAGAAAAGCGGCCCGCTTAAGGAAAAACTCCTAAACGAGGAACGTTTTCGAAGATGGCGGAGGAGAAGGGGCAGATGGGGCTGCAGCCTGACAGCCAGGTGGAGAAGGAACCAGTCGAGCAGGAGGAGGATGATGATGATGATGATGACCAGCAAGATCCACCTGGCAGCCTGCAGGAGCAGAATCTGTACAGTGGGCCCCTGCACGCCAAATAGCAAGGTCACCCAGCTGCGGCTCGGGGATGAGTATGAGACCTGCAGCCCGGGAGGGGCCCTAATGGAGGAGATCCAGCTCCTGGAGTCCCCAGTGCGTTTCCAGGACTTGTGCTTTGGTGATGAGTTGCCACCGGAGACGCCTGGGGAGGGAAAGAAAAGGCTAAGAAGACCAAGCTCCAGGAGCAGGTAAGATATGTATACACCCCCTCCCTGGGACCCCGGGTCGACCGCAGGGCCGGCTCACTGTATTAGCCCCTCTTCTCAGCCCAGCCCGTGTCCTGCAGTGGACTCGGTGCAGGAGAGAGGGGAGAGCGAGGTATCTGATATGGTGGTGAGCTCCGTCTCTGTTTGCAGTAATGGGGATGGAGTTGAGCGGCACCGGCTGAAAAGCCGGACAGGAAGGTTACTGCGGGGATGAGAGGAAAATCTCTGGCGCTGGAGCTTGCTCCCTGATGGGAGGAGGGGTGGCTCCACGCCACAGATGGCTGCGGGAGCTCCGATGGCTCCAACCGCTGATGACGCTGTTCCCTCGGGACAGCAGAGGCATGAAGGAGTTGTCGGAGCTATGACGGTTACGCCTCCCAATGAAGGACAAGAACTGAGGCCAAAGCCTTTGTTTTGTATTGGCGCTGCTGGTCCAGATGAGCGGCGCCATGAAAGAACAGATCAGCAACGTTTGGATCAGCGGCGCCCGGTAATGGATCAGCGGCGCCCAAAAGTTGTAAATAACAGTACTGAGGAAGCGGAGGGCAATGATAAAAGTGGGGTTGGGGCTGTGGCCTGTCTTTCGGGGCAGCTCCGGCCCCAGGGCCCAGTGATGCTGAGGTACCAATCATTACACCAGAACACACCGGTTCAGCCAGTATGAGTGAGGGAGCAGGTGGGGGCAGAAAGTTTTTGTTAATAAAAATATGTCTGGGGGTTTGGATGGTGGAGTGAATGGTGTTAGGAGGGAAGGAAGGGAGGTCGCAGAATCTGTTGTAAGTAAGGCTGGTTTGGGGATGGAAGATATGGAAGTGGGCGGTGGAGGGTCTTTGGTAAGTGGGGAGGGTGTGGAACCTGGTCCGGTTGCCCCCGGCTGTGGCAGCCCCTGTGCGCAGCTTTGCTACTGTCACAGCCGGGGTGAGTAGGGGGCCCTCCTTGTCCTCTGGCTCTGGGGACGGCGCTTTGCAGCGGCGTCTTCTGGAGGCTCTAAAGAGAGGGGAGAGCACAATCAATGTAGAGGGGAGGGAGGTTGATCTATCCTTTTGGATAGATAGGCATGGCCTCTCAGCCTTCCGAGAGCAAAGGAGCGGGGAGACCACGTGGTCCCTCCCGACAACTGGGCAGGGTGCTCTCCGTAGGAATGTGGTCCGTCTGAGGTGGAGGGGCAGTGATACATGTCCTTCAAGATCAGAAGTAGTTGAGCTCCTTCTAAAGATGGGCTTCAAGGCGACAGACATCTACGCCTTGATACATCCCTATGGGACCCCTGAGTTCGATGTCAGCTTTGTTCGGCCGGAGGGACTTGAGCTCTTCTGGTCGAACTATGAGATGGCAAAGGACGAGCCCAGCTGGCGAGATTTTGCCGCCCAGGCAGTGTCTCGTCAGAACAACGTGAAGAGGGTGACCGTTCTAACCCGTAACGAGTCACTCTCGTGTATTGACATCATGACGTGGCTCGGCCGATATGGGGAGGTGGTGGAGGTTCCCAAGAAGAACAGGGATGAACATGGCATCTGGTCTGGGGCCTGGACGTTTATGGTAAAACTTAGGCTTTTAGGAAACACAGTTACTCACATACCATCTGCCACCTTCCTTGGAAGGGATCGCATCCAGATTTTCTACCAGGGTCAGCCGAAGCTCTGTCACAGATGCGGCAGCCCCACACACTTCAGTGCTAACTGCACTGTACAGAAGTGCGCGCTGTGTGGGGAGATTGGCCACCTCGCTGCATCATGTGCAGAGATTAGGTGTCACCTGTGTGGTGACTTAGGTCACCCATTCAGTCGCTGCCCTCATTCCTTTGCCAATGCGGTCAATGCCCCGGCGGGAGGAAGCCGTGAGGCCAATTCTACTGGGGCAGGGGCTGGCAGAAGTGAAGGAACAGAGGGGCCAGGGAAGAAAAGTAAGCAAAAGACGCCTGCCCAACTGAGGCGTCAGGAAAATCGCCGAAGGGAGAGGGAGATGGGCGAATCCCGGGAACCTCAGGCAACTGGGGAAGCTGGGATGACCTCTGATCTCACCCCTGAGACTGCTGCTACTGCTGAGGCCCAAAGGGACAGTGAGCTGGATGAGGAAGTTAGGAGGATCCAGGAAGAGGAAGGTGCCATCTCCTCATTATCCCCCATGACAGGGGAAGTGGGGATGGCAAAAGCAGGGTAAAAACGTACAGGGAAAAAGGGAGATTTAAGATCTTCTCCCACCCACCAGATGCCAAAGGAAGGTACAACCAACCCCCTCTGATTAGTCTCTCAAACCGGTTCCAAGCCATTGGTGACACCTCCCCTCCTCAGGGAGGGAGCCGGTGGGGAGGTTCCGGGAGTTGCGGTGACACCTGGGCCTGCGGGGGACGCCGAGCCTCCTTCTACTGGGGAAAACATGTCCTCAGGGGTGGGGGCTGGCCTGGAGTCAGAGCACAAGGACGGAGGTGAAATGGACACATCTGTGTGTTTGAAAAGGGGTAAGCCATCATCTGATGCAAAAGATGGTGGGGGCAGTGGGAAAAGAAAGCCATCTAATTCAATCACCCATGATGGCGGCACTCACTCCGTTGACGCTGGCGTCCATTAATGTCGCCAGCATTAAGTCAGATACGGCTAGATTTGCGGCCTTTGATTTTTTCAGCCGGGTTGAAGCTGACATTTTGTTTTTGCAGGAGACCAGGCTGCCAGATTTGGCATCTGTATTTAAAGCTAAAAGGGAGTGGAGACGCGGATCCTCCTACTGGTCTCTTGCGGCCGAGCCGTATAGCGGGGTGGCAGTCCTTTTACTGCACCGGTAGAATGCCGACGGGTTATTGAATTAGAAATGGGGAGGTGCCTGATCCTGGATGTCCTCATGAGGGGACAAGAACTTCGTCTAATTAACATCTATGGTCCCCAGTCCAAGTGGGACCGGAAGTGTCTCTTCATGAGGATCAAGCCCTATCTTTTTACAAGTCGGCAGGTGGTCTTTGGAGGGGACTTTAATACTGTCACGAGGCCCCAGGATAGGGAGGTTCCAGGGACAAGCTGACTTACGACAGCGTCGCGCTTAATAGTATAGCTAGTGAGGCTCGCCTGGTGGATGTCCACATTCGGCACACCCCAGGCCACCCAGGGTTCACCTATCATAGGGGTAGTTGTAGGTCTAGAATAGACAGGTTTTATTTAAAGGAGGAAGCCGTCTCTTCAGCCGTTTCCGCTGTGGAGGTGGAGTTCTCCGACCACTGTATGATTTTGTTTTCTCTGAATGTTACAGAGACCCCCGAATGGGAAGGGGCTACTGGAGGCTCAATTCGTCTCTCTTGGAAGAAGCGGAGATAAGACAGTCCTTTGAGGATTTCGTTCAGAGCCAGGTACCATTGCTGGATCTCTGCAGCAGTAAGTCTGAGTGGTGGGAGATCTTCAAGGAAAGGGTGGGGAGATTCTTCCGCCAGCTCTCGAGCCTCAGGAGTCTGAGTAAGTATCGCCTGTATCAGGGCCTGAGGAGGAAACTCGAACGTCTTGTCTCGACTGGGGGTAGCCGTGAGGAGATCTCCAGAGTGAAGTCTTTGCTTATGAGGTGTCAGTACGATAGGCACGCATCTTTGGTTTTTGAGAGGGATTACGGGAAATACCGCTCGCCCGACCCTTACAGAAACTGCAGGATGTCAGTGAGTAGTAAGATTGTGTCAGGACTGATTGATAGTACGGGTTCTCTGAGAAGGTCCAGATCAGGGATCCTGGAGGTTGTCAGATCCTTTTACTCACATCTCATGGCAAGGAGGGATCTTGATCGTGATAAGATATCGGCTTTCCTGACTGAAACTGTCCCTGAACCAGGGGTAGACCCTCTCTTGACGTTTTGACGGAAATGATCAGTGAAGAGGAAGTCAGTCTGGTGATTGAGGGGCTTGCTCCCAAAAATCACCTGGTCCGGATGGCTTAACATCTGAGTTTTATAAGACCTTTAAGGACACCTTAGTTCCCCTCTTGACTGAGGTATTAAATGAGTGTCTTTCCTCGGGTACTCTACCAAAGTCAATGAGGAGGTCGGCCCTGATCATCCTGTCAAAGGGTAAAGATCCATTCCACATTGAGAATTGGCGTCCCATAGCGCTCCTCAGTGTGGACAGAAAGATTCTGGCAAAGGTGCTATTTAATCGGCTGGTGAAGTTTGCACCCCAGCTCCTTTCTGGGGCCCAGCATTGCTCTGTTCCCGGCCACAGTACTTTTAGTGCTGTGCTCAGTGTCCGGGAGGCCGTGGAGCAGGGCAGGGCAGGTCACTGGAAGGGGTACATGCTGTCCTTGGATCAGGCAAAAGCATTTGATCGTGTTAACCACGAGTACCTCTGGTCTGTCCTTCTGAGATATGGCCTGCCCGGGGGTTTGTTGATTGGCTTAAGACCTTGTATGCAGGGGCAGAGAGTTTCCCGCTTGTGAATGGTTGGATTGGCCGTCCTTTTGGGGTGGGATCTGGGGTTCGCCAGGGTTGTCCTCTGAGCCCGCTTTGTACGTGTTCGCGATTGATCCCTTCCTTAGAGGGGTTGATCGTGGGCCGTTGGCGGGCATCAGGATGGACCGGGCGGCTCCGGAGACCACACTGAGGGTGGTGGCGTATGCTGATGACGTAACTATCTTTGTGTCTTCGAGAGGGGAGGCAGAGTGGGTACTGTCTGAGGTAGAGCGCTACTCAGAGTCATCTGGGTCCAAGATCAACCGGGATAAGTGTGAGAGTCTCTGGCTGGGAGGTGGAGATCCTGGTTTCGATCTCCCGGACACCCTTCCAGAGCCCCAGTTATCTACAAAAGTCCTCGGCATTGAATTTGGCCAGGGGATTACCCCCATCAAAATTGGGATAGCAGGCTTAAGATTGCCGCTCAGAAGGTGGACCAGTGGAAGGGTTGGTCTTTGACCCTCAGGGAAAGGGTGAACATTATCAAAACCTATCTGATCCCTTTGCTGTTATATCTGGGCAGTGTGTGCGTCTTGCCGGAACCTTTCTGGACTCGGGTCTACAGTCTGTTCTTCCAGATGTTATGGGGAAACAGACTGAACCTTGTCAAGAGGGAGGTTACTTACCGTACGAGGAGACTAGGAGGGTTGGGTATGGTCAACCCTGTGGTGTTCCTGGTGAACACCTTTATTAAGATTAATCTCTCGAACCTCTGGAAAGAGAGGGCTCCTCCGTGGGTAGCCTCCTGTCGGGGATGGTTTCGGCCTTTCTTCCAGGAATGGGAGACAGGGGGCAAGTGAAGGATCTCCGCACACCACATGGGCATCTCCCGGCTTATGCTGCCCTGGTTCTGAAGGTATTACGTCGGTGGGGTCTGGGGATGTGGGAAATCAGGACTCAGTCAAGGAGACTCCTTGACCAGAGGGTTCTGTTGACCCATTTCCAGAAACCTCTGGCCCTCAGGGACTGCCCAGGTCGGGATCTGAGGGTCGGGTTACGGCTTTTAAATTCCAATAGGATCCCCTTGAAGTTCTTTGACTTGACTTGGCGCTGCTTCCATGGGAAACTGTGTGTGAGGGACAATCTGAAGTGTAGGAGCTCTGAGGACAGGGGGTGTCCCCGTGAGGAGTGCGGTGGTGTGCTGGAAAGCATGGACCACTTCCTGCTTCATTGTCCCTTTAACACAGAGGTTTACACCAGGGTGGGGACCTCCATTGGCTGGCCTAGGCTGGTCACTCTTTCCTATGCGGAATGGGCCTATGGAGCATTCAGACACCTGGGCGGTAGGGACCTCTGCACTTTATTCCTAGTCAGCTCAGTGGTCAGGTACTACACGTGGCATGCACGGTGTTTAGTTTCGACGCAACGCAAAATCCTCCCCGTGGATGAGGTGGTTAGGAACATTCTCGGAGACCTGGTGAAGGTGCGCTCTCTGGAGTACGAGAGGTTGGGGGCGGGTAGAGCCTCTCTCCTCTGGAGGGGTTTTGCCTTTAGGGTACCCTAGCCTGTTGTCTCCTCCCGGTGGTGGGCTGAAGCTGACACTGTAGATTTTTGTTTTGTTTTGGTGGCTGTATGAGGACATAGGGCTTGCAGGCGCCGAACTTGGGCTTTAATGGTTGTGTGTGGCTGAGAAGCCTCACGGTGGGTGGTGAGGTTAAGGTCTACTATGTAATGTAGTTTATATGTATATTTGTATTTGTGTAGGTTGAGTTGTCGGGTGTAGTGTTAGGTTGGGTGGTGGGTAAATGGGGGAGGGTTCCATGGAACATTGGGGACTTTGGGACATATAAGAAAATCCTGGGCTGGTTCATGGACGTCTGTTATCATGTACTGGGGGCATGGGATGCGGGACCAGCTCAGGGACCAAAAAAAAAAAAAAAAAAAAAAATTTAAAAAATATGTGTGTGTGTATATATATATATATATATATATATATATATAAAAAAAAAAAAAATTGTGTGTTGCATTGGGGTGGTGGTGGTTGGGCTTTTTGTAAGTTTGTTTAACTTCTGTATTTGTTAAATTTCTGTATTTGTTAAGTGTAGGTAGGTGCAACCGGATCAGGAAGGTTAGTACATGTACATAGATATTGTAAATAGTGTATATATTGTACATAGCTGGTGTTCTGTGGCGAGTGATGGGCTGGACCGGTGCTGTCTGCGCCGCGCTGAGGAGCATCATGTCCTGTATGGTTGGTTTGGTCTCTGTTTTTATATATTTATTTATCTGTTTTGTTTTAAAATTTTAATAAAAGAAATACAGGATCTAACTAAGGATCAGTACAGGATAAGTAATGTAATCTATGTAGACAGTGACTCCACCAGCAGAACAGTGAGTGCAGCTCTGGAGTATAATACAGGGTGTAAGTAATATTAGTGACACAACTTATGTACATTGCATCTGTATGCACATTGCACATCATAAAATGATGATACATCCTGTGTGAATAGGGATAACGTGCCACCTGTAACTATACATCCTGTCCCACTCATGACCTGAGCGGCCATCTTTACTTCCACAACAAATATTCCTCTGTACTTCCTTGGGAGATGACTGTATCTGCGGTGACTACGGTGCACAGGTACAGGTACAGGTACAGCGCTGCAGGGGACGACAGGTGCATGTTCCGACTTGTTTGAGTTACGATATTTCGGCTCCATCTATTGTATCTGCATAATCTCATAATACAGCCTTATTAACATAATCCGGGACCGAACCTGAGCAAATAAACAGTCTGCAGATACCGAGCCAACAATTCTGGAGGGTCACATATTTATCGCATTAAAAACAAATGAGGTCCCTTCAATGGTGATAGATTAGAATGAATGGTATTTTACAAGGTTGTATATTTATAGACGATGTTAAATTCTGAACGCGAGACATCTTCTATATCAAAATGACTGTAAGGGGTATATATTAATTAATGGCGAACCCCCTGCAAAACAATATTTCTTGTGCATTCCAATGTAATTATTTTTGCTCTGCTGCCACCTAGTGGCAAAACAATGTAATCACTTTTAGGCACTGAGTGACAAAAGACCTTGCATGATGTCACTTCCTGTTGAGTTTGGCGGGTCCTCGTGGGCAGAGTCAGAGCACAGAAGAGTGTGTAGCTCTTAAAGGGGTCTTTCCATTTTAAGGACCTATCGTCACTGGCTAAAGCATAAGTGGCTCAATGGGGTAAAACAGATCTATTTTTGACTCCTATTTCCAAGCTTCCAATCCCTCACCCAGCAGAGCTATTTAATTCAGAATATACTTAAGGCCTGTCCTCACACAGTCAGTGTTTGTTCAGTGTTTGATCAGTGATTTACATCAGTGATTGTGACCCAAAACCAGGAGTGGAGCCTCCGAAGAGATAAGGTATAATGGAAAGATCTGCACCTGTTCTGTGTTTTTGACCCGCACCTGGTTTTGGCTCAGTCACTGATGGAAATCACTGATCAAAAACTGACCAAACACTGACTTTATGAAAGCCACCAAATCATGAGTAAAAAAAGGTGGAAATGTAATAATAATTTACAAGATCTGCCTGCGCTGCCGTGTGTGTGGTACAGTACTTAGTCTCCTTGGGAGGAGACTCCGCTGCTACTTATCTATTTGGGAATCTGTTGCAGTCCCTATATGTACTAAAGTGTAGAAGAATAATCGCAAATTGCGATAATGATAGTAGCGCTGGAGTACTGTGCTATTAAATGTGGATGACAGTGTAATCATTTTGATGGTAATAGTATTAACAGCACCAGTTTTGGGATGGTTATCGGTATTAGATAAATTCAACTGCGAGGGTGCAGTTGCAGTGTGTACTGGGCTTTTGAAATTCTGTCAGTACGCAGCAACGAACCATATAATCGGCGCTGATCGCTGTTGGGTGATTACCTTATTCTTTCTGGATGTATGATCGCTGCCTTGGTCGCCGGTTCAGGTTCAGTTTTGCTGCGCTGATGTCGTCCTCTTCTGGTTTCCTGCTAGCGCAGCTCCGGCGAGCTGCGCTAGAGACCTTAGTTAACGTTAGGCGTTGCCGGAGATTTCTCTGGGTGGCGCCACCACTGGTAGCACGGTACTGTAGCCTCCAAGGTCCACACTTCTACGCGTTTCAAAGCCTAGCGGGCTTCTTCGTCAGGGATGGTCAGTCCAGTGGCCTTCTGGTTGAACAATGTTGCCTTCTCTGGGTCTTGCAGCTGATCAGGTGCTCTGTCCTCCTAGCAATCCCATAGATCGGCCATGGATGGGGCTGAGCAATCACAGCAGCAACAGCAACGTTGTTGCTGCTGTGATTGCTCAGCCCCATCCATGGCCGGTCTATGGGATTGCTAGGAGGACAGAGCGCCTGATCAGCTGCAAGACCACAGAGAAGGCAACATTGTATCAACCAGAAGGCCACTAGGACTGACCATCCCTGACGAAGAAGCCCGCTAGGCTTTGAAACGCGTAGGAAGTGTGGACCTTGGAGGCTACGGCTACCGTACTACCAGTGGTGACGTCACCCAGAGGAATCTCCCGGGCAACGCTCTAACGCTTAACTAAGGTCTCCTCGCACAGCGCGCGCTTCCGGCCGGAGCAGCGCTGCTAGCAGGAAACCAGAAGAGGACGACAAACACCAGCGCAGCAAAACTGAACCTGAACCGGCGACCAAGGCAGCGATCATACATCCAGAAAGAATAAGGTAATCACCCAACAGCGATTGTGCGCCGATTATATATGGTTCGTTGCTGCGCACTGACAGAATTTCAAAAGCCCAGTACACACTGCAACTGCACCCTCGCAGTTGAATTTATCTAATACCGATAACCATCCCAAAACTGGTGCTGTTAATACTATTACCATCAAAATGATTACACTGTCATCCACATTTAATAGCACAGTACTCCAGCGCTACTATCATTATCGCAATTTGCGATTATTCTTCTACACTTTAGGAAATGTAATAATAATCTATTAGAAAGAAAGGAAACACACAGCTTCACCATTCTACACTTCTCCAAAGCTCCATATAATCTTCCCCAGGACTTTGTCCTCCTGACATTCACAAGGTATCGTATAGATCATAGATAGTAATATCCTGTGATGTATTATGTCTCATATATGAGAGGAGCCAGAAGACCATTACAGATCACACCCATGAGCATTCCTGCAGCATTAACTATATGGTAACCGGTTCGGCTGCACAGGGGCCCAGTGCGGGAGGGGGGCCCCATTACAAGCTTCAACAGCAGGACCAGAGTGAAAGTGCTCATCCCTATATTCATCTGTATCGTCGTCCTCAGGACGGCGATACAGGTGATTGCTGCAGGTGGGCAGGGGAGCGGCGTCTCCAATCCATGTTCCTCTGATAGGTTACAGGCACTAGGCCTGCAGCCTATCAGAGGCCTGTGCCGGCGGTGCGATGACGTTGTGTGGCCTGAGCCATACAGTGCAGGACACAGGCCAGAAGAGGCCTGCATCGCATCCCTGAAAGCGGCATGTAGGTAAGTATTTGAGTTTATTTTTTTTATTTACACTATGCTGTTACCCAGCATGCGGAAGGGGTGAGCGGAGCACTATGGGGGCATCCACTGGGGGCATTATATATTGGCACACATGGGGGCACTATGGAGAAGTGGGGGTATCTACTGGGGGGCATTATATAGGGGCATTTTATACTGGCACAAACTATATGTGCACTATGGGGGTGGGGATGAGCACTATAGGGGCATTTTATACTGGCACACATTGTGGGGGCACTATGGGGATGGAGGGAGGAGCACTAGGGGGCATCCCTGGGGCACTATATAGGAATATTTTATATTGGCACACATTATGAGGGCACTGGAACCCCACTTGCACTGGGACACATTATAAGTGGGCATTTTTTTTATACTGGGTCACATTATAAGGGAGCATTTTTCTACTGTCACATATTATAAGGGTCCATTCACACGTCCGTAGTGTGTTTGGCTACATGCACACGACCGTTGCCTGCCTCGCGTCCGCTCCTCCTGCAAATTTTGCGTCCGTCAAACAAAATGGATGACGGACCGTTTTTTTTGACGGATCCGATTTTTATGGCAGATCCATTGTAAAAATGCCTATCCTTGTTCGCAAACATGAAAAAAATAGGACATGCACAATTTTTTTTTGACGGAATGAAAACACGGATCACGGATGCGGAACAGAAATGGTTGACCATCTGCATTTTTTGACGGACCCATTGAAATGAATGGGGAAGCATTCTATCTGTGAAAAAAAACGTAACGGACGCGGAAACAAACAACGATCGTGTGCATGGGGCCTTTTGCGGATCCTCAATACACCCAGCCGGTACCCTCATAGAACTGCCTATTCTTGTCCGCAATTGTAGGCAAGAATAGGACATGTTCTATTTTTTTTCCAGAGCCGCGGATCGGAAGTTCGGGGCCGCGCCCTGGAAATGCGGATGCGGACAGCACACTGTGTGCTGTCCGCCTCCATTCCTGCACCACAGAGAATGAATGGGTCCAGATCTCTTCCGCAACGTTGCGGAACAGATCCGGACCCATTCTTAGGACATGTGAATGGACCCTTAAGAGAATTATTACTATCTGGGGCATTAATGTATGCCAATAATTATTGAAGGGGGCATTATCTGTGTGGTGTATTTTCATGGGGACTGTTTCTGCAGTATAGTATTGGGGAACACAGTGGGCACAGTATTGGGGGTGGCAGGATGGGGTGTTGAGAAGGTGGGAGGATAATGGAAAAGTGGGAAACTAATGTCTGTTTGTCAATCTCTGCAGTGACGAGAGATGGGTGAAAGAAATCATCATAGCGGTCTGGTCCGAATGGAGAAGATGAGGAAAGAGAACATCTACATCAAAGAAGACGTCACTGGATATAATAGGTATGTGGAGCTGTATTGGGCTACCTTTATATCTGAGTTAGGCCTCATGCACATGACTGTGTGTGTTTTGCGGATCCGCAAAACACAGAAGCCACTCCGTGTGCCTTCCGCAATTTGCGGAACGGAACTGGCGGCCCATTATACAGATGCCTATTCTTGTCCGCAAAACGGACAAGAATAGGACATGCTCTATTTTTTTTGCGGGGCCACGGAGCAACTCCGTGTGCTGTCCGCATCTTTTGCGGCCCCACTGAAGTGAATGGGTCCGTACCCGCGGCTCGGACGCGGACCAAACATACTGTCGTGTGCATGAGGCCTTAGTGATTCCAGAAGGCCGTTCCAGCAGAGAACAGCCTGCCAGAATGCTCCGGCACTGCTGGATGCAGACGGAATGCCCGCCAGCTCACTAACTATAATGGGATCCGGCCAAAAAATTCAGAGAATCGGCGGGACACACAAACCGCTGTATGCTGCAGTTTGTGTCCGGCCGATTCCTTGCATTCTCTGCCAGATCGGGTGGCCGGAGCGTAGTACCGCAGGTGTGAAAGTATCCTTACCTTGTATGTTTTGTATCGCTGTATGTAATATTAGGAGGGAATAGGTTAGGTTGAGAATTCAGCTTTGGGGGGGTTTAGTTGGGCGGTGGGCAGGCATATTCTTTGCACAGGGGCCCTCTGCTGTCTGTGTCGGCCCCTGATGGTAATATACAATGCAGAGAATATAGTAAAAAAAAGTCAAGAAGACTAAAAAAAAAAAAGCTCCAATGTATATAAAGTGGGTTCCACCATAAAGGGGGTCTATACCTTGGACAATCCCTACTAGAAGAATCTCTTGACAATAATCGAATAGCAAACTGTCCACCTGGAGGGACCACCAGTAATGAGCTGTAATCTTTAGTGAAACCTGGCAGTGTTTTATGTGCCTGCAGCGCCACCACAGGGGAAACTGCGCATTACACTGTGCTCTGTAATGTAAAACAGGACAGCTCCTCCTAAGAGACAGAGAGAGAGAAAAGCTCCTCAACCATGTTTCTCCATTCTGGCCAGAAGAGGAGGACCCTGAACAAAATTCCGAAAAAGAGTCTGTGAAATAGATTTTCTAAATTGGACAACCCCTTTAAATGTATAATACATTATTTGATGAAAAAAATATCCAAAATAATTCTCTTATGGTCTGGGAATATTATTTAATTTCGTAAATTCTAACATATCTTAACCTAAGTAGGGATATCTCCTTAGTTCTAACTTGGTCCATTCCCTATATCTCTTAAAGAGGTTTTTCAGGTCTTCTATATTGGTCACCTATCCTCAGGACAAGTCATCAATATCAGATCAGAGCACGAGGTTGACCACGGCACTCTCCCAAGTGGCTTTTTGTGGTAGGACGTCCCCAGGTTGGTTTTCCTCCACCAGGATCACCGGGTATACTTATGTGTTTATGGAGGAGACAGCACACTAGTGATTTTAAGGATTTTTTTTAATTTAATTCATTTACACCAGTGGTATCAATTATACATAAGTACAACGTTTCGGGCTCTTTTATTTGGTGCCCTTTTTCAAGCTGGTCCAAGGTGCGGCCATGTGTCAATTGGATATTACAGCCGAGGCCCATTCACTTGAATGGAACTGAGCTGCTCCTAGGCCAAGTGACCAATGAACGTGACGTTACTGGCCTAGGAAGAAGCCACAGTGCTCACTGGAGCATGGCAGTCTCTTTAAACTGCTAATCGGATTGCCAGGAGTCTAACCCTTACCAATCTAATATTGATGACCTATCCCGGGGATAGGCCATCAATATCAAAATCTAGGAAAACCCATTTAACTTTGGGGTGAGGAAAGTGGAAACACATCTGGGCTCCAGCAAGGACTTAATTCACCTGGCATTATCTGTATGTGTTGAAAAAAGTAGTGTATTCCATTGTTGTCCCTAAGAAGGATTGGATTGAAGCTCTACTAAGTGGTCCATGGATATGAAATTATTCATTTTTACTAAGGAGGACCATTTTGACTTTTTCCCACAATTATGGTCCATTAATTGGTTAGGTACCGCCTTAGAAATGACCAATGATCAACAACAAATAATCCATCAATGCTTTTGGTGACGTTGGCAAAAGTAGAGGAGGACAACTGACCAGTCATTCATCTTCCATTCACCTATGAAACTTCAGAGATGGTCAGCTCTAGCCCTTGCAGAAGACATGCACAGAGTAGCGGTGGTATGATTTTGGCAAAAAAAGGGCCCCAAAGTTTATGTTTACTCTATAATGGGTTGTTTCCTTTCTGTCCTCCTTCCATCACGACTCTTGATACTAAAGAATCATATGGCTTACACTGAAATCAATGGACCTCATGGTGGCCCAACATTGGGAGCCTTGTTTTACTTTGTCTTCCCTAAATCAGATTCCACAGATTCTTATGGTAAAGAAGCCTTTACTGGAGACTAACTTTTTCTTCATTAGGAAGAGGCAGTGCCCCTTTGTCTTTTGTGGGGGATTTTACATAAAACAGCTTTTCAATATATTTTCTGTACAGGCCATTTATATATTTGTATAGGTTATTGCGTCCCTCTTAGATGCCCCTTCTGAAGATTAACTACATTTAATTATTTTAATCTTCTAAGAACCTCCATGCCCTTTATCAATTTTCTTGTTCTCTGTATTTTTTTCCATCTCCAGGGCATTCTTTCTATGAAAATGGTCCTTCAGACAGTTTTCTATCCAATTACAAACTATACTTTCTAAGCCTTTAGACATGATGGTACCTATTAAAGATCTGTGAAGTATCTGTTGACAGTATCAAATGCTTTAGCAAAATCCAAGAAACCTACATCCACAGCCACCCCTCTGTCCAGGCTTCTGCTTACCTCACTACATCCACAGCCACCCCTCTGTCCAGGCTTCTGCTTACCTCACTACATCCACAGCCACCCCTCTGTCCAGGCTTCTGCTTACCTCACTACATCCACAGCTGACCCTCTGTCCAGGCTTCTGCTCACCTCCTCATAAAAACAAATTAGGTAAGTCTCACAACTTGGTAAACCCATGCTGGTTATCACTTATGATATTATTTACAGTCACATACTCCTGTATATTGCTCCTTTAGAGTCCTTCAAACATTTTTCCCGCGACAGAAGTTAAGCTTACTGGTCTATAATTACCTGTGGAGAATCTAGAGCCCTTTTTAAATACGGGCACCACATTTGCCCTGCAATAGTCACTTGGCACTGTACCAATCCCTAGAGAATCTTTTGAAAATTAAGAACAGGGGCACAGCAATAAACTCTTGGGTATAATTCATCTGGATTCGAAGCCTTGTTCATATTTACCTTATATAACTTAGCTCGCAGCATAAGTACATTCAGCCAATTTAGTATATTACTGGATGTATTTACAGCCCTGGCACCACCTAAATCAGCTCCTTAGCACTGGCACCACCTACAGCAGCTCCTCAGCTCTAGCACCATCTACATCAGCTACTCAAGGCTGGCACCATCTACATCAGCTCCTCAGCACTAGTACAACCTACATTAGCTACTCAGGTCTGGCACCATCTACATCAGATCCTTTCTCTTCTTTTGTATATACACAGCTAAAAAAGAAAAAAAAAAATTTAGTAGCTCTGCCCCTGCCTGATCTTCAGTAACCATCCGTTACCATTTTTATTTAGGGGACCTAGCTGCTCTGACCTTTTTTGCATCTATACAGTATACAGCTACAGCTGACCAATCAGATTTGTATTTTACAATTTCCTTTTGTCATTTATTGCCATTTTACAGTAGCTGTAAGCCATGGGGGATTAATTTTAGCAGTTACCTTCAGGGAGTTATTTTCTTTCTCCGCTGCCGGCCACCTGCCCCCCCCCCCTATTTGGTGTGGGGGTCCCAGTGCTCCTTTCGGTGACAGCCAGGGTCGGGGGAGGGTTAGGGAATTACTTAAAGTTTTTTTTCATGATCAATGTGATACATCTCTGTTATTTTGATGTATAATTACAAGTTTTCTAAGCATTTAAAAAAAAAAAAAAAACTTGTTACCTCCAGGAATACATTTTGCAGTATAATGACCCAAAGTAGATTAAAGCTTTCCCATTCATTCTCGGTATTATATGTGGGGTTGCCCCACATATAACAGCTTTTTTTGAATGACCCATTAACAAAACCCTATCATGGTAATAATCTCTAAGAGGGACTCAAACTATGAAAAGATGTTGGCCAAACTAGAAAAAGCTTTACATCTCACATCTACATCTTCCATCTCAAAGGGCATTAAAGACACATTAGACGTTTTTACAGTTTGCCTATTACCACATTAGACATGTTATCTACCTTGACGTAGAGAGAGATGTCAGCTTCCGGCTCTTCGTAGTCTACTTCGTCAACATTTCGGTTGTTGTTGTTCAATTGCCCAGTGGGGTCCAGGACTCGTGTGTACAGACCATGTGGTGGGATGTACTCCCGTGGAGAGGTTGGAGATGTTGGATTTAATGACAAAAAAGGTGATTTGGGAGATGTCGGTGTTGTGGACAACGGGGAAAGGGATGAACTGTGGTTTAGCGGATTCTTTCCAATGATCAACTGCAAGTCAGGTTTGGTTAGGGAGCCATTCTCTTCGACTCCATTCACATAATCTCCACCAGGTTGAGAAGATAGGTTGGTTGATGCTCTGCTTAGAGGGCGGTCAGGACTCAGATCCATACTGTCTGGACTGCTAGGGATGGAGTAGATCCTCTCATCATTCATCCATGGTTGGGGCATTGTTGATTCATACAGATGTCCAGCCTCCTGCATGATGGACCCTTATAGTTGATAGCCTTTTACAACTGCTGATGGATCCCAGTCTTCAGATCTAGCTGTAAATCTGAAGAATGGCAACACAAGTCTTAATTCTCCAATGTCTGTGGATCCAAGGTAAAAGGTATATCTTCTAAGAATGTTCTGGTTATATAAAATAATCATTGACATGTGTCCCCCTTCTCCTCCTTCTCCGAAGCTACAGAGATCAATGTGCAAAGAAAGGGCTGGGAGTACGGACTATAAACTGTGCTCAAGGGAGGGGCCGGCCTGCACTGCTTACCTAGGAGCTGGGCACAGTCCGCCCGTACAACACACATAAACACACACTCGAATATGCTCATCAGAGGAACGCTAAGCCTCCCTGATGCAACTGTTGCTATGTGTACCTGAATATATTAATTACAAGGTCTCTGATCGCAGTTATTTGGCACCAAGGGAGCAAGGAAGGAAGTAAATAAGTACAGAGTGCAAAGAACCTTGAGGATTTACTGACATAACAATCAGCAATAGACCCGTTTACATACAGGACCAGGGCTGCCATCAGAAATTTTGGGGCCCCTTACACAGCTCAAGGTCTGGGCCCCCCCCCCCCACCCCCGACACTGCCCCAGTGGCGGATCCCGAGCCTGGTCTTTGGAGGGGCACTTCCCCCAGGAATAGGAGATCATGGGGCCCCTGTGTCCCTGTCCACCTTCAAGCCACACCCACACAGCCCCACCCATATATCGCGCCCATACCTCTTACATCCAAGGACGTCTCCCACACGGCCCTCCACTATGTAGTTCGCCCGCCACACTGTCCCCCACTGAGT
Source organism: Bufotes viridis (assembly GCA_033119425.1). Taxonomy (NCBI): domain Eukaryota; kingdom Metazoa; phylum Chordata; class Amphibia; order Anura; family Bufonidae; genus Bufotes; species Bufotes viridis. Next base: position 42,443,223 of record CM065592.1, on the reverse strand, counting down.
AATTTGCCCCCCCAAGTTAATTTTTCCCCACACAAGTTAATTTTGCCCCCAGACAGCCCTGCATTATGTAATTTGCCCCACACGGTTCTCCATTATGTAGTTTGCCCGCCACACTGACACCCTACTGACTAATTTCCCCCCCCCTCACAAGTTAATTTTGCCCCAGACAGCCCTGCATTATGCAAGTTGCCCCCACTAAGCAATTTTCCCCCACACGGCCCTCCATGTAGTTTGCCCGCCACACTGACCCCCACTGAGTAATTTGCCCCTCCCCAACAAGTTAATTTTACCCCCAGACAGCCCTGCATTATGTCATTTGGCCCCACACAAGTTAATTTTGCCCCCTGACAGCCCTCCATTATTATCCACTCCACTTAAACCCCACTGCTCCTGAGTGCTCCACCTGTTCCCTCATACATGAGCTGCCCCTCACCTGCTCTCCATGAAGCTCTGTGGACTCCAGGACTGCAGCACATCCTCCATCACTGAGCAGCATGCAGGCACACAGCCCCTCCTCCCTCCACAAGCTGCTGCTGCTGCTGTCGGGGTTTGTCCATGTGACTATGAAGGAGCATGTGACCAGTGATGTCACAGACCTCCTTCTAGCAACTACATTCTACCCATGGATCTCCTGAGACTCCAGCTATCTTGTTCTCAGAACAAGATAGCTGGGGCCCGGGGCCCCGGGAGGTAAGGGACAGGCTGCAGAAGGAAGAGGGGGAGGAGCACTGGGCCCCAGAGTCTGCTGCCACAATAAAAAAAAAAAAAAGTTTCAGGACTGGCCGGGCCCCCCCAGGGTCAGGGCCCCTTACTGGGGTATTGGCTGTACCCCCCTGATGGCGGCCCTGTACAGGACCATTCAGGGTCACAGATATGGGTGTAGAGGGAAGAGTTGCACCTTGGCCCTGAGGGTTCCCAAAGGTCCTCAACCATAGAAGAAAATGCTACTGTTATAAGTAGCACACGGTAGGGGCCCTGTAAGAGATTCTGCATTGGAACCCAAGAGCTTCAAGTTACGCCTCTGTGGAATAAGGAGGGTGTTAAGTGGGTAACTGACGAGGTATTAAAGGGGTTGTCCCATCCATACTTACAAACATTTTACTTCGTAAATTCAGGGCATGTAAGCCCCACCCAAGGAAATCCCCCGAACCTGCCCAGGAACGCTCATTTTTAAGTGGGGTTTGCATTAGCCCCAGCCATTTGCAGCCAGCCCAAATTTGCTGCGGCTATCTTTGAAAATTATAGATAGTGCCTGCAAAATAAGGAAAGTTGGCAACTATGGTCAGCTCACCATTTATGACATATCGCTAGGATATGCCCCAATTGTCAGATAGGTGCAGGTACCATCTCTGGGATCTACTCCTATCCCCAGAATGCAACCATGCATGTGTGGCTACCATCCACCGCTATGGGAGCTCCATAGTGGTGAATAAGGAAAGGTGGCCACGCTTGCGTAGCTTGCTCACCATTCACTGCTATGGAACTTCCAAAAATAGCTGAACACGTTCACTCAGCTATTTTTAGAAGTCCAATGGCAGTGAATGAGCATGAGCAATGTGCTGTCCTTCACGTTGGAGATAGAAGCAGGTCCCAGAGGTGAGACTTGCACCTCTCTGACATTTGTTGCATATCCTAGCGATATGTCATAAATGGTGAGCTGACCATAGTTGCCAACTTTCCTTGTTTTGCAGGGATTCTGTCATAGTGACTACCAGCAGTGTCCACTAGAGGGAGACATTAAATACTAGCTGCTTCAGTTAGTTCCCCCTAGTGGTGGCTGAAGGCAGCCAGATTTATATAATTTCCCAAGTCACAGATACAGAGGTCTCCTGTGTAGAAACATTAAGAAATAAGTCGGTGCAGAATTCAGAACTTAGAAATGGCATGATGAAGAGTTATAGTACATAGTGGCATAGTACATTTGACATGATCCTAGTGGGGGAGTAAGACTTATTATAAGTTATGCTAAAAGACGCTGTGACTTCTATTTTGTCCCTGGACACAATGCAGAAAATCTTTACTCAATGTCAATGTGGAAATAAAAAAAGAAAAAAGGGGCGGTTGAGTATTTAATGCATAAACTAAGCTATATATATATATACACACAAACCAGCTTGTTGACTGTTTCTAGCCAGCAGAATACTGAGTGCAGATTTGCAGTATACTAGATGATGTAGCTCAGAATCAGTACAGAATAAGTAATGTAATGTATGTACACAGTGAATCCACCAGCAGAATAGTGAGTGCAGCTCTGGAGTATAATACAGGATGAGTACAGGATAAGTAATGTAATGTATGTACACAGCGACTCCACCAGCATAATAGTGAGTGCAGCTCTGGAGTATAATACAGGATGAGTACAGGATAAGTAATGTAATGTATGTACACAGCGACTCCACCAGCATAATAGTGAGTGCAGCTCTGGAGTATAATACAGTATTTAACTCAGGATCAGTATAGGATAAGTAATGTAATGTATGTACACAGTGACTGCACCAGCAGAATAGTGAGTGCAGCTCTGAAGTATAATACAGTATGTAACTACAGATCAGTACAGGATAAGTAATGTAATGTATGCACACAGTGACTCCACCAGTAGAATAGTGAGTGCAGCTCTGGAGTATAATACAGTATGTAACTACAGATCAGTACAGGATAAGTAATGTAATATATGTACACAGTGACTCCACCAGCAGAATAGTGAGTGCAGCTCTGGAGTATAATACAGTATTCAACTCAGGATCAGTATGGGATAAGTAATGTAATGTATGTACACAGTGATTGCACCAGCAGGATAGTGAGTACAGCTCTGGAGTATAATACAGGATTGAACGCCTGATCAGTACAGGATAAGTAATTAATAATTAAATCACATCTACATATACCAGAGTTTGCCATTTAACCCTAGCCCAGCAGCTTGTAGGACCTTTGTACTGGTGCTGAGTATCAGGGGAATGTCAGCCAAGTAAACCCTGGATGAACGAAGTGTTAGTTGCAATGCTCTAGCCTGACATCACACGTCTTATAAATTTGTTTCAGTGTCTAATGTCCTGTTACCTAACTATCTGAGTCATCTGTAGCCTCAGGTCAGGTTGAACCAATAACACATTTCGGCCCGTATTACACTGCTCGATGGTCGGCCAGCTTTCGTAGGAAGGCTGATTTGGATCATCTGGCAGTGTTACAGTGCCGCCAATTACCCGATGAATTAGCAAATAACGTTCGTCAGGCAATCCAGATTTTTAAGCATCCTTAAAAATCATAATTTGCCGGCAGCAAATTGTACTGCCGGCAAACAACGATTCAGTATAGGGACGAGCGATGGCATAAGGGATCACTCCTCCCCATACTGAGGAGGTGATCACTGCAGGTAATAGAAGAGGTCTCCTCCGCTAATGAGAAGGCAATTGCTGGGAAGAAACGCTTCCCTCCCTACAATCACCTTCCTGATGATGTAATGTAATATAAACCTTAGGGACCACAGACATTGTGTACAGATGACCATTAGAGGAGGATGAAATTGTAGTAATATCATGTAGAAAGTTTCACTGATGCTTGATGATATGTAATCCTCATTCCTAGCTCTCAAGATGGCGGCAGTCATGACACCATCTCCCCAGCTGTTTCCTCTTCTGCGTCCTGACCACCCGTTAAGCAGAGCACCAACTAACCCAGGGCTGGCCAACCTGTGACTCTCCAGCTGTTGTAAAATTACAATTCCCACAATGCCCTGCTGTAGCCTGATAGCTGTAAGCAGTCTGGGCATGCTAGGAGTTGTAGTTTTGCAACAGCTGGAGAGCCGCTGGTTGGCCATCCCTGAACTAACCCATCTTCTCAACCTGGTGTCGAGGAGAATAGCTCCCTAACCAAACCTGACTTGCAATTGATCATTGGAAAGAATCAGCACCAGCATCTACAAGACCTGGCTGATTATTATCAGGTTTTATCTCTTTCCCAGTCCGGTCTGAACTTTGGGTTGAGGATTGTGGAGCTTAATTATTGTTATTGTCTTGGAGCAGAGGTAGAAATTAACAGCCCGTATACTCTGCCCTGACATGAGAGACTCTGACCTTGGGCACCATCGATCTGCCCGGCCATAAATACAATACAAAAACAGAAATGATACCAGTAATGTGCTTTTATGACCTGTAAACTGGTGGCTGAGATTAAGTCATTGCTGGTAATTGCCCCATATTTTATCTGTATACTAGCAGAAGGACCCGGCTTCACACAGGTATATTTAATCTATTTTATTTAATGTTTGTGTGTGTGACAATGACCTCTACAGCACCCCGCCCCTTTAACAGTGAATTCCACAGTCCCCCACCCCTTAACACTGACCTGACCCCCCCCCCCACAGTGCCCCGCCACTTTTAAATGGGACCTCCACAGCAGCCCATCTCCTTAACTTTGACCTTCACAGCAGCCCACCCCTTTAACAGTGAGTTTTAGAGCACCCCACTCCCTTGATAGTGACCTCCTCAGGGGCCCGCCCCCTTAACAGTGACCTCACATTACCCTGCTGCCTTAACAGTGACCTCTACAGCAGTTGCCCCTTTAATAGTGGCCCCTGCCCCCTTAACAGTGACCTCCATAGTGTCCGCCTCTTTAACAGTGACCTCCACAGCAGCCTGCCCCCTTAACAGTAACAACCACAGTGAACTCCTCTTTAACAGTGACCTCCACAGTGTCTCCCCCTTTAACATTGACCTCCACAGCTCCCTGCCCCTCTAATGCTAGGGCTACACGACTACATGTATGCCGCGATAATAAGTCGCACGACACATAGGGCACAACTACTCGGTGGCATGTGTCGCGTGACATTGATGTTGCATTACAATTTTTATAATGATAGACTATGGTGTCGCACTGCGACATGTGACATGCTGCGACTGCGACACAACAGTTGCAAAAAATCCATCCAAGATAGATTTTCCTGTGACTGTTGCAGTCGCAAAATGTCACATGTCGCAGTGCAACACCATAGACTATCATTATAAAAATTGTAATGCGACATTAATGTCGCGCAACACATGTAGCAGTGTAGTTGTGCCCTATGTGTCGTGCCACTTATTGTTGCGGCACACATGTAGTCGTGTAGCCCTAGCCTAAAGCTGACCTACAGCAGTGAAGAAAAATGGCTGGGTTGTTATGGAAACCTGGAGTAAAACTGTGTGTATGTGGAGACTAAGGGCCTGCGAGCTTCTATTGGCTGATAAAGGACATGTGACCGTGTGTATGGCTGTTGAGATATGAAGAGAAAGACTTGCAGGCTTGTATTGGCTGATGCAGGTCATTTTTTGGGAATATCTCAGGAACGGTACGTCCTAGAGAGCTATGACCCCACAAGATTTCTTTCCAGGTAGCAAGGGATGTGTATACCAAGTTTCGTTGAAATCGATGGTTGCGTTTTTAAATGATAGCGGAACATACATACTGTATATACGTCCTTCTTTATATATATAGAATGTATTCTTCAGAGTTAAGCAGTTGAGCACTTATCTATAGCAGTGGTGCCCAAGTTGGGTTCCCCAGAGCGGGGTTCTGTGGTGGGGTCCCTGCTTTCTGGTCTGTCTAAGGAAAAGGAGGTCCCTTTAAAAACACTGCTTGCAGCCACTGCCAGGCTCCACCTCATACTCTGATGGAGTAGTAGGGGGCAACCATATCGCCATCAGTTGTCCCCCCGTGTGTCCCACCTCCCCATATGAGCAGTGCACAATGACAGACTCGCTCACAATACTATCCCCTGTCCATATGCCCTATTAGGGTCTCCCCTTATTATACAGTAGTAAGCAGCGTCCATACAATAAATGATCAGCCAGTCATTTGAGTGGGTTTTCACCATCAATCTGCACTCAATACCCCATAATGAGAAAGTGAAAACTGAATGATCAAAATCTTTGCTAATTTATTGAAAAGAAACAACTAGAATCTTGCACTGACATAAATATTGATACCCTTTACTCAGGAATTAGTGGAAGCACCTTTGGCAGCGATTACAGCCTCCAGTCTTTTTGGGTATGATGCCATAAGGTTTGCATCCCCGGGATTTGGGGATTATTCTGTCATTCTTCTCTGCAGATCCTCTCAAACTTTGTCAGGTTGAATGGGGACAGTCGAAGGACGGCCATTTTCAGGTCTCTCCAGGGATGTTAGATTGGATTCAATATAACAATAAAAAAGAGGCAGAGTACACACAGCTATGGTAGTGCGTGTACCCTGTAAATGACCACTTTTGGAGGCGCCAATCTGTCATATGAAACACTTACAAAAGTGCGGTATTAGGAAAATTCGGATCGTCATTAGTGCAAATAAGAGTAATAAAAGCAGTAATAAAAGCAGGTTTAACTCACTTCACCCAGGAGGGTAATGTAGGATAAGCTCATTACACCTACATTAACACCTCCTGCGCCTGGGTCGCCTCTAGGAATGTCAGAAAGGACGGCAAACACTGATGTCTTCTAGAACCTTTCCTTTATTAAATTCACCAAGGTGTGGGGAGGTGTGATTGGATTCAAGTCAGGGCTCTGGCTGGGCCACTCCAGAACATTCACAGACATGCCCCTAAGCCTCTCCTTTTTTGTCTTGGTTGTGTGCTTAATGTTATTGTCCTGTTGGGAGCTAAACCTTCAGCCCAGTCTGAGGTCCAGAGCACTCTGGATCAAATTTTCATTAAGAATATCTCTGTACTTTACTCCATTCAGCTTTCCCTCAGCTCGGACCAGTCTCCCTGTCCCAGCGGCTGAAAAACATTCTCACAGCATGATGACGCCACCACCACGTTTCACTGTAGGCATGGTATTGGGCAGGCGATGAGCAGTGCCTGGTTTTCTCCAGACTTAATGCTTAGAGTTGAGGGCAAAAAGTAAAATCTTGGTTTTATAAGACGAAAGAATCTTGTTTCCTAAGTCTGGGAGTCTTTATATGAGATATGTAAAGAGAATGATCCACGCCCCAAACCATTTTAATGTTAACAAGTGCCAGAATAGCAATATACAGGTCCTGTAATATGACACTAGAGTGGGACCATCTATCTCAGGGGAGTGTTTCTGGTGGGACACTTATTGTAGTGCACCTCAGATAACAAGGAGAAGGGAGGTCCTAATCTCCATGTCTGATGCATGTGCCTTACTAATGTAGATGAATGTTAAATAAAGAATATAAACCCCCCAACCACACCAGTGTCAACTCATTAGGTGTGCAGACATCCCAACCTGCGAAAACTCATTTCAGGGAGGTGCACTTCTCATTTCAGGGGGGTTTTCTTTTTTTTCTTTTTTTCCCACAAACTTTTTATTACATTCATCAGCCCCCCAGTGCCTCTCATCAGCCCCCCAGTGCCTCTCCATTTCTGGGATATATTGTTTTACATGCGGGCATCATGGAGACTCCCTGAACGTCCGGGAGACTTGAGATCCCTGGGTGTGCAACAAAAATGGCGCCTAGGATGGGATTGAGTGACAATTCATAGAAGATACTGAGCAGGATTTACTCAATAAGATATAGAAAAGAACCGACTGTAAAGTGCAGCCATGTCAGTGATATCCCCTCAGTGAGGTCCTGCACAGCAGACTGACAATGGATGTGGAGAGCTGCATTAAAGGGGTTGTCCCATCTTGGACAATAGGGGCATATCGCTATCATATGACCCCATTGTCTTATAGGTGCGGGTCCCACCGCTGGGACCCGCATCTATAAAGAGAACAGAGCTCCGAAAGTGAAGGAGCGCGCACTCTGCAGGTGCAGCCACCCTCAATTCATTTCTATGGGGCCGACAAAAATAGCCGAGCGATGGCTCTGCTATTTCCGTCAACCTTATAGAAATGAATGGGAGCATGGGCCGCGCATGCGCGGTATGATCTCATTCATTTCTATGGGAGAGGTGGGGAAGCACTGGGTGGTGGATGGACCCCGGGAAATCTGGGGTCCTCCAGCCACCACTCTCCTCGCTCCATTCTTGATATAGGTGCGGGTCCCAGCGGTGGGACCCGCACCTATCAGACAATGGGGGCATATCCTAGCGATATGCCCCCATTGTCCAAGTTGGGAATACCCCTTTAATGACATTAGTGAGTCCTTGCTGCATATAACATTTGATGAACTGGGTGCTGATAGCAAATATATTAAAGTGCCAGGAGAGCAAATCTCCAAAGCCAGAAAACACGGGCACCTCCTGAATGCTATCAATATGCTGCTTGATGAAGTGGGAGAAGCAGAGGATGAAGACGTTACCTGTCTGTTCCTCCAAAGGTGCAAACAGTTCATTGCAGATCTGCATTCAGAGACAAAGGTGGGGGCACAGGAAAAAGAGACTGAGACCCTGACAGAGCAGACTCCATCGGAAGATGTAAAGGTACAGTACTTTGATTTGCAAAAAGCATTCCAGAAATCTAGCAAGCTGTTAGAAAAAGCTCTAGCTTCTGAGACATCAAGTCAAGCAAAGCAAGAGATGTCAGAAGAAGAGACTAACTGCGGGACTTCACCACAGAAAATGCTGCCAGAAATGACAATACGGAAAGAATTTAAAATTAGTGGTCAAATTGGTGAAAGAGTCAAAAAGTGGTCAAAAAGACAAACTGTCTTATACAAATCTCATGCACCAGATAGACATGGGACTCCAAAAAGACTACAGTGAATTAGAGGTGATTGAGGCAGTAGTTAAAGCAATAAGCCCCGGCCTGACTATTAGAAATACACTGAAGGAAAATATAAACGCAACACTTTCGGTTTTGCTCCCATCTTGCATGAGCTGAACTCAAAGATCTGAAACATTTTCTACATACACAAAAGACCCATTACTCTCAAATATTGTTCACAAATCTGTCTAAATCTGTGTTAGTGAGCACTTCTCCTTTGCCGAGATAATCCATCCCACCTCACAGGTGTGGCATATCAAGGTGCTGATTAGACAGCATGAATATTGCACAGGTGTGCCCTAGACTGCCCACAATAAAAGGCCACTCTGAAATGTGAAGTTTGATCACACCTCTGCAATATTCATGCTGTCTAATCAGCCCCTTGATATGCCACACACATTAAATTCCAACTGAAACCCTATTTGGATGATTACACTGATGACGTATTAATAGAGAAAATGAATGAAGCTGCCAGTTTAGAACAAGAGAGGGATCAGAAATTAAAGAAGTGCTCTTCTAGCAAAATCAGCAAACTTAGCGAAATGCAGGCTGGTACCACACAACAAGGATTGCTTACAAAAGTAGAGTCATCTACAACTCAAGCTGCTCCACCTACACTAAAAACTAAGAAAAGTTCCACCTTCAGGAGATACAGAAGTGACAAACTGGGAGGAAGCTATGAAAGAACTGAGGAATGAGATGTCAGATTTGAAAAAGCTACTGAAGACTTCTTAAAAACCAAGGTTGGTCACATCCCAAGTGTCTTCCAGAGATAAGCAGAATCCGATTTGTGAAGCCTGCAAGGCATCAGATCAAGGTCATACATGTCGCCATTGCTATAAATGTGGCAAAGAAGGACATTACGCTAGGGGATGTTGTGCACCCAGATCTGCACAGTTAAAGGACAGGAGGTTGCTGGTGAGGGACAACCAGTAACCTGTGCCAACTCAGTCCCAACCAAAGAAAGTGTCATCTTCAGGTATGGAAGCCAAAGAAAATCTGTTACACACTGATTTCCAAAACGTATGTGATTGCATCCAACAACTGAAGCTTCAACAAAGCAATACACAGCAAGTCTCAACCAGTATGTGCACAACAACTAACTTACAGATTTGTGAAAGCGTATCAAGAGGCCAAAGAAAGCTCATCAATTTAATAGGAAAAAGGTGTATGGTGCTATGTAAACTGAATGGTGTTCCTGTTCGGGATACTTGAGGTCAAGCAAGTATCATCAATGAAAGTTGGCGACAGCAGTGCCTTCCTCAAACAGAAGTAAGGACAGTGGAAAAATTACTAGGCTCTGAACCGTTATGTGTGAGAGCAGTAAATAAAACTGAAATTCCTTTCATTGGATGTATTGAAGGAACTCTGATAATGACAACATAGAACTCCTGGTGCCTTTCCTAGTATCCTAGTTTCTTAGTCATCCTAAGAAAAACTCCTGCACCGTCTGTGGTGACTACACTGGCTGCATCATTTTCACTGCCTACAAGAAAAGCAGAGATGGTGGTAAAAGCTGTCCAAATGAGCCAAGCAGAAGCATTTTCTAATGAGGTAAGAACTGGAGTACGTCATACCATAATTCCAGCAGGTACTATAATGGGGATTAAGTGTGGAGTTCATGTGGGACCTCATCAGAAGAACCAGAAAAAGCTCTTTGTGCCAAGTAACACCGCACAGTTACCAGAGGGAATATATACAGATGCAGGGCCGTTTCTACAGGTGGGCGAAGGGGGCAACCGCACGGGGCGCATCACTAAGGACAGAAGAGGGGGCGCCGTCAGCAGGGTCCAGTGCCGGAGGGGGGCCCTTTCTGTCCGGAGGCAGCAGAAGTGGAGCTGAGCACTTCCTCTGTGGAAGCGTTCATCTCCATATTCATCTGTATCACCGTCCTCAGGACAGCGATACAGATGAATTATGCAGAGCAGCAGGGGAGAGGCGTCTCCCTTGACCAGTCCTCTGACAAGCTACAGGCACTAAGCCTGTAGCCTATCAGTTGCCGACACAGGCGGCGCGATGATTTCATCGCGCCGCCTGAATCGTACTGCGCGGGACACAGGCCGGAAGAGGCCTGCATCGCATCACTGACAGCAGCATAAGGTAAGTATTTTATTTATAGTATACTGTGGCAAGAAGGGGGGTGGGGGTCCTATATACTGGCACAATATGAAGGGGTACTATTGAGAGGAGGGGAATCACTATGGGGGCCCTATATACTGCCACAATATGGGGGGGGTACTGTGGAGAAGAGGGAAAGCACTATGGGGCCCTATATACTGCCACAATATGGGGGGCACTATGGAGAAGAGGGGACACACTATGGGGGCCCTATATACTGCCACAATATGGGGGGGCACTATGGAGAAGTGGGGAAGCACTGTGGGGGCCCGATATACTGGCACAATATGAGGGGGTACTATGGAGAAGAGCGGAAGCACCATGGGGGCCATATATACTGGCACATTATGGGGGCACTATGGAGAAGAGGGTAAGGAGCACTATGGGGGTATCTACTAGGGGCCCTATTTACTGGCACACATTATTGGGGGGCTCTATGGAGAAGTGGGGGGGAAAGGAGCACTATGGGGACATCTACTGGGGGCCCTATATAATGGCACTCATGGGGGCTCTATGGAGAAGTGGGGGGGTAAAGGAGCACTATGGGGGCATTATATAGGGGCATTTAATACTAGCACCCCTTTTGGTGCCACTATGGGGAAGGGAGGAGAGGAGCATTATGGGGGCATCTATGTGGGGCAGTCTATAGGGGCATTTTATACTGGCACATTATGGAGGACACTATGGGGATGGGAAGGAGCACTATGGGGCATCTTCTGGGGGCACTATATAGGAGTATTTTATACTGGCACAAATTAAAGGGGCATTATGGGCACCTAAGCTCAACTGGGGGCACTAAGTGTTTTTTCTAGTGGCACACAGTATGGGTGATTAGAACACATGAGGGCACTCTGGGGACATTGGCTCTACTGGGGGCACTAAAAGATGTTTTATTTTATTTTTTTACTGACACACAGTAAGGCATTTTTTGTACTGGCGCACATTATAAGGGGGATTTTCTACTGTCACACATTATAAAGAGAATTATTACTATAAAGAGCATTATTACTTCTGGGACACAATTACTGTTGGGGGCACTGTAGGAGCACTATTACTACTAAGTGCACTCTGGCACAGAATTATTACTATAGTTGTGATTTTGGGGAGCACTATTACTGTGGGGGCACCCTGGCACAGTATCAGCTTAGCACAGTTATTTTTGGGGGACATTATGGTTACTCTATTCGTGTCAGGGACACTATTTCCTGGGTGCTGTTTTTTTTTTTAGAGCATTGTGTTCCAATAATTATTAAAAGAGGGGGGGGGGGCTATCTGTGTGTAATTAGTATTTTCAGGTGGTTTATCAGTTTATGCAGTATAGTTTTGGGGGTGCATGATGGGATGTTGAGAAGGTGGGAGGATGATGGAAAAGTAGGAAACTAAGATGTCTGTCAAACTCTGCAGAGAGAAGATATGGCTGAAAGAAATCATCATGGTGGTCAGATCTGAATGGAGAACATAAAGAAAGAGAACATCTACATCACAGGAGACGTCACTGGATGTAAGAGGTATGTGGGGCTGCATTAGGCTACTTTCACAACTGCGTTAGTGATTCTGGCAGGCTGTTCCAGCAGAGAACAGCCTGCCGGAATTCACTGGATCCGGCACTGCTGGATGCAGACTGAATGCCCGTCGCCCCAATCAACTACAATGGGGTACGGCAGAGATCCAGCCACAATCTGGAAGGGGGGGGGGGTTCGCTGTTCTTCATGTTCACCCAATTGTTAAATTTCCCTAGAAACTGCCCTGTACAGATGAGACTATTGTGATTGTACCTTATGACAACTATGCTCGGGTAACCATTCCAGTAATAAACCCCACTAAACATGATATTGTACTGGATCCAAAAACTGTGTTGGGTCACATGAAAACAATCAAAGCAGTATACCCAGCTTGCATAAAATCTGTTCAGGTTTCTTCTTTGACCACAACCATTCAAACATTGGAAAATGTTGACAAACCAGAGAGTGAAGTGCCTCCAGTTAAAGAGGAATGGGATCCTCCGGTTCCTATAGATCATCTTGATGCAGAAGAACAGTGTATAATAAAGCAGATGTTAAGAGAAGAATGTCATGCATTCTCCAGAGATGAGTCTGATGTTGGATGTATTCCATCACTCCAATTAACGATTAATCTAAAAGATACCACCCCCGTTACAAAGACATATACTGCTGTGCCTAAACCACTTCATAAAGAGGTGAAGGAGTATCTACAAGACCTGATAAATAGAGCATGGATTAGGAAATCAAAATCATACTATTCTTCTCCTATAGTATGTGTAAGAAAACGAGACAGTAGCCTGAGACTCTGCTGTGACTATTGAGAACTAGACCAGAAGTCAGTTCCTGACCATCATCCTATACCTAGAATCCAAGATATGCTGAATAGCTTGTCAGGAAGTTTTTGGTGTTCTGTGCTTGAGTCAAGGGAAAGCCTACCACCAAGGATTTATGGAAGAATCCAGTAGGCCTTTGACAGCCTTCATAACACCTTGGAGATTATATGAATGGATCCGTATTCCTTTTGGGCTCAACTCAGCTCCTGCAGAATTTCAGAGCAGTATAGAAGAATGCTTGGAAGGACTGAGAGATAGTATCTGTCAACCATATCTTGACGACAACCTGGTTCACAGTAAGTCTTTCACTGAACATGTGGAACATGTACGTACTGTGCTTCGGCGCTATCAACAGCATGGAATTAAGCTAACACCAAAGAAATGTGAGCTGTACAAAAGATAAGTCTGGTTCCTAGGTAACATTGCCTCTGGTGATGGCTATACTATGGATCCAGCAGAAATTGCCTCAGTAATGGCTTTGAAAAACAAACCCCCATCTACAGTGGGAGAGCTTAGAAAAAGACTAGGTTTTCCATCCTCCTACCGGACATATATTCTGAATTTCTCCCGGATTGCCGCTCCACTGTATCATCTACTGTCTGCAGGGCCAAGTTCACCATCAACCACAGAAAAGAAAGCAAAAAGAGATAGGTCTAAACAGAAGGGCAAAAGTCAACTTCCTGCACATCAGCCCATCAATCGAACTGCCCATCATCAAGAAATACTGGAGAGACTGATTGATTTATTAGTTAAGCCACCAGTGATGGGGTATCCGGACTTTAACAACCCATTTCTGTGATGCATCTCAGGAAGGACTTGGTGCTGTCCTATATCAAAGGCAAAATGGCACCACACCTTACCATCCCCTCTGGAGAGCAGTAACATTTAGTAACACCTCGACAGTGTCCAGGGGACCCAGCATTATGTTGGGGCCAACCCACACCTGGCCACTATATATCAAGGCACAAACAAAGGAGATTAACATTAGCTAATGTTAACGTTCATGAGTCCACCATCAGGCATGACAGGACCGTAAGAAGAAAGAAGCTACTCTCCAAAATGAACATTGTTGTCTGTCTGCAATTTGCTGAAGATCACCTGGACAAGCCAGAAGCTACTGGAACGATGTTTAGCTCTAAATGAGAAGTGCATCTCCTCTGTGAAACACAGAAAAACACAGTTTTGCTTTATCTGGGCCAGGCAGGCCTGCCATCGTTGAAGATACAATGAATTCTGAATTCAGCAAATTCTAAAGGAAACTTCAGGACATCTGTCAGTGAGCTGAATCTCAAGAGAACATAGGCCGTGCAGCAAGACAACGACTCTAAGCACACAAGTCGTTCTTCCAAAGAATGGTAAAAGAATCAAAGTCCTGACCTTAGCCCAATGGAAATGTTGTGAAAAGAGCTGAAGAGAGCAGTTCATGGGAGGAAACCATCAACATAACAGAGTTGAAGATGTTTTGTAGGGAGGATTAGGCTAAAATTCCTCCAAGCAGATGTGCAGGACTAATCAACCATTACAGGAAACGTTTAGCTGCAGTTATCACCACATACTGAAAGCAAAGGTTCACATACTTTTACCACCCACAGATACTGGATTATTTTCCTCATTAAATAGATGACCATTTCTAATATTCTTTACTCACTCGTTTTATTTGGCTAGCTTTATCAACTTTTAGGACTTGTGTGAAAATGTGATGCAGATTTAGGTCAAAAAAGGTCAGTCAGCCTCTTGTGGAATCAGAATGCTTGAAAGGGTTCTACAAGAATAGTCACCGCTTTTGATACTGCCAGGCAGGTTGCTGGGGTTAAAAAAAACCTCACTTGTCACCAATAATCTGGTTTCAGCGCCAAGCTCCATTCTTCTCCACTTCCGGTCCCCGCTGAAATGGAATATGATGTGAGCTTGGGGCTGGAAACAAAGTGCCGGTGACAAGTGAGGGTTTTTCTTTTAAAACCCTGTACCCTGCATGTGCATATGAAAACGGGTGCCTGCTCTTGAAAACCCTTTTTTAAGTCCTTAAAAGAAAGTTCTTCCTTTTTAGGTCCAAAATGTTATGAAGATTGATTTCCTAGTAGGTTTTTAAAGCACTTGGAGTTCTGTGTTTCTGATATAGAGCTCCCAATCTCCTTTACAGATATACAGTAAACCCTTTCTGCCTGAAGTCACCACTAGGGGGCGCTTAGGAGGTTACTGCATACAGTGTTCAATGGATAACCAGTTTGCAGTTAGCTCCTTCTATTGGTGGCTGCAAAAAGCCAGAATTGTCATGTAACCCCATGTGTTTGCAATCTCTACCAGAAAAATGATGCACTACCCTAAAAGACAAAGGATATTTATATTTAAAATGAGCGTTTACGGAAGTCTATATATGTATCAAACCAAATCAGAAATCAAAAATTGGGGGGAGGAGGTCTTCAGTTGTATTAGATCCTTTCCCATATTATAGTTTGGTGACAGTCTCAAGGGTTGATGCAGCGTTTTCCACAGCCTGGATAGCGATGGTTAACTGGTGATGGACAAGATCCCAGTCATGTTTGTGGTCGCTTTCGATGGCTGTCTGATAGGCATCTGCAAGACCTGGGAAGGTTGCCACAGAAGAAGAAATCCGGGTGGCCCAGAGGACATGGCTACATATAAAAGACAAACAGGGAACATTTGTGATTATTACAGTCAGGGAAAACAGATGAAACACAAGCATGTAGAGCCTTGCTCACAAATTTAAAAAATGCTATCAGGTTCATTACAGTAAGTTTTCAGCACTGGGTCGCCATTGTGGGGCATAATGTTAGGTACACGGAAACCTACCATATGAAATTAGACTGTATCACTGGCAGCCAGCAGAAGCTGGAGTGAAACACACTATGAAAGCATGGTGATGAATGCAGAGTATTGGTGGACGAAACCAAAAAGCCTGGTGATGTCAATCAGGATCCATGGAGACGGCATGGTGGAAAGACATCTTAACCAGGTTTTGTGAGTCCTTTAGGCCCCTTTCACATCTGCGTTTTTCCTTTCCGTCCTAGAGTTCCGCCCTCGGGGCTCTAGGACGGAAAGATACTGATCAGGATTATCCCAATGCATTCTGAATGGAGAGAAATCCGTTCAGGATGCATCAGGATGTCTTCATTTCATTACTGACACGTTTTTTGGTCGTAGCAAAATCCGCAGCATGCTGCGGATTTACCTCCGGCCACAAATCCTGAAGACATGCCGCAAGGACGGATCCGGAATTAATGCCCATTGAAAAGCATTAATCCGGATCTGACTTTGGGCTAAATGTCGCTTCGGCGCATCGCCGGATCCAACGTTTAGCTTTTAAGAATGGTAACCATGGCAGCCAGGATGCTACTAAAGTCCCGGCTGCCTTGGAAAAGCAGTGGGGAGCTGGGGAATAAGCTACTTACCTTCCGTGCAGCGGCCGGGGCGCTCCTCGATGACGTCACCGGGTCCCTGCGTCGCATGGTTCACATAGCATGGATCATACGGCGCATTGTTCACATAGCATAGCATAGCTATATGATCCATGCAACGCTGGTACCCGGTGACGTCATCGAGGAGCGCCCAGGCAGCCGCACGAAAGGTAAGTAGCTTCTCCCCCGGCTCCCCGCTTCTTTTCCATGGCAGCCGGGACTTTAGTAGCGTCCTGGCTGCCATGGTAACCCGAAAGCATATTGAAGACTGATCAGTCTACAGATGCTTTCAGTTGTCTTGCGTTGTGACAGATCCGGCGGGCATTTCCGGCGACGGAAGTGCATGCCGGATCCTCACAACGCAGATGTGAAAGAGGCCTTACTGGGAGTTATGGTGGTCTCAAACTGTAGGCATGGGGAGCTCAATCCAATCTCATGATGAGCTTAACCACAATTCATGAAGATCTCGATCAGTTTCAAGGTGATCTTAGTCCGAACACATGGTCAACTCTGCTAGGAGTCAGCACCAACTCAAGTCCTACTGAGCAACTCCAATCAGTTACAAATGAATAGGGAGAATCTCACTTGAAACAAGCCCTAAAACTCTTTCTGTAGCTAGGATCAGGTTGAGGGACATAACTTGGGAGATGCCGCAGTTCTTGTTGGATGT
Organism: Bufotes viridis; assembly: GCA_033119425.1. Taxonomy (NCBI): domain Eukaryota; kingdom Metazoa; phylum Chordata; class Amphibia; order Anura; family Bufonidae; genus Bufotes; species Bufotes viridis. The sequence continues at coordinate 42,426,048 of CM065592.1, read as the reverse complement.
GACAACAAGCAGCACATTTTTGGATGGGTATATAGATACAGACCTAGAGCAGCAAACTGAATCCACATGGCTGCTATGTGCCCTGTAGAGAGGGCTCTTGGTTGGTCGCATGCCCTTTGCTACCAAATTAGGAACTTCAGAGGAACTACAGTATTTCAAACAAAAGGATGGGATACTGCCCCAAGGGGGAAAAACTTTCAACTCTTCTGCAAAACTAGAATTGGGCCCATTTTGACTTTTGCTATCACGTTACGTTACTTATGTATGACACAGAAGAAAGCTTAGTTACACCTAACCTCTGGCAATTAGCTGTTACCACCAAGAAAACCTGCAGCCATGCACAAACCACCAGGGGAACCTGCAGCCATCCACATACCACCAAGTGAACCTGCAGCTGTCCACATGCAACCAAGGGAACCTGCAGCTGTCCACATACCACCAAGTGAACCTGCAGCTGTCCACATGCAACCAAGGGAACCTGCAGCTGTCCACATGCAACCAAGGGAACCTGCAGCTGTCCACATGCAACCAAGGGAACCTGCAGCTGTCCAAATACCACCTAGGCAACCCGCGGCTGTCCACATACCAACAAGGAAACCTGCAGCTGTCCACATACAACCAAAGGAACCTATATCCATCCACATATCACAAAGAAAACCTGCAGTCATCCGCATTCCACCAAGGGAACCTGTGGCCGTCCACATCCCACTAAGGGAACTTGTGGCTGTCCACATCCCACTAAGGAAACCTGTTGCTGCCCACATACCACCAAGGGAACCTGCAGCTGTGCATATACCACCAAGGGAACATGCTGCCATCAACATAGCACCAAGGGAACCTATGGCTATCCACATACCACCAAGGTATCCTTCGGCTGTCCCCATACCACTAAGGCAACCTTAGGCCATCCAAATATTTCACCTGCAGGGGGGTATGTATTATGGCACCCAATATAATCAATAAGAACCATGTAATACAGGGGTGAGCCAATTAACCTAGATCAAGACCATCTCCATACAGTAGCTTACTGCCTGCATGTGACAAAAAATATACAATGTACTTACCAACATTTAAAAAGTAAAGATTGGACCATTCAAGCCCCCCTGAAACCCTAAAACACCCCTGAACGCCAACTTTACATAGACCCTCAACTTTTTTCAAGGCCTAAATCTCAGAATTGTCTTAGGAAAATCAGGACTATTGGCAAGTGTGTTATAGTAGTATAGTAATAGTAACTTTAAGCCATAAGAAGCCATAGAATAATGTAATGTCTAGGCAGAATTGCTAATGAATTAGAAACAATATATTTATATATAAATAAGGATTAAATAGTTCACATGCAGCAGCAGTTGGATAAAGCGATCTACCTGAAGTACAGTCGGTCTGGAAAAGCAAATTGGTTTAAGAAGGCTCTGTCCAAGAGCATAAGCTGGTCATTAATCATCCGAATCTTCAGTGGCCTGGAAATACAGAGAAAACAGATCACGTGTACATTAATATATACATGTTACAGCTCCAAGGGCCAAAAAATTCAATTTCACAGGTCAACCTTGAACATGAATCGACTATCAGTGTCTGATAGTGGGGGTCTGACCCCTGAGGACCACCACCGAACAGCAGCCAGCTTCCCATTTATTGTTTACCAGGGCACAGAGGTACATACAGCTGCGCCTGGTACTGCACCTCAGTCCTATCCAAGTGAAATGGACTGAGAAGTAGTACCAGGAACAGCCACACTGGTATGTGCACTACTGTGCTTGTGTAATCAATGAAGGGGGGACATACATAGAAATCATACACAGCTTACACATACATTGTACTGGTATAGATTACAGATGCGTGAACTTTTGAAAAATTTGATTCGCCAGTTCGCCGATAAAAAAATAAAATTAGGTTTGATCCGAATTTGTTAACAAACGGCTATTTCCTGGCTGCAAAGAGCCTGTATAGTGGTGTAGAACACTGTGCCTTGCAGTAACACGCATAGGGAGTCTGCTTTAGTAGTGAAATAATACTGTGAGATCGTGTGACATGCAGATGACAGGCGTCGCTCTTAGAATCACTGCACACTTCACTTATTTGGGCAGTCACGGGGCCAAAACTGACCAAATAACTCAAGTATCAACTCAGCCTTACAGGTCGATGTTAGTGCCAAGAAGAAGCGCACTCCTTTTACACCCTCGTCAGCTGATTCCACATAGATGTCTACAGAACCTGTTCTATTAAATGCTTATACAAGTAGAGCCCCCGACAGAGTGGAGAGGGTGTCAGCAGTAAGTTTGTGTTGAGGTCACTGATTTTTGCCCTTCCTCTGATTCGTCAGAACAATAACCCCCAATAACCGTCACTCGGTCACAATTTGGTCAGTAATCCATCAGTATTGCTAATGCCCAAAAAAACAGGAGTGGATCCAAAACTGAGGTTACACGTGAATGGAATATTGGCATGTCTTCTGTGCTTTGTACCCACTCTTGCTTTTGGCAACCAAATCACGAGCCAATTCTGATGGGACCATACAGGCCTTACAGCTGCTACACAGACAGAATCCATTGTGCGTGTTATTTTTCCTTGCTTCTGACAGATCAGAAGAAGGGTCAAATTAAGGATGAAGTCAGTCAGGCAGAAAGGTAAAATAGTGGCCCAGTCATGAAGTGGGGAGGGTGGGAACAGCATGAGAAGTCCACAGAGTGGCCCTATGACATAGTGGTGAGGTGGAAGAAGCATGAGGAGGCCACAGAGTGGCACAATGACAGTGTGGAGGTGGCAGCATCAGGAGGCCACAGAGTGGCACAATGACAGTGTGGAGGTGGCAGCATCAGGAGGCCACAGAGTGGCACAATGACAGTGTGGAGGTGGCAGCAGCATGAGGAGATCACAGAGTGGCAAGGTGACATATTGTGGAGGTGGCAGCAGCATGAGGAGACCACAGAGTGACCCGGTGACAGAGTGTGGAGGTGGCAGTAGCATCAGGAGGCCACTGAGTGGCAAGGTGACATAGTGGGGAGGTGGCAGCACCATCAGGAGGCCACAGAGTGGCAAGGCGACATACTGTGGAGGTGGCAGCAGCATCAGGAGACCACAGAGTGACCCGGTGTCAGAGTGGGGAGGTGGCAGCAGCATCAGGAGACCACAGAGTGGCAAGCTGACATAGTGTGGAGGTGGCAGCAGCATCAGCTTCTCCCGATGATGATGAAGCCCCTTTGTCACCCAGCTCCCAAGTGCGATCAGCTACATCATCGAGAACTGTCTGCAAGTCACTGATGTCTCTGGGTCAGGAGTCTGACCACTCGCAACACCAGCTCCCATGCCACTCTCCTCATCACTACTTGCCCGCCTTACTCTGCTTCGACCTCTGCCTGCACCAGAAACATTTAGGCCTCTGCCACTCCCCTGTGCAGGGCCTGGCACTTCTCTGTCTGACAATTTTAGATCAAATAAATAAATAAAAAGGAAATTAAAACACCCCAAAATGTCTGCACTTTTCTAACTTCACCACACAATGGCTAATAAGCCCTTCCCCCCCACTAATACACACAAAAAAGGGCTTTAGAACATACAGCTGCACCGCTGAACGGCAAATATATTTTTTCTTTTTCTACTAATACACGCCACAAAAGGCTTTAGGACATATAACTGCACTGCTGAACGGCAAATGTATTTTTCTTTTTCCACTAATACACGCCACATAAAGCTTTAGAACAGATAACTGCACCGCTGAACGGCAAATACATTTTTTCTTTTCCCACTAATACACACCAAAAAGGGCTGTAATTTTTGCACTTCACCACACAACAGCCAATAAGCCCTTTTTTCCCACTAATACAAGCCAAAAAATGCTTTCGAACATATAACTGCACCGCACAAGGGCAAATAAGACGTAGAAATATTTCCTTGTAATAAACCTTGTTAATGGCTGTATCAAACAGCACTTGCGCCAAAATAAGAACAGTTTGCTGGATTAACAGAGCTGTATAACGGCAATTTGGATGCTCAGTCAGTGCAGCAAGGTGTAATAGGATCGTTCCTATTACCCAGGCTGTAACCTCCCCTACTGAACCCTGTTCAACATAAATGCTGTGGAATGATTCCTCCCTATCCTTTCCCTACACCTTGAATAATCTTTCCCTGCACTTGTAAATCATTTTTTTAGCACAATGAAGTTTTTTTTAGCACTGTCCCTAGTGCCTGCAGACACGTCTCTCCCTGCACTAAGTACACCGGAAAATGGCAGAATCCAAGATGGCTGAGGCTATTTATAGGGCTGTGACATCATAGGGCTGGCTGGCTGCTGATTGGCTGCATGCATGGCATTATGGGTGATCCCGCCTTCCCAGAGTCCCTTGCTCCATGTCCTCACACGTGCTGCAGCCATTTTAGGAAAAAATGCCATTCGTTACCACGAATCGTGAGAAAATTTCAGCTTCGGTGCGAATCAAATTTTTCCTGAAATTCGAATCGAATTCCACTTTGTCAGCTTCGATTCTCTCATCTCTAGTATAGATGGTGTATCTGTAGATACCAGTACATTATGACATATAACTGAACGGTCACATAGAGCAGGGACTCCTCCTTGTCCCAGGTGGGCTCTACAGCAACTGTGTGGTCTGTCTCCATTGACAGTATGGCACAATGCAGCCTCTCCATATACTGATTGGTAAGGTTAGACTAATGGTCTAAGGATAGGACATCTGTGTTTAAATGGGTTGAAATCCTTTTGGGCAGCCTCCCTACCAGACATGCGGAGCTAGGTATGCTTCCCTCCTCAGGTCCGGCAGGGTAGGGGCTGCCCAAAAGGGTTATGATAGGGAACAAGTGTCTAATTGGCAGGCGTCCGATGGATGGTGCCCTTGCTCATCACAAGGACTGGGTTCGACTGTTTGAATGGAGTGATGGACACATAAGCATGCTGCTGCTTCATTCAACTTTGTGTGGCTGTCAAAGATAGCCGAGCTCTTGTACTCGGTCCCATAGTCCTGAATGAAGCGGAAACATGCATGTCTACCGCTCTTCAATCAAAGGGAGGAAGACATCCCCTATTCTCTTGACTGTCAGGTGCTCCTGTAGTCAGACTTTCCCTATCTTGTAATGGGACAACCCCTTTAAGTGAATTGGATTGAACTGCAATCCCAAGCACGGCCACTATACAATAGATAGCGCTGTGCTTGTTATAGTAGGAAGAAGCCAAAGATCTCTTCCCAGCACTGTGGACCCTTCAAACAGCTTATTTTGGGGGGCCCTCACCAATCAGATATTGTGATTTATCCTAAGAATAAGTAATTAATAGTTAGACCCAAGAAATCCCCTTTAATTTTGTATACATTTCCATTGCAAAACTGAGATAAAATAAGAGCCAGTACCGTGGTGACACAGTGCCCCTAGTGGCCACCGGAAATTAGTTTGGTGTGTAAATGAAATCTTAATACTCTGTATTTCCTTGAATGCTTGTTGATGGTTTATCCTTGGTATAGGCCGTCAATGTGCATTTGGGGACGGTCTAACCCCCGACAAAAAGGAAAAAGGACATAAATATTTATTCCCGGATTGTCCCTTTAACCCCTTCTACCCCAGGCCACTTTTCGCCTTTCTGCCCAGGCCATTTTTTGCAAATCTGACATGTGTCACTTTATGTGGTGATAACTTTAAAACTCTTTTAACTTTCCAGCCCATTCTGAGATTGTTTTCTTGCCACATATTGTACTTCATGACAGTGGTAAAATGGAGTCAAAAAATGTAATTTTTATTTATAAAAAATACCACATTTACCCAAAATTGCAAATTTCCAAATTTCAATTTCTCTACTTTTATAATAGATAGTAATACCTCCAAAAATAGTTACTACTTCACATTCCCCATATGTCTACTTCATGTCTGGATCATTTTGTAAATGCCATTTTATTTTTTGGGGACGTTAGAAGGCTTAGACGTTTAGAAGTAAATCTTGATAATTTTCAGAAAGTTTCCAAAACCCACTTTTTAAAGGATCAGTTCAGGTCTGAAGTCACTTTGTGAGGCTTCCCAAAATGGGAGATGAAATTTGGCAAATGGCGATGAAATTTCAGAATTTATATTTTTTGGCAAATTTTCCATTTTAATCAATTTTTTACAGTAACAAAGCAAGGGTCAACAGCCAAACAAAACTCAATATTTATTGCCCTGATTCTGTAGTTTACAGAAACACCCCATATGTGGTCGTAAACTTCTGTACGGGCACACGACACGGCGCGGGCACACGGGCACACGGGCACACTCCAAAAAAGTGACCCCATTTTGGAAACTACGGGATAAGGTGTCAGTTTTGTTTGTACTATTTTAGGGTAAATATGATTTTGGTTGCTCTATATTACACTTTTTGCGAGGCAAGGTAACAAAATACAGAAATTCTGAAATTTCATCTCCATTTGCCATTAACGCTTGTGGAACACCTAAAGGGTAAACAAAGTTTGTAAAATCAGTTTTGAATACCTTGAGGGGTGTAGTTTCTTAGATGGGGTCACTTTTATAGAGTTTCTACTCTAGGGGTGCATCGGGGGGCTTCAAATGGGACATGGTGTCAAAAAACTAGTCCAGCAAAATTTGCCGTCCAAAAACCATATGGCGTTCCTTTCCTTCTGCGCCCTGCCGTTTGGCCAAACAGCATTTTACGACCACATATGGGGTGTTTCTGTAAACTACAGAATCAGGGCAATAAATATTGAGTTTTATTTGACTGTTGCTTTGTTGCTGGAAAAAATGTATTAAAATGGAAAATTTGCCAAAAAATAGCTGTTTTGGCACTGTTTTTATTTTTTGTTATTTACAACGTTCATCTGACAGGTTAGATCATGTGCTATTTTTATAGAGCAGGTTGTTACGGACACGACAATACCAAATATAACTACTTGTTTTGCTTTTTTGTTTCAGTTTTACATAATAAAGCATTTTTGTAAAAAAAGATTTTTTTGTGTCTCCACAGACTTAAAGCCATAGTTTTTATTTTTTATTTTTTGGGGCGACTATCTTATGTAGGGGCTCTTTTTTTGCGGGATGAGATGACAATTTGATTGGCACTATTTGATGGTGCATATGACTTTTTAATCACTTGCTATTAGACTTTTTGTGATGTAAGGTGACAAAAAATAGCTTTTTTGACACCGTTTATATATATTTTTTTACGGTGTTTACCTGAGGGGTTCGGTCATGTGGTATTTTTAAAGAGCAGGTTCTCGTTCGGACACGATGATACCTAATTTGTATACTTTTTTAAATTTATTTAAGTTTTACACAATAATATCATTCTTGAAACAAAAACAAAAAATAATTTTAGTGTCTCCATAGTTTGAGGGCCATAGTTTTTTTATTTTTTGTGTGATTGTCTTAGGTAGATGCTAATTTTTTGTGGGATGAGGTGACGGATAGATTGGTACTATTATGGGGGGCATACACCTTTTTGATCTTAGTGATGTAAGGTGACAAAAATATGTTTTCTTAGCACAGTTTTTATTTAATTTTTTTGACTGTGTTCACCTGAGGGGTCAGGTCATATGATATTTTTTATAGAGCCGGTCGTTACGGATGTGGCAATACCTAATATGTCTACTTTCTTTAATTTATTTAAGATTTACATAATATTTTTGGAAAAAAAAAAAATGTTTTAGTGTCTCCATATTCTGAGTCATAGTTTTTTTATTTTTGTGGGCGATTGTCTTAGATAGGGTTTCATTTTTTGCGGGATGAGATGACACTTTGATTGGTACTATTTTGGAGTGCAAATGACTCTTTTGATCGCTTGCTATTACACTTTTTGCAAAATGCGGAACGCACATTGTTGCTGTCCGTGTTTTGCGGATCCGTGGATCCGCAAAACACACACGACTGTGTGAATGGAGCCTATAAGGTTGCCTAGGAGAGCCAGCCTCAGGCATTAGCATTAGAGATTTCTAGAGATTAGCATTAGCAAATTTCTTGAAATTATTTTCGGGTCTGATTCGGATCAGTTAGAAAATTTGACAACAAAAACATTAGATGCAAAGACAGCAATAGTAAATAATGTCAGAGTGACACTGACATATATAGCTATGGGTAAACGAGTGGTGCAGACAAGAAAAGGCATTTTCTATGAGAGTGCCGGCGATGTGCGGTCTGCAAAATGCGGAACGCACATTGTTGCTGTCCGTGTTTTGCGGATCCGTGGATCCGCAAAACACACACGGACGTGTGAATGGAGCCTATAAGGTTGCCTAGGATCTCCTTGGCACCCGTAGAAGGCAGTTCCCGATGCCGTGCAAGGCATTGGGCAGCCTCTGCATGGCATCGGGCTGCCTTGTGACACATCGGGTCCCCGTCACAGCAGCACGTGGACCTGATGCGCTTCCTTTACCCGACACAAACCCTTTCTGTGCCGCGGTCTGTAAACTACGTTGCCGGCGGATACAGCAGGGGCCCGGCTATCAGGGAATGCCGTTCCCTTGCAGTGATCGGGCGAGCACCGCTCCGGTACCCGCCCGATCACCATGACGTACTATTGCGTCCAAATGCGGGAAGGCAGTGCCTTCCATGACGTAATAGTACGTCATATGTCGGGAAAGGGTTAAAAATAATTCACGTTTATTTAAAGGAAACGACTCGTATAAATCAGCGCGAAACGAATCATATAAATCATATGACACTTACGTCTTATCTACGTCTGCTAGATTTTTAATGGACTCTTCCAAAGACCCGGCTGCGGCCTTAAATCGATCAATGGCCTGTTTTAACGGCTCTGTAAAACATGATGAATCATAAAATACACATTTACCAATACTGTAGTTGGTACATTCAGAACATTTAAGCCCCACTCTGGGAACACCCCACTTGTATGTGGAGCTTAAAGGGGTTCTCTGGGAATAGGGAAAATGAAAATACGTAAGTATTACCTTATTATAAATATATTCCCAAATACCTTTCATTAGTTATAAAGGCTTGTTTTGTCTATGGAGCAATGATTAGGAGAAACAAAATGGCCACTCTCCTATTAGCACACACAAAACCTGTCCTAATCACACAGCAGGACAAGTTACTTCACAACACTGAGCTAAAGAGCTGCCTCTCTAATGATAGTTTAATCACTTCTATAGTAACCCTAACATACTTCTGCACTGCAGTGTAATAGGCCTGTCAGTGCTTTACTGACAGGCAGCTTATTGGGTCCTACCTTAGGTAGGACCTAAAAGGCTCCAGTACATAGCAGACACTGGCAGACAGTGGCTTTTCTTAGTCTCTCCAATGTCATGACAACCTATTAGCATTAGAGATTAGCAAATTTCTTGAAATTATTTTCGGGTCTGATTCGGATCAGTTAGAAAATTTGACAACAAAAACATTAAATGCAAGGACAGCAATAGTAAATAATGTCAGAGTGACACTGACATATATAGCTATGGGTAAACAAGTGGTTGACTTTAAAAACACTGCTTCATCAGATTTATGCTTTCTCAAATTAAAAAACATTTTCATTTTTTACTCCCATCCTTCCCAAATCTGGGAGTAAAACTTTTTTCATTTTTCCATTCACATAGGGCGACTTGTTTTTTTGCAGGACAAGTTGCACTTTCTAATGATACCATTTACGGTTGCACACAATGTAGTTGGACGCGGGGAAAAAATTCCAAATTCGAAGGAATTAAAGTTTTATGGATTCTGTTTTTACAGCGTTTCCTATGCGGTAAAACTGAGCTGTATTTTCATTATATGGGTCAGTATGATTACAATGATACCACCTATATATAGTTTTTCTTGTGTTTTAATACTGAAAACAAATAAAAACTGGAAAAACAATTTTTTTCTTTGCATCGCCATGATCTTACTCCGATGCCTATGATGTTTATTTTTTTAATTGTTTATGTATTTCATTTTAATGTTGGGGAAAGGGGGCTGATTAGAATTTTTATATTTTTAAAAATATTTGTAACATTTTTATAGGGAACTATAACAAGCAATCATTAGATTGCTTCTCTCATAGACTCCAATGCATTAGCATCGGAGTCTATGAGAATTGCACCAAGTTCCTATGGACACATGTCACATAGGCAGGCTTTACATAGGAACTAATGTGCAGCAGCCTCGTTTCACTAAGGAGCACTGAGGCTGCTGCACACTACATCCAGCTACCACGATCATAGGGGGAGCCGTTGCATGGCCAGGAGTTTGCGCTCCCGGTTTTTATCCTCACAGATGCCGTGGTCACATTTGACCAGGACATCTCAGGGGTTAAATGTGTGCAATCAACGTTATTGTCGATCGCATACATTAGCTCCGAGTGCCTCCTGTCTAAAACAGCAGGAATCCGGCAGCTATGACGCCTGCTGCATATGTGAGCAGACGCCATTTTTAAAATCCCAACGCCAACGTAATGACAGACACAGTGGTATTGGAAAAAACAGTGACTTGTTTTGAAAAAAGAAGTCCAAAAATAATACCTTAACGGGGCAGATGCCTACCTCTTTTTATACACATGGTAGTATCAGAGTAAACTTTTTAACCCCTTAGATGCCACTATCAATAGCGATCACGGGACCTAAGCTGTGGCATCTAATTGGCATCTGCCCCCCATTGGCACCCCATGAATGAGATTGCGGGGTGCCCATGTGTGTGGGGTGCCACATGGGGTTTAATGAAGGTCCTGAGCCTGCCTATAGGATTTCTCATCAGGCTGCGACTCTCTGGCGCACCCTTATGGTGCCTGTCTGTATAACACAGACAGTGTAATGCACTGTACAGCATAAGAGTACAATGACAACGCCACAAAAGTTATAATGTTAAAAATTCAGTGGCAGTATTGCTGTTTTATTCCTTACCCCAGAAACAGTTAATAAAAGTTAATCAATAATCAGTAAGTTATGTATAACTCAAAATGATGCCATTAAAAATCAACGGAAAAATAAAAGTGTTATAGCTCATATAAGGCAACAATGAAAACATGAAAAAAATCTCTTGGTCATTAAAGGGGTTTTCCTAAAAATAATTTTGATGACCTTGCTCAGGATAGGTCATCAATATCAGATCTGTGGGGTTCTGACTCCCGAGACCTCCTCCGATCAACTGTTGGCAGAGGCCGGGCACTCTGTAAATGGTGAAGCTTCTTCCTGTCCCCGTGGCCTAGTTGCAGCTAACCCCATTGAAGCGAATGCGGCTGAGCTGCAATACCAAGCACAACCACTATACAATATACAGCGCTGTGCTTGGAAAGCTGCCGGGAAGCCAGGTACACTAACCAGAGCTCAGTTGAGAGTGGCGGTTCCCTGTAACAGCTGATCGGCAGGGATGGCGGGACTCAGACCACCGCCGATAATGGCGACCTATCCTGAGGATGGGACATCATTATCCATTCTTGGATAACCCCTTTAAGGCCCAAAACAGGCTGGTCACTAAGGGGCTAAAGTGGTTGTCTTGTGTGTCTTATTGCTGTGTTACATTAGTAACTAAGCTCACAATGGCGGTTCTCCTTCACAGCTAGCACACAGCCTGATAGGCCCGCCAATATCTTCCCTTCTGATTAGATGTTGGGCTCACTGCAAAGCATTGTGGGCAAGCCTGCTGGCCAGGGTCCCGCCGGGGGTCATGTGATCCTCACTGCCCTGTTTTCCTCACCAGTGTACTGAACATCAGAAGCCAAAACTTAAGATTCATTTTGGAAGAAGAATTTTTATGAAATAGATGACGGATCCATTTCGGATCACAGGGGACCGGTGGGCTTATAGAGGGAGCTCTGTGTGTAGTGGAACTGATAAAATATAGAGGCCATCATAGGATAACATGGGTAAGGTCTGGGACTTTGGACCACCATTGACTTTCGGAATAAGGCTACGTTCACATGGAATGTAGGTCTTGTGTACTGACACATACAGTAGTAATATGTGAGTATTATAGGAGTATTAGTACCTAGAGACATGCCATGCTTGTTGAGATTGGCCTGGAAGCTCTCCGCTTTCTTATAAAACTCCTCCAGAGTTTCTCCATAGTCTCTTGCCCCCAGTGGCAGGATGAGGCTGTCTGACAGCCGCAGGAGGATGTTCCCGGCAGTACGTGCCACCGTCTGATGGCTGGTAAAACCTGCAAGTGAAAACCAGACACACGTGGTGACATTTTCCATGGATTTGGATGTAAATCATGTGGTCTCGCGTAAAATATTTGAAAGTTTTCAAACAAGCACCTAGATCTAAATACTGTTTTAATTGCAAGTAATTAAAACTGAGATGGCTGCACATTTTCAGTTTCATCGTCAGGTCTTTAAAAGCTATAGACACCATCTTAAGATTTTATTTATTTGGGGCTAAAAACATTTTTTTAATTAGTCTTTATTATTAAAATATTCAGCCATTTCAGAATTACATGGGTTAAACATCAGTTTGTCTGCAAGCTGTGTAGCTCTTATCTCTGGTCTCCTGACCTCATAAATACTCATTATAGCTCATTTGTTATCAAACTAAGAATATAGCTGAAATAAGTGCGCATGAGGTCAGGAGATCAGAGATCTGAGCTACACATAGGTTGTCAGATAAAAGAAAACAGACTGATTTTCGACCTCTGTAACTCAGAAACGGCTAAACATTTTTAACAAAGACCAATTGAAACTGTACAGACAATCCATTGATTCCAGTCGGACCCATGTAATGAACTACCTGTGACAACCCCTTTGAGAGGCTCTGTGAAAATGAAAGCTGTACTTTGGTTGCTATGGGTAGAAATACCATTATGGCTACATGGCCCGACAGAGGGACCAGCACCTATAAGACAGTGGGGGCATATCCTAGCGATATGCCCCCATTATCTGGGATGACACAACCCCTTTAAGGAGTACTCTTCGCTTCTAGTTGGGCACTGGGAAGTGACAACCCAACTAGGGGACACAAAATGGTTGTCACTCTTTGGCCTAAAGGTTTTTAAGGATTATGCACTTAAGTGTATTAAAGGAGTTGTTCAAAACAATTTTCTTTTCTTAAAGGGGCCAAAATGGGTTAAAATTACCTCATTAATCCCTGCCTCTTCCATTCTGACAGCCAATCACCCCAGCCAATCAATGGCAGGACACCTCGCAGGAAGGTGACATTTCATGTGTAGAGCCAGGACCAGGAAGAGGACAGCAGTGGGAAATGTAGCAGCCTCAGAACAACCCTGTATCTATGCTGAACCGAACACTGAACTAAACTATAGTGACCTACCTACAGACCCACTGTAGTGCCGAGGGTGGTCCAGGGTATACAGTCATGATACCAATACCAAAATGTGGTGTAATATGGCTGTATGAAGCAAGCTTTATTATGATATTTCAATGTATTATGTAATTGATGGGGAATGTATAAATTTACCTGGGTCTATAAATTTAGACGCATAATCAAAAGTGTCGAAAGCTGTGTGGTAGGCAGGATATATACGAGCTGACGTCACCCTCTGTAGGTTTAGGAGAAAAAAATAAACTAGAGCATGTGCAAAATATCACCAGAAACAGACAGTATTATAGTAGTTATATTCTTGTACATAGGAGCAGTATTTTAGTAGTTATATTCTTGTACATAGGAGCAGTATTATAGTAGTTATATTCTTGTACATAAGAGGCAGTATTATAGTAGTTATATTCTTGTACATAGGAGCAGTATTATAGTAGTTATATTCTTGTACATAGGAGCAGTATTATAGTAGTTATATTCTTGTACATAGGAGGCAGTATTATAGTAGTTATATTCTTGTACATAGGAGCGGTATTATAGTAGTTATATTCTTGTACATAAAAGGCAGTATTATCGTAGTTATATTCTTGTACATAGGAGCATTATTATAGTAGTTATATTCTTGTACATAGGAGCATTATTATAGTAGTTATATTCTTGTACATAGGAGGCAGTATTATAGTAGTTATATTCTTGTACATCGGAGCAGTATTATAGTAGTTATATTCTTGTACATAGGAGGCAGTATTATAGTAGTTATATTCTTGTACATAGGAGCAGTATTATAGTAGTTATATTCTTGTACATAGGAGCAGTATTATAGTAGTTATATTCTTGTACATAGGAGCAGTATTATAGTAGTTATATTCTTGTACATAGGAGCAGTATTATAGAAGTTATATTCTTGTACATAGGAGGTGGTATTATAGTAGTTATATTCTTGTACATAGCAGCAGTATTATAGAAGTTATATTCTTGTACATAGGAGCATTATTATAGTAGTTATATTCTTGTACATAGGAGCATTATTATAGTAGTTATATTCTTGTACATAGGAGGCAGTATTATAGTAGTTATATTCTTGTACATCGGAGCAGTATTATAGTAGTTATATTCTTGTACATAGGAGGCAGTATTATAGTAGTTATATTCTTGTACATAGGAGCAGTATTATAGTAGTTATATTCTTGTACATAGGAGCAGTATTATAGTAGTTATATTCTTGTACATAGGAGACAGTATTAAGGTAGTTATGTAGTTATAGTATTGTACATAGGAGCAGTGTTATAGTAGTTATATTCTTGTACATAGGAGACAGTATTAAAGTAGTTATATTATTGTACATAGGAGCAGTATTAAAGTAGTTATATTCTTGTACATAAGAGGCAGTATTAAAACAGTTATATTCTTGTACATAGGAGGCAGTATTATAGTAGTTATATTCTTGTACATAGGCACAGTATTATAGTAGTTATATTATTGTACATAGGAGGCAGTATTATAGTAGTTATATTTTTGTACATAGAGATAGTATTATATCAGTTATATTCTTGTAAATAGGAGGCAGCATTATAGTAGTTATATTCTTGTAGATGGGAGGCAGTATTATAGTAGTTTTATTCCTGTACATGGGAGGCGGTATTATAGTAGTTATATTCTTGTACAGAAGAGCAGTATTATAATAATTTTATTCTTGAAAATAAAATGCAGTATTATAGTAGTTATATTTAAATACATTACATTATAGTAAGTATATTCGTGTACATAGCAGGAATTATAATAGCAGTTACTGTATATTTTTGTACACAGCATGTACAGAACACATATCGGAAATTGTCTACAAATTGTTGACACTTGTCTTGGTATAACTTGCATATTTACCCTGTCATAGGTATATGACATGTCCATGCATGTAATCCCCAGGTAATGTACAAACGGAGCATAGTCGCTGCCAATTCCCAGTGTTCCAACTCTAAAGGGAAAGTAATATAAATGTAAATAATAATAAAAACAGAGTGCCAGCTATATAATAAAATACATCTCAACCGTCCCAGATCTGGTTGGACAGTCAATGGTAGCATTTTGGAAAATATCAGATCTTTTGGTCACTTTTTATTCTTTCTTTGTGGTTGATAAGCAGAAAACAGCAGATCTGGTATTTAAAATTTTACTGCATTCATTGTGCGCAATAAATTATGTGATAATTGTTTAATTCGGGTCCGCCCGGACGACCACGTTTTCTGTGTTATTTGTCGCAGTGTCTGCTTTGCACTTAGCAGCGCAAGGAACGTCGACCAGATGCAGACTTGCCGCTTAAGGCTTGCACTGCAAGTAGGCAAGGAAAGCAGGTTAGGTGTCAGTCAGGGCTCACTGTCTTTGTGTTTCCAGCCTACTGTGCTGACATTATAACTTGCCGTACATTTTTCCCGGTGAGTTAGTGTTATGGATCCTTGGCAGCACTACTCATCCAGATGGAGTGTATTGTCAGCTAGTTCAGGACTTGTCAGACAG
Source organism: Bufotes viridis (assembly GCA_033119425.1). Classification (NCBI taxonomy): domain Eukaryota; kingdom Metazoa; phylum Chordata; class Amphibia; order Anura; family Bufonidae; genus Bufotes; species Bufotes viridis. The sequence continues at coordinate 42,410,356 of CM065592.1, read as the reverse complement.
GTACAGCAGCTGAAATCACATGTCCCTCTCGGTTTAGCTCACTCAGCTGTAGAGCCCAAGGTATAGCTCCATGACCAGTTTTCTGGGGACTGTGTTTGTTTTAACATCTTTAGGGAGCACTGAGTCCTGGACCTATCAGGTTCTGATCCTGGGACTCGGTGCTCTATTTAAATCCCTTGCTGGCAATACACCTTTGCCATTTATAGGTTTACTCTATTGCTGTGCTCCCGCTTCCATTCTGTGCTTGTTTGGATTGCTTATTATTATTGACCTAGGCTTGCCTCTGACCACCCTCTTGTCTAGTAATTTGGTGCTGTGATTCCCATCTGGTTCTGACCACGGGTTTGACTTTTCTGACTACCCTCTGTCTTCTGATTTTGGAATGTTTTGTCCGCCTAGTTCCGACAAATTCCCATACAACCACGTTTTCTGTGTTGTTCCTCTCAGTGTGTCTGTCTATTTTGCACTTAGCAGCGCAGGGAATGTCGACCAGTTGCGGACTTGCCGATTAGGGCTTGCACTGCGAGAAGGCCGAGAAAGTGGGTTTGATATCAGTCAGGGCTCACTGTTTTTGTGTTTCCTGCCTACTGTGCTGACATATTACTACAAAATAGCTGATAACCGTACTTTAAAGGGATTCTGTCAGAAGTTTTGACCATGCTACAATGTTGAAAGGACCAGGTAGGGTTGGGGAGAACAGTACGAACATAACTTTTTGAGGGGCTTTTCTCATTGGAGCAGTGAGAATATGATGTTTTATTCTGCCAAATTAATATTGACGTGCTTAGCAGCCTCTCCCCCTTATTTTGAGTGACATTTCTAGTGGTCTCCTACTTGGATGCTACAGCTGTCACACAGAACAGATGGAGGGCTGTAAAGCAGGTCAATGCAGAGAGCACTTCCCAGTGAAGCTCCGCCTCCTGGGCCCATGTAAGAGGAGAATCTGACAGCATAAAACGTCATATTTACACTTCTGATGAGAAAAAAAAAATTGAGAAAAAAAATGTTGTTCTGCTCTTTCCAGCCTCTTCCTCGTGCTAGCAGCAGGTTTGTATGGTCAAAATGGTTGCAAAGCAAATACATTGGAGTAAATTTATGAAGTCACTTGTGCCATTTTCTGGCTGAAAAAAAATTGCAGATTGTGGTGCACACTGGTTTTGTGCAAAAAGTTGAGACTTTTTTCTTTTTTAATGCCACTTTTGCCTTTAGTAGTATAGTGATTTACTATAATTCACTCCAGTATCTGGTTTAAATTGTAGCTGTCTGGTGTAGATTTTATTTTTTGGTGCAAGGGCTGGCAATATATGTACCAAATATGGCATATCTTATGCCATCTATAATTTGACTAAGACTGACATGTGAGAGCCAACCTTAGTAATTCTGCCCCATTAAGGTTCTCAATGAAACAATTCTTCATGTCAGAGATGCATGAGGATGGAGAACTCACTGGGGGATGACGCCGTACTGTGAGCTGGTGCGGTTGAAGTGACTTATCCAATTGTCGTACACCGAGAGGTCATTCATTGGGGTTTTTACCTGTGGCAAAGAAAAATATAAAACATAAAAGGCATTACTCATGTCTCTGAGGCTATAAATCACGACATTTTGTTATTAAAGTGTGGGCATTATACGTTATAATTTATGTGTCACCGCTATACGGTCTCCACGTGGCACTGCTTTGCCAATACTACAAAGCATTTTTGTCTTTTGTACTAATTTTTGGGTCATCTCTTTCTATTGTTTTTCAAAGATGCTTTCAAAATGTTGTTGGTTGCCACCGGAAACAGACATCGGTCAGCTCCACTCTGCTGACAGTCATGTGACTTAACAGCTCTTCTCACCGCGTAAGGCTTTGTTCTCATTGCTTTCTCTTACTAACTGAAACAAGAGCCTAGCTGTCACCTGAGCTCCCACAATGCACTGCACAGCAGAATTCTTAATTTAGGTTTAGGCGTTAAATAATGGAGTTACCTGCTTCGATGCAGCAAAGACTACACCTTGTGCCGGAGGAGTCCCCTGAACCCTCAATGTTGCGTTGGCTGAAAGAAGCAAATTATTTGTCATGTTTCTGTGTAGTAAAACCAAATCCTATACAACAAAATCATGCGCTCACTGGCCACCGTGGACCGGCAGAACTTGGTCATGGCATGCGGCCGTGCCGTGTGGTCTTAGTCAACCATCAGGGTTGTCAACCATCCAGAAATTTCTGGACAGAAATAAAGGAAACTTGTTTCTTGGTAATTGATTATCATCAGTATATTGATCTATAGACATGTATTACTCACAATCTTTATCATTCATTATGGTTTTCCAATTTGTCCGTAAAAATGTTGGCTGTCCATGATTTTGGGATAAGTTGTCCAGAAAAAAAAAAATTCTGGTTGGCAACCCTGGGTCTTAGAGCTCTATCTATCAATAAATTATCTGACAGATTTTCTGACCAATCATTGGCCAGATGGCTGTTTACACAGACAGATCTTTTGTTATACACACCAACCATTGGTCTGATTGGACAGATATTGGTCAGATAATCTGTTGGACTAATACAGGCCTTACCCCAATTGCTGATTATCTTCTTTTATTATTAGATATTACTCTTGTAAAAGATGGCTGATGTATTGTATTAGAGAACATATGGCAGATTTAGAGTGCTACTACACGGCCGTTAGTGGCTGTGGTTCGTTTTTGCAATTTACTGTTAATTGCCAGGGAGGGACCTGAAACAACAGCAAATTTTGCAGCCAGTAATGAACGCATGTAACATAAAATAGTCTCAAAGCTCTCTAGTGATTAAAATGCTGATAAATCTGCTGCAGAATTTGTTGCCGATTTTGCAGGTTTGCTGTGGATTTTCACCATTGCGAAGAGTGAAATCCACTATGAACATTTACATGCTGTAGATATAAAATCCACTCCACAGGTCAATTGTCACTAGTGATCAATGCAAGAGGTCTGAGGGCCACATATGGCTCCTGAGCTACTGATTGTTTAAGGGGATGGCCATATGGCGTGGCCTTGCTGTGGATGGGAAGCAGCCGTCCTTGTGATCGTTAGGTGCAAGGCAACCGCAGGAGCTGCTGGATATTAGTGTAGTGATCCCACTGCTAAAAAAAAAGGTTAAAATGTGTGGGTTTTAGGATATGTTTGCATTTGTTTCCTTCATGTTAGATGGTCCTTAGATTCAGTTGCTAGGTGGGGCTGCTACACCCTACCCCCAGGAAGGAGCTGGAGCTGAGAAAGCGAGGTAAAAGGAAGCAGCAAAGAGCACCGTTGGAGAAATAATGCAGCCAGCTTGGAAGACAGAGCCTTATACCGCCTGCCTCTGAGGAAGCAAACGAGGATTTATTCTGAAGGTAGAGCAACCTTTAAAAGGAATAGAACTTAGTCTGATATAAAGGAGGGAATAGAACAGCCCGGTCTTGAACTGGGTGAAAAAAAAAGTGACAGATCCTTCTATAGGTTACGACCACACAACACGGCCAAATAGAGTGGCTATACAAGCTGCAGCGGGATCATATGAACTAATTGTAACCAAATTCTTTCTTCATTGCTCATTCTTAATGGCCACATGGTTTTGGGGGTCAGCATGTGGCTATTAACAATGATCACCAAATTACGAATTCGGTTACAATCAGTTTAAATGATCCTGCTGAGGGTTGTACGGCCGCTCGGTATTCAGCCATGTCGCCATAACCTATAAAAGAATGTGGGTTTTTTAACCAGTTTAAGTTTGAATAACATTTTTTTTTTATTTGGTCAAATTATTTTTGAATCCTTTTTTCAGCAGTACTTAGTAAAGTCTGTTTTTCATTTTTTTTTTACTTGTATATTCAATTCAATTTATATAGGAGATATATAGTTTCCGGTCATTGTGCGCAAGACTAGAAGCTGCCGTGTGGTATCTAGTTGGATCTTTCTTTCCTTACTCCCTCCCTCACTACAGAGCTGATCTGGGCCTGCTAAGATCCAACAGCTCCTGCAGTTACAAGGCATGATTACATGATCGCCAGGATGGGAGCAGAACTGTATACATTTTATGCGTATACAGCAAAGGCAGGGATGGTAATACATTCCAGAACCTTGTTTGTCTTTATACTGAGGAGATGCATCTTTTGCCCCTTTTGCATTATTGTTAAACTCACCAAACACAGAGATGTCTACATTGATATAAGCCACAGTTCTGTCCCGTAGTTTGCTGTAGTAATCCTTAAATACATAAAAAGGGGAACATTGTAATTATACATGATATGTTATAGTGAAATTGTACAGTTTAAGGCTAGTTTCACACTAGCGATATGGACCTTGTCAGGCTGATCTTTCTGCATTCCCACATTGCCGGAAGCTTGAAAGTTTCTGTCCAACCTCATGAACTATAATGGGGACCAGCAGAGATCCGTCCGCAACCCGACAAATATGCCGGATGGAGACTTTCAAGCTTCTGACAATGCCAGAATGCAGAGAATGCAGCCTGCCGGATCCCCAACGCTAGTGTGGAACTAGCCTAAGGCTCCATTCACATCTGTGCTAGTTTTCCTGCTTTTTTTATTTTGTTTCATATTAAGAATAAAACGCCATCAACAAATCCATCATATGACAGAAATTAATGGTAGACCCATTGACTATGAGCATGTTGCTGTATTTTGTCTGAACTGGGAATCCCCAACATATGCCCAAAGCATATGAAATATAAAATAAAAAATATAATAATAATAATAATAAAAATGTACTCATTGAAAAGTAATGCAACTTCCCTACTATACTTTGGGGATTTATAATGAAGGGAATGTTTAAATGGTCACTAACTTTTCAAATAACTTTGCATAAATCAATCTCTGTAGGAGGATAATATTACATATGTCAATGCAAGTCTATGGAAAGGGAAAGGAGGAGTGAACAAGAGCTGAGGAGACAGGCACAGACAAAGAGATACTGTGCAGCCATGGGAAGACTGGCTATAGACCTTAGAGGGAAATTTCCCAATGGGCTGATGCTCAAGGGGCTACCCAAACCCACCTCTCTGCTGCTGGACAGGTACATAATGATCTCTCAGGAGTAATTAATGCTGTAAGAATCAGGTACTCATGTACCCAGCCAGTGACCACGCATGCCCTCTGAATTCAACTGCTGTGGCCAACATCTCATCTCCTAAGCACCATGCTTCATATCTTAATCAGAGACAACCGGAGGAGGACATAAAATGGCAGATATTGAGGGACAGCTTTTGGTAAATATATTGTGGTATTTGGTTCTGCTGGGACGGTATTTTGCACTAGTGTGTTGCCCTGCCTTCTGTCAATTTGCACCCCTCTACAACATAGGGCCACTTTTAGTTTTTTTTTTCCAGGGCCATTTTAAGTTCCCAGTCTATCCCTGTGTGCAGCTACATAGAAAGTTTATAGCTCAGCACAAGTGCTTTATCCACAGGCATGCAGGTCAATACTTCTCTGTAATGTCCTCCATTATCCTAGGACTGCTTCTGAGTGACTTTGAGACAGTTAAGAAGGAGACTCTCCTCTACTTTGTGTGTGCAGTAGATGGCAGCTAGTCTCCACCCACCATGTCTGAGAGAACTACAAACTAGATATTCACTATGCACAGAGGAAAACTGCTACAAATGCCAGATACTAGTAATATAATGGCCATTAATGTTATGTACGAGCACACACTGTACTGATTAAGGGCTCATGCACACAGCCATAGCCTTTTTTGTGGGCCGAAAATTGCGCTTTCTGCGGAATGGTACATCCTGCCCTCTGTAGAACTGTCCTATCCTTTTCTACAAAAAGTACAACAATAGGACATGTTTTATTTTTTTGCGTGGCCACGGAAGGGACATACAGATGCGGACATTAAAGCGAACGGGTCCGCATCCAATCTGGAAAAAATGCAGATACGGACCAAAACCACGGTCGTGTGCATGAGCCCTAATGCAATCTAATAGGTTACTTGCGATAATCCCATAAGAAGTTGACTCTAGTAGAAAGTGGTTGTCTCCAGGGTCAACTCCAAATAGAGTAATGGGTTTTTCTAAGGTTGGGTCTTGGGTGCCCATTATTGTCTTGGAGCCTGGGCCCACCGGAGGATCCTCTGGTACACTGTTTGACCAGTCCACTCCTTAATGCACCCTCCTATTTTATCTTCTCTACCCATTGTCACTTGACAAAAATCTAATACCATTAAATCACCTCAGCAAACTCAGTTGAGCCAACAAGTCCAAACTCTTCTGCTCCCCAGCTGCCAAAAATGATGGTTCTTCGAGGACGCCATGTACCTAAAACATGTCATAGTATCAACACAGGACCACTATTACTATTAAGAAGTCAATAGTGATTGAGCTACACTTGAAAAAACCTACCACTTTTTAGCTTGGTGCCCAAAATTCTGGTTATCTCCAGCATCACTGCAGTTCCACTACTTGGATCGATGGCACCATGTACCCAGCTATCCCTGTGGTTTCCATACATAATGTACCTGTCTGGATACAGAGAAGTTGCCATCATAGCAAAAGTTTTTATCACCAATCTAACATATCCACATTATGATGACCTCACCCGGCTCTACGGCTCCTCTGATAAGCCCCATCACGTTTGCTGAAGATCGTATTGTTCGCTTGTTGTAAACATTAACTTGAACGTCACTGAAACAGAAGTTCAAAGGTGATGAAATGATTATATTGATGTTATGCAACATGTTTTTTTGCCTCAACGAAAAGGGTCTCCCATCTTATAGCATGATGGTTTATCGCTATGCCTCGAAAATCCCTTTCTGAATGAATCGGTAGTGGGCATGTCAGTCCACTATTCTACTCACTTCTGTGGGACAGCATAGACTGTGCACCACCAGTCTCATAGAAATCAATAAAGTGGTGGATCCAACGAGCACTAGAGATCCATTCAGACAGGAAATTGTGTGACTCTAGTTTTTGGGCTCAATGGGGTCCAAGAGGTCAGGCCCCAGCTGAAGGCATCTGTGTTGGTCTCATGTTCATATGTGCCCGCATTGCTGAGAAAAATGATGTTTTAATATATGCAAATGAGCCTCTAGGAGCAACGGGGGCGTTGCCGTTACACCTAGAGTCTCTGCTCTCTCTGCAACTGCCGCATCCTCTCTAATTTGATTGACAGGGCCAGCCAGTGTAAACGTCATCACACCTGGCCTTGTCAATCAAAGTGGAGAGGATGCGGCAGTTGCAGAGAAAGGGGAGCCCCTAGGTGTAATGGTAACGCCCCCGTTGCTCCTAGAGGCTCATTTGCATATAGTAAAACATCATTTTTCTCAGCAATGCGGGCACATATGAACATGAGACCAACACAGATGCCTTCAGCTGCCAACGGGTCCACCAGTTTTATACGTAAAAATCAGCTGACAGATGGCCTTTAAGGATAAACGGTCAAGTGTTTGAATGACTTGGATCACTATTACTACAATGTGCAATACCTGTTGCTGAATTCACCTGTCCGGAAGCCAGGTCCTATGTTGTAGGGACATCCGAGAGCTCCTTGCCAGTTGTCTGGTGCACCTGGTCCACCCAGTTGACTAAGGAAAGTATAATAAAAACACAATGATAATGAGTGGTCACAGTACTAAAGCATACTAAGGTCTCATGCCGGACAGACCCGTATTGTGGCCCGCAAACAGCAGCTCCGAAATATACGGGCCCCAGCCATTTTTGCACCACATCATGGATGCGGACCCATTTACCTGAATTGGTCCACAATCCAGAAGGAGCATTGCGGAACAGAGGCACGGAACCCCACGGAAGCATTACAGACTGCTTCCGTGGGGTTTCTTTTCGTGACTCCACACCGCAGAAAAATAGAACATGTTCTATTTTTTGCGGTGCGGACAGATCACGGACCCGTTCAAGTTGAATAGGTCTGGATCTGTCTGTTGCAGCCGCACGGATGGTGCTCGTGCATTGGGGACTACAAATTGCACAGAACAGCCGGCACATGTTCGTGTGCATGAGACCTTACTTCTATAAAAGCCAATGGAGGCCCCCAGGACTCACCAACGGTGGATGACTTTTTAAGAGAAATATCACAAGTTCATAGAATGGACTGCTCTTACCCAAGGGACTACTACCCACTACACCCCCCTAGTGGCACTGGACCCCTTTCCAGTCATTTGATGCCTTCTGCACTTTCACAGGATAACCCAATCCTAGTTGCCCTACTAGAGGTATATCTTTAAAGAGGACCTGTCACCACTCCTGACCTGCGTGCTTTAATAGCTTCATGTATTCACCGTGTAATAACAATTCTGGAGCATCTATTCTTATGGCTCTGTGTTGTGCCATTCCTTTATTATTTGTACCAGAAGTTATAATTGAATTGCTTTTAGCCTTCAGTAAGGGTACAGAGGAGAGGTAACCAGTTTGGGGTGTGCACCTGCACAGTCTGAACATGTCAGCACTGATTGGATAGAGTGAGTCTGTGCAGGAACACAAACCCAAACTGGTTACCTCCCCTCTGTACCCTTACTAAAGGCTAATTGCAATTTAATTATAACTTCTGTTAGAAATAATAAAGGAATGACACAACATAGAGCCATAAGAATAGATGCTCCGGAATAGTTATTATTACATGGGGGATGCATAAAGATATTAAAACAGGCATGTCAGGAGTGGTGACAGGTCCTCTTTAAGTACCTAAGCCTCAATGCAAATTTAGTAACTTTAGACAGTCTCTTATGCTTGATAGTTGGGAAACAAGATGGATTATTTTCATCTCCAAATGGAGAAAGAAAAGCTCCCTCGTCCAACGTTAGCTCCATATTAAATCTGTAAAGCTTACTAGAATTAATACCACATTTCAAACCATGAGATGGCCCAGTTTGGAAGATTGGTGGCGAAGCTAAAGAACATCTCAACAATGAGTTGTATCTATAAAATATGTTATGTGGGGTCTATTATTGTGTATACATCTTCTGATTGGTTATTTTTCCACATATCTAACTATGAAGTATCATAGGTTATCATATTACCATATCAAGGTCCGAGCATCTCCAAAACCAATTGGTTGCGCCGGTATATGGGAAATGCCTTTTATCTCAGACTCGGGAATTCGGTAAGTAAATTCTAAGATAGACATATGATAAAGTGAGTAATAAGAAGTGAAGCATTGTGGGTAAGATGCTTTTACACGGTGCAGACAATGAAAATTGGCCACTTTATGAATAAGATAACCACTCTATTAAATGGGTTTTTTGTAATGATGGCCTATCCTCTTACACCCCGCACCCATGCCCGTCAGATGCTCTGCAGTAGCTCCAGCTCCATTGCAGTGAATGGACAGAGCTGTAGTTCCATGTTGACTTCTGAAGCTACTGCAGAACAGCTGATTGGCAGAGGTGTGGAGAGTCAGACCTCACGGGTAAAATATTCATGGTCTATCCCAAGGATAGGCCATCATTGCAAATGGACCAGAAACCCCTTTAAGAATGAAATCAACACATTACCTTTAGCTGGATAGTAGGGAGTCAGCTGGTCTCCAAAATTCTCCTTGAATGAACCCCGTTCTACGCCAGATGGGGGCATATACCAGGAGTTGGGGTAGGTTTCAACAGGATTGCTCTTTCCGTCATTTATATCTTTGGGATCAGTGTATATGACTACTCCAATAACTCCAAATTTGGCAGCATTTATTGCCTGAAAGTCCATAAAAAGATAATTTAAGCTTTGTTGCTGGTATATATTTTCAGCCCAAGCCTTACCAGGTCTAGAGAGCTCAGCGCACATCCCCTGTGGTAAGGATGATGCTGTGCCTGTGGGGAAAAGGACCCATGTGCAGATTTACACCACCAAAGAGGAAGGCTATAACCAAAATTGTCCAGCTTCAATACCAATTTTAGCTAAAGCAAGGACAGCCCTGATGCTCATTCCAGTGCTGAGGGTTCAGCCCAGCTCCTTATGATCCCAGGCATGTAAACTAGGCTACTAGGGGACATGTTAACACAAAGGCTAGTGATTGGCTGCAGTGGCATATGTGTCCCCATCCAAAAGTTTACACACCGGGGGTACGCTGTCCAGGCTCTAGCTAATGGGGAGAGAGGGAGACACTGTCTGCTGGAATAATTGCCAATGCTGCTGTAATCACAGGACTTTATTAGCTAAGTTTCCTCTACAGACACACTGAGAGCTTGCTGTTCACTGCTGTGGTACTTACATATTTTAACTCCACCTCTCCCAGTCCTTTACTGTTTATCTCTTTGCCCACAGAAGAAGTTGCATGTGTGCTTGGCAGCTGAAGGCATCTGTGTTGGTCCCATGTTCATATAAGCCCATGTTCATATGTGTCCCTAATTGACAGGGCAAGGCGTTATGAAGTGGGGATCAATCAAATTGGGGAGTGCACAGCAGTTGCAGAAAGAGCTGAGCCTCTAGGTGTAAGGACAACGCCCCCGTTACAACTAAAGGCTCATTTGCATATATTAAAACATAATTTTGGGAACATGGGACAAACACAGATGTCTTCAGCTGCCAAGTGCACATGTAACAGGTCAGCCAGAGTCATAGGTACAAAACTGCTGACAGATGCCCTTTAATATTAATGGAGAATGCAGACTGTGAGTGAACGAAATAGTATAGATGGCGCATCTTTTAATTCTAGATTAGAAACTTGTGTAAATAATGTTTATACCCTAAGGTTGTTAAGTGAATCACTGATCACATATGATACCTGTGCCTCACCCTCTGCACAGTAATTTCTTTATGACATATTACTTACAAAATATATAAATACATTGAAATCTAGCTCACCTTATTTACTCTGCCTATTCCTCCATAGCGTACAATTGCAATGGTGCCGTTCAGATTTGTAATATTAGCCAGGTACTGAAAATCACTTATCTTGCCTTCATTGGCGTATACAAGTTGTCCCTGGAGAATAAAGTCAAAGACAAAGTATAGAGAAGATTAGCCATGAGCCTTGTAATGAGAACTGCAGGCAAGAGAAATTCATGGAAAGATTACCTGAAAATGTAAAGTTTATATTCACCTTGCTACCATTTGCCATTACTCTAATTCAAAGAAATAAAAAAAAAAAAGAAAATGAAGCAACTTTCAGCTCCAATAGACAGCTGTGCATCACCATGGTTACAGACTACAAATAAAGCCTGTCTGTAGTCTGATCCTTCAGTCATGTGCCTCTTTTTATGTCTGCAAGATAGCAAGAAGCCCAATAGCTAAATTTAAATTCCAAGCATACCTTAACTGTACCATTGGGTGCATAGGCAAGAAATGGCTGCAGAATGGTTGGATCTTTCTGGTCTTCGTGGAGTTCGGACTCAGATTTTTGTGATACGAACTGGACGTTGCCTTCTGTGTTCACTGTACAAACAAAAAAGAACATATTTTTATTATCTATATACTTTACGCACTTATATAGCGCTACAATATTCCACAGCACATTACAGAAATTAGCATTGAGCTGTCCCCAACGGGGCTCGCAATCTAAGGTCTCTATCAGTATGTCTTTGGAGTGTGGGAGAAAACCGGAGTAAACCCACTCAAACATGGGGAGAACATACAAACTCTATGCAGATGTTGTCCTTGGTCAGATTCGAAACCAGGACCCCCGCGATGCAAGGCAACAGCGTTAACCATTGAGCCGCTGTGCTGCCTTTTAACGGACCCATAGGATGTATTGTTCCTTAGGGAACCTCTGTGCAATTACCAAGAGCGCCACTGGAAGAAAATGGCGCCTAGTGAAAAAAGGTAAGAGGCAGAAGACCAGGTAGGGAGATAGATCTGCGATTAATGGCAACCACCTGTCCCATGCCGTGTTGTTGATGCCATGTTCAAAGTATCACAAAGGAGGTGGATTTCTGTACTTTTGCCAACCATGATCGTCATCTCGGCAATAGTGATTCACAGTTTTAAGGGATAGCCGAGGGTATTCCGTTGCATTATAATATAAAAAAAAACAACGTAACATTTAAAAGTGACCATGTGAAGTCTAATAAAATAACAATCTAAAAATTTAGATGAAAAAGAGAAAAAAAAAGATTTTTTTTTTAGTAACAAAAATAATTACAACCTGTACAATAAACTTAACACGGTTTTTCCAGATCACTCAAAAAAGCTTCAAAAGTCATGGTGTACCTACGAAGATATGAAAATGTGTTCATAAAAAAATCGTTATTTGCCCATAGTTTGTTTATGTTACCATTGCATGCTGTATGTCTATCCCACAGCGAACAGCGGGGACTGTACATGCGCATTCTCTGCTGCTAAACTAAAAGAGCAATCAGGCGCTGCCTAGTGAAACACTGATGACCGGCAATATACTGTAATTACACTCACCAGAGCTAGTTGTGTTACTTCAGACACGACTCTGAGAAGTGCATACAGTCAAATGGAGTCTTTGCTACTGCCAACCAAGCGGGCTATCTGTGCCGAAACCCAATATATATGAGCGCTGGTGCTGGACACTATAACTGTAATTTATTGCACAGGAATCATTAAAAACTATTAAATTGAAAAAAAACGGACATGCCGAGGGCAGCCCATTTTAGAGGCAGTCTGCCTCCCTCCTCAGGCCAACAAATACTGACATCATTGCCAATTTTTAGCAATTCCCCAGAAGTCAAAAGTAAGTGCAAAAGTCATAGTATGAACCATCTCCATATTCAGTGTTGAATAATGCATCGTAATAAAAGAAAAATAAATCTAAAAGATACACAAAGATACTAATATAAGTGTCACATCACATCATAATGTAATTGTGATTTCAAGAAAAATTGGTGTGAAACTGAATATTGCAAAAAACACATGAATACAAAAAAAATAAGAAAACGCAAGTCTAGTCCTGAGGTTAGAGAAGGTGTCCATGCCCAGGAGAACATGACTGCGTCCTCGTGTGAATATTAATAAAATGACTAGAACAGCAGTGGGATTTTTTTTTTTTTACACATTGATAAATTCCAGAATTTGTGACTTTACTGATTAATAACGTAAGCTGAATATTATTATCATGATTTTTATTTGTTTACATTCACACATTCATTTCTGTAATAATTGGTTGGGATTTGTTTTTGTTTTTTATTGAATTCATGTGTTTTTAGCAATATTCACACCTTTTTTTATATTGGTATCTTTATATATCTTTTAAGCTACATTCACACGACCATATGTTTTTTGCGGTATGCAAAACACTGATCTGCAAGAAATACGGATGATGTACTTTTGGCATCCGTATTGCATCAGTTTTTGTTTGTGGATCTATTGTAACAATGCCTATCCTTGTAAGCAAAACGGAGAAGAATAGGACATACTCTATATTTTTTGCAGGGCTATGGAACAGACATACGGATGCGAACAGCACATGGTATGCTGTCTGCATTTTTTGTGGACCCACTGAAATGAATAGGTCCTCATCCAGTCAGCAAAAAAAACGGAACAGACACAGAAACAAAATACGTTCGTGTGCATGTAGCCTTATATTTATTTTTCTTTTATACTATTTGCACTTACTTTTCATTTCTGGGGCATTGCCCTCTGCTTGTCCTTTTTTATTGTTTTAATTGTTTTTAATTATTTATGTGCAATAAATTACAGTTTTAGTGTCCAGCCCCCCCCAGAAAACCATGTTTTGTTTTGTTTTGTTTTTCACTCTTCTGCTAAACTGACCCTTCTACAGCATATCAACAATGACGACTCATATACCGGGGAGTTCAATAACAGCTTCTTTTGTAGTGCTTTAGAGCATGGAGTACTTTAACATTTGGACATTTTTGGATATTTGCCTATTTCCCCTATAAAAAGTTAAAACCTCTTACTTTATTTTACCTAAAAGGGTTAACTTGCACTGTTTAATACTGTGCAACTGCGTTTTATATGTTGTGATATATATCCTGTTCATTATCACTGTATTTACATGGCTCTGTGGAAAGGGTTAATGAATACTGAGAGACTGTTAGGGCTTTGATTGAGAAGCTGGTAATTTTCCACAGCTGACATAGGGTTTAAAGAAGACCATGTTTTGGAGGGAAAAACCCAGACTTGTTTACTACCAAAAAGCAGACAGCCTGACCTTTTAAATGTCTGGTTTTAGCTCTGCTGTTATGTCTGGAAACTTGTTTTTGTCAGGAAAACCTGCTGTGTCATTAAGTATCATTTAAGCTGTAATGTAAGTCTATACCAGACGGTTGCTGAAACATTGTATCTGTTTGTGCTGAGTTTCTCCACTCCACCACTCCCACTAGAAGGTTCTAGTCTAGCAAAAACTGTATATAAGGAGAGCAGTCAGAGCCCCTAGTGTGCTGCAGTTATGGACCAGTGCTTGGAAGAGAAGACTCTGCAAGACTACTGAGTGACCAGAAGAAGACGCTGAGATGGGAATACGCTGCCACAGACCCTGGGCCACCAGCCTTGGACCAGGGTACCAGCCTTCTGAAGAAAAAGAAGACAGTTAGCTCAGGCCTAGCAAACTCTTCTTCTGCCAGGGAGGAGACTGGAGAAGCCAGCCCAATTCCTCGCCTGTATTGTTTTTTACCTAAATTCATCCAGTAAAGAAGCACCCTGGTTTACTACACACCCTGACTCCATGGACTTAGTTCCCATTGGGGTGCACCACGCCTTACCATCCCTTCTGGAGAGCAGCAACACGTGGTGACACCTCAACGGTGTCCGGGGGACCCAGCGTTGGGGCCACCCTAAACCCGGCCATTACACTTTACTATGCAATGAGCATACAGGATATCACTGGACCTGGACCAAGACAGGAAACAGAGCCATGGTATGTACTGAAATAGAACAAAAAATACACACAAAAGACAAACCCGAACGCAAAATCATCCCATTCAAGTGAAAAAAGCCTGTCATTACCCTGCACCACCGCAACTCTGTAGACAGCGTGCAGGTAAACAACAAAGAGGCTGTACCACTCACACAAGCAACGCGACCAACCAAGAATCAGACTCCCACCGATCTGATATTAAGAATTGATCTTGAGAATAGGCCATCAATATTCTGAAGCTGGAATACCCCTTTAAGGGCTTAATATCTATGGCCATCATACAGTTCTTTTTTCTTATGTGGAATAGGAAAGGTAATCAATATTAGATTGGTGGGGGTCTGACTCCTGGTACTCCCGTAGATCAGCTGACTGAAGTGGCCATAGCACCACATCCCCTTTGTTTACAGGGCACAGCCAGGGGTGCACCACCAATGAGACCAGGTGAGTCGATCGCCTCAGGCAGCACCACATAGGTGCAAGAGGGCGGCAGCAGAATGGCCATGGGCAATGAGTGCTTCATTGTGGCAAAGGGGTTAGGTTAAGAATGTGGCATTGGGGGGGAGGTCGCTGTTTCAGTTTTCGCCTCAGGCAGCAGAAAGGCTAGGTGCACCCCTGGGCACGGCTCTGTAGTTTTAGCAGTGGCTGTGTCCAGTGTTGCTTCAGTCCCTTTCACCTGGGTTGGACTGAGCTGCAGTGAGCTGTAATACCAGGTGCCTCCTGTCAGATGATCAGAAGGACTGCTTGGAGTCAGCCACACCTACCTCATATGGATGGCCTAGTTTAAGGATGGACTATCAATAATATAGTCCCAAAAAGTCATTTAAGGTTATTGGTTGCTATATACAAAACAAATGTTAATAGCTCCACTTACAAACTTTGACACTGTTTGGATTCTTCTCATCTGGAAATGACAGGAAGACATTATACCGTTCCTCCTTGGCTTCATCTAGACCAGTCTTTGAGTCCCTCCAACGAGACAGCATCAGACGAACCAGCTCTTCGTCTGCCTCACTTGTGGCCGGATGAGGCTTCTTGGCCAGGATACTACAGAAAAAAAAGATGATCATGATGTATGTTTTTAAAATAAGCCACTTATAACCAAATTGTAGTAACTTTGGTATAGATTAGTAGGCACTCCAGTAATGCTTGTGAGGTGCTTGCGTCTAGTGGAGGAGTCTCATATCACAGTAAAAGAAAAGAACGTCACTCCTGAATTGCAGCTTTTCCTGGTTTACGGCTACATTTTAGTATACATGGGACGCATTTCATCTCTAGTCTGAACGTTCCTCAAAAGTGTGAACCCCATAGTGCAAACAATTGTGGGACATAAGCATTTAAAAAGGGTAATTCCTAAAAACTTAAGAGCATTTTCTAAATCCTACCAAAGATATAACTGTTGTTGAAAGAAATGTCTCTCAACCGCACTATCATCATTTAGGTCGACCACACAGGAAAGTTACTTCTCTGGAAAGAGCAGAATAAGCAGACTGACATCGTTACAGATGCTCCATATGTACAAGAATATAACTACTATAATACTGCTCCATATGTACAAGAATATAACTACTATAATACTGCTCCTATGTACAAGAATATAACTACTATAATACTGCTCCTATGTACAAGAATATAAATACTATATTACTGCTCCTGTGTACAAGAACATAACTACTATAATACTGCTCCTATGTACAAGAATATAACTACTATAATACTGCCTCCTATGTACAAGAATATAACTACTATAATACTGCTCCTATGTACAAAAATATAACTACTATAATACATCCCCTTATGTACAAGAATATACCTACTATAATACTGCTCCTATGTACAAGAATATAACTACTATAATACTGCCTCCTATGTACAAGAATATACCTACTATAATACTGCTCCTATGTACAAGAACATAACTACTATAATACTGTTCCTATGTACAAGAATATAACTACTATAATACTGCTTCGAATGTACAAGAATATAACTACTATAATACTGTCTCCTATGTACAAGAATATAACTGCTATAATACTGCTCCTATGTACAAGAATATAACTACTATAATACTGCTCCTATGTGTAAAAATATAACTACTATAATACTCCCTTCTATGTACAAGAATATGACTGTTATAATACTGCCTCCTATGTACAAGAATATAACTACTATAATACTGCCTCTTATGTACAAGAATATAACTACTATAATACTGCCTCTTATGTACAAGAATATAACTACTATAATACTGCCTCTTATGTACAAGAATATAACTACTATAATACTGCCTCTTATGTACAAGAATATAACTACTATAATACTGCTCCTATGTACAAGAATTAGAAACAAGGAATCCAGCTCAGCTCGGGTGAATAATTTGCGACTTTATTCCAACGGTAAAATTTCCATACAAGCAGTGAAAACAGTCACGCGTTTCAGACCTATGTGATATCTCGGTCCTTCTTGAAGAAAGACCGAGATATCACATAGGTCTGAAACGCGTCACTATTTTCACTTCTTGTATGGAAATTTTACCGTTGGAATAAAGTTGCAAATTATTCACCCGAGCTGAGATGGATTCCTTGTTTCTAATTATATGCTCCAGCATCCAGGTGCGGCATCCGTGCACAGAGGGTGTCTATGCAGGTGAGAGCTGCCTTACTTCACTCTATGTACAAGAATATATCTACTATAATACTGCTCCTATGTACAAGAATATAGCTACGATAATACTGCCTCCTATGTACAAGAAGATACCTACTATAATACTGCTCCTATGTACAAGAAGACAACTACTATAATATTGCCCCCACGTACAAGAATATAACTGTTTTAATTTAGCAATGTAGGAAAAATCCCAGCCGAAGTATATTCAATCTTCTTAAAATCTCTTTGGCACAAGGCACACAGACAGGCAAATTTCCACATTGACGCGTTTCATCTGTACTACACACCCTTAGCTATAATGTGTGGAATTAGATCCCTAAGGGTTCTTTCACACGAGCGGATCCTGTGCGTGGAATCCGCTGCGTGAAAGAGTGCCAAGCCCCGCTCCGGACAGCAGAGACACGGAGCATTAACATGATTGATAATGCTCTTTGTCTGTCTGTGATCTTTTTACTACAAAATCACAATGAGATAAAGAAGTGAAGAGGGAGCGCACAGCACATGCGCGGCCCATGCTCCCATTCATTTCTGTGGGGCAGACGGAGACAACCGAGCCAGTGCTCGGCTATTTTTGGCGGCCCCATATAAATGAATGGAGGGCTGCTGCGTATGCGCAGTTCGCCCTCCGTTCATTTCCCCGCTCCGTTCTCATTGTAGGTGCGGGTCCCAGCAGAGGGACCCACACCTATCAGACAATGGGGGCATATCCTAGCGACATGCCCCCATTGTCTGAGATGGGAAAACCCCTTTAATGCTTCGTGTCTCTGCTGTCCGGAACGGGGCTTGGCTCTCTTTCACGCAGCAGATTACCCGCATGGCATTTGCCCGTGTGAAAGAGCCCTAAAGGCAAGGGCGTAACTACCGGGGAAGCAGGGGAAGCGGCTGCTTCGGGGCCCGGGCTGACAAGGGGCCCGGCACCAGGCAGCGCGTGTCCTCTCTCCCCTCTACTTCCCCTGTAATCTGCTGCTGCGCCAATTGCTGACTGAGACTCGCACTGTCTCAGACTCAGTCAGCTGTGCTGTCTGTCTGCTGTGCCGGGCCCCCCCTCCCTACCGCCCCTTCACAGTTTGCCCCGCCCCGCTGCTTAGGCTTACATTGCTGCCTGCAGCCTCCGGCGCCTCTGGCTCTGTGGTGGGCGGGCCTGAGTCAGGCCCTCCCACCACTGATGGCAGGGCCGTTTCTTCGACTAGAGGGGGGGCGGGTGTCCGCCTGTCACAAGGGGGGCGCTGGAGCTTGCCATACAATCCCCCCCTCCCCCTCCGATTCGCTGCCGTGCCCGACCCGCTCACTAAATCTATCCAGCAGTCTGCTGGCAGCAGTGTCCTACTGTCCCCCTCCACTCTGGCTGACTCTGGCTGCGGGATGCTGGGCCTGGTGCTGGGCGCCGGCTACTGTTCACATAGGGGGCGGTGATTGTTGGACCCGGCGGAGGCGGAGCGCAGGCTGGGAGTGCAGCAGAGGTGACGTCATCATGTCACGCTGCGTGCCTCCCTGCGTGAGCAACTGCCTGCAGTGCTGAAGAACAGAACACAGTGACAGAAGTCACTGACTGTGCCCAGGCCAGCCCCAAATGCGGAAGACTGTGTCTGCTATACCACAGCACCAACCACTCACAGGAACTCTGCCCTGGCCCCGAGCTGTGCTGACTGAGTAAGTTCTAAAAAAAAAAAAAGTATGTACCCTATACCCTAACCCTACCTGGCCTGCCACAATGCTATCCCAGCCCCTCCTCAGTTATACCCCTGTAATGTACCCTCAGTTATAATTTACCCTGATACCCCTCAGTTATATTATATAACTGAGTGGTATCAGTTATGCAGAGGTAATATAACTGAGGAGCGCTATCAGGGGTATAATGTCCCCTGATAGGCCTCCTGAGTTATATTACCCCTGTATAATAATGTACCTGATGCCCCTTAGTTATATTACCCCAGCGGGGTAATAAAACTAAGTGGTATCAGGGTACATTATTATACAGGGGTAATATAACTCAGGAGGTCTATCAGACATTATACAGGGGTAATATAAGTTATATTACCTCTGTATAATGTGCCCTGATACCCTCCTCAGTTATATTACCCCTGTATAACTGATACCACTCAGTTATATAATATAACTGAGGGGTATCTGGGTAAATTATACAGGGAGGGTACTATAACTAATGGTATCAGGGTACATTATTATACAGGGTAATATAACTGAGGAGGGCTATCGGGACATTATTCAGGGGGTAATATAACTGTTATATTACCCCTGTATAATATCTGATAGGCCTCCTGAGTTATATTACCCCTGTATAATAATGTACCCTGATACTACTTAGTTATACTACCCCTTGTTACCTCATGTACAGAGTCTGAAGAGGAAGAACGAAAAAACCATACTGCCCAGTGGACGGCGTGTTCTTAGACCTAGCCTCCCAGCCGAAGTCATGTCTGAGATCCCCAAGGTCAAAGCCAAGTAATTGTAAGTTTTCATGTGGAGTATGTTTATGGTATACACATATAGCCTACACTGTGCCACACAATATACAGTATACCGCTACACTGTGTAGGGGTTATACTTTATACTGTACAGCATGGCGCAGGGGTTATATTGTCCGGCATGGTGTAACCTCCATACATTTTATGTACAGTATACAGTAATCCTTGCACCTTGCCATACAATATACAGTAGGGGGAAGGATGGGGCCCAGCAATTGGCAGGCAGTGGCGATGGGCTATATATATATATATATATACATATATACTGTGTGTGTGTGTGCGTGTATATATATAAAAGGCGCAGGTAGCAGCACTCAAATAACGGGAAATTGGATGCAATTTTTAGATGAAGGAAAAGGCAGCACGGAGTGCTGCTTTTTCCTTTATATATATATATATATATATATATATATAATCTCGTGACTTGCCAAAGGAGTAGGGTTTACACAAGAGGCGGGGGGTGAAACGCGCGGGAGGGGGGGCCCATACAAAAATTTGCTGTGGGGCCCAGTCATTTCTAGCTACGCCCCTGCCTAAAGGGTTGTATAGGGTTGTAGTGGTTGGTGAAACTACAATCAGCAACACATTTTACAAACAGATTAACCCTCCACCAGCCCGGAAAAAAACGATTGTTTAACAACAAACAAATGATAAAATGTAGAAAAAAAAAAAAAGGAAAAAATACAATTGTATAAAAAAAGAACCATGCAGTGTTAAATAAAATAACATTGTTGCACAGATGTAGCTGAAGAAAAAAAAAAAGGTACATAAACAAGAGGGCAAAGAAGTAATTTATGGTGGGGGCCACCGCCTCAAACTGAGGCTGTTACCCTCTGCAGACCTTAAACAGTCAGATGAGAAGTATCGCCAGCATGTACATATAGGGTGCAATACCACTAAAAGGTGGCACAAAGTTTTTTTGTTTTTTTTTGGTTTTCTTTCTAAATTCACTGCGTCAGAAAGATGTAGGCCATTTCTACCCTTCAAGGGGCCTGATGTGCAACCACCTACTGGATACTGCAAGTGGTACATAAGACCATGTATACCACATTTTGGGTATGGTAGTTTATATATTGACAGTTTTGGAAACCATCTCCATTAGAGGTGGAAATAATCTGGTCAATGATTGTAACAAATTTTCAGCTTGTGCATTTTTTATGACTGCACCTATATGGTGTAACCAGACCTTATTCACATTATGCAGTTTGTGTTCCATCTTTATAGATTGAGTGATTGGCGGAATCCAATGTCGGATTGCTGCAAAACTCATCCTGACTCATAAATATCCTGCAGTTATGTCTCTGGCAGATATGTAAATGATTACAGGTATAGTCGGATTAGACACTGGGTCTTGCCACAAGAGCGCTTCCCCTGCTGCCCTATAAAAAAGGCTCTCAGAGGCTACTTTTGGGTAGTCTACCACTTGGTGAGGGGACGTTCAATTTTTGGATGGCTGCTATTCACTGGATGTTAAAGAAAAAATGCCCATGTGAATAGTCCCATAGACTTTAATTGGTTCTTAAAAGTGTTGAATCTCACCTTAAGTTCTCCCTGATCTTCTCAGTATCCACCTCTTTCATGAATTGTTGTATAAATTCTTCATCCAGATCTTGAGTAACATCCTGCACCGTGCTTGGGACTGTATCTCCTGGAATACCAAAATGGCCAATCAAGAGTCCAATGGCTAATATCACAGCAGCCCCAAAACAGATGCCCACAACCTTCAACCAATTCATGGTCCCGCAGCCTTAGAGATGTCTCAGAAGTTGTTCTTCCCTTTATGGTTACCCTTTATGGTTGCCCTATGATCGGATGAGGAGCACCTTTTTCATAAGAACATGGTTAAAGATTATCAGGATGAATTCTTGGGTTACATCTCTGTGCCCTTTGCACATTGGTAGCTGAATAATTGAAGGGAAATTGAGCTATATATGCAACTGGTAATCCTTTTATTAAGTCCATAAAAGGGTACAAAAAAGAGACCTGTCACGAGAGAGATTCTTTCGTGAACTATGGCATATTTGAGTTGCTTATAAAGGGGTTGTCAAGGACTAGAAAACCGGATCTTGCCTCCACCGATCAGATACTTATCACCTATCCTTTGGAGAAGGGATAGGTTTGTATCTTGGAACATTAACAAACAATTATCTAAATCTCTAAGTACATTAAAGGGGTTGTCCATCTTGTAGGACTTTCTAAAACTTTCAACCCCAATCTGTTGCACCTGTTGAATAAATCACATTCACCGCTTCTCCATTCTTCCATTTTGTACATCTTTCGTTCTGAAAAAAGATGCCAATCAGTCTGGAAACAAGTGATTGTGGCATGATTATACAGGCCAGATATCAGAAATGAGCGTTCCTATGATAATAGTATGATTTCCTAGGGAAATGCATGATTTTGATAAAACACACTGACTCCAATGACTCTATATGCAGTGGGCGGGTTTGGAGGGGTTGGCCCCTAGTGCTACGATGGGACCCCCTGAGCACTGTCAAGGTGTCATCATGTCTTGCTGCTCTCCAGAGACGATGGTACGGTAGGCTGCACGTATCTGGAAATACGTCCAGAGAGTCAGGGTTTGCAGTGAACCAGTGTGCTTGTTTACTGGAGGAACTGAAGTGCAAAACAATACAGGCGAGGCACGGAGCTGGGACTGAATTGAGGCTCCCCAGCATCCTGGTATGGGGCGCTGTATTACCCTGTATGTTCTGTAGTGATGGGGGGGGGGGGGGATATAGAATTTGGCCCACCCTGCTGCAGGCTGGCCCCAGACTTCAGGTCACACTGTGTGTGTTCTGAAATCTGAGTACTCACACCCATCTACTACATTATCTGTACTCTGAGAGTTACTACTGTGTTATCTGTGGTGTTACCTATGACTGCAAGTGATATCTACTCCATTATCTGTAAAAAAAAAAGGGGCGTGGCCACAGGTTGGGGGGGCAATACTTGGCTTGCCCTGGGTGCTGGCAACCCACGCTATGCCACTGCATTATTGTTTAGCCATTAGAGACAGTAGCAGGGTGAAGGATTAGTAGTGCCCGCTCTGGGGTACTACAGCAGTATTATTATTATTAATATTATTATTATTTATTTTTAGAGCGCAATTCATTCCATAGCGCTGTACATATAAGCTGTGCACATGCATAATACAGGCAATTGCCAGTATTACAGTAGTTATATTTTCGTCCTAGAGAGAGGCAGTATTATAATTATTTTCTACTCCCTAAAGCTCAGCATTTTAGAGCCTTGTCCTTTGAGCAACAATAGTTTTTTCTTGATAGTGCACGGCTATTGCCGGGGTAAAGATAACATGAACTCTGTGCCCGATCTTCAGTGCATGATAGAAGTGAATTCAGAACAGATAAAAAAGGAGATTTGCTTAATATTATTTTTAAAATGTTTCTCTTATTCATTATTTTACAATACTTCCTAAGTCTGGCTGAGATAATCACTCTGAAACAAACAAGGGGCATATACAGTAAATTGCTTTATGGGACAAAATTGAGATAGGAAAAGGCAGTATTATAGTAGTTATATTCTTGTACATAGGAGGCAGTATTATAGTAGTTATATTCTTGTACATAGGAGCAGTATTATAGTAGTTATATTCTTGTACATAGGAGCAGTATTATAGTAGTTATATTCCTGTACATAGGAGCAGTATTATAGCAGTTATATTCTTGCACATAGGGGGCAGTATTATAGTAGTTATATTCCTGTACATAGGAGCAGTATTATAGCAGTTATATTCTTGCACATAGGAGCAGTATTATAGTAGTTATATTCTTGTACATAGGAGCAGTATTATAGCAGTTATATTCTTGCACATAGGAGCAGTATTATAGTAGTTATATTCTTGTACATAGGAGCAGTATTATAGCAGTTATATTCTTGTATATAGGAGGCAGTATTATAGTAGTTATATTCTTGTACATAGAAGGCACTGGCAGTATTACAATATAGTAGTTATATTCTTGTACATAGGAGCAGTATTATAGTAGTTATATTCTTGTACATAGGAGGCAGTATTATAGTAGTTATATTCTTGTACATAGAAGGCAGTATTATAGTAGTTATATTCTTGTACATAGAAGGCAGTATTATAGTAGTTATATTCTTGTACATAGAAGGCAGTATTATAGTAGATTATATTCTTGTAAATAGAAGCAGTATTATAGTAGTCATATTCTTGTACATACAGTAGGGGGCAGTATTATAATAGTTATATTCTTGTACATAGGAACAGTATTATAGTAGTTATATTGTTCTACATAGGAGCAGTATTATAGTAGTTATATTATTGTGCATAGGAGCAGTATTATAGTAGTTATATTCTTGTACATAGGAGCAGTATTATAGTAGTTATATTCTTGTACATAGGAGCAGTATTATAGTAGTTATATTCTTGTACATAGGAGCAGTATTATAGTAGTTATATTTTTGTACATAGGAGCAGTATTATAGTAGTTATATTCTTGTACATAAGAGCAGTATTATAGTAGTTATATTCTTGTACATAGGAGGCAATTTTTATTGTAAAAACCAAAACAAGTACAATTTAAATGAAACAAAAATCACATTCAGTGCTCATACAATTACTGTACTATAATGAACACAAAGAAATATTTAACTTAAATAGCCCATGCCTGTTGAAGAAAAATATGATACAAACTGAAAAATAAGATAATCATCCTAGTCCAGATGTACATTCCTCCACAATTTTTTGTTGTTATGGTTCCTTTTAATCTCCAATGACCTTATCCACCTGAGCTCGGACAGTATTTGGCTGACTGCGGTCATATATTGGAAGGCCTCACTGTGCAGGGACACCCGGGTTCTTGCATGCCAATGATAATAATGGTGGATATTATCAGATACAGTGTACCCCTGTCAATATTACCATTAGTAGATGGAACACCATAGATGATATCAGGATATTTCAGGAACTGCAACCTCGGGATTTTTAAGGTGTCAGACACTGTCCTCCATATTTTCCTTCCTCCCAAGCACTCAGTTATGAAATGTTCCATGGTCTCCTCTTGTGGACATCCTAGGGGACACTTCCTATCTGACTGAGATAAGTACTTTAAATTACCTTTGACAAAGAGCCTCCCATGCAGTGACAACCAAGTAAGGTCATACAGTTTAGCGGGGAGTCGCTTCCCATTGAGGAACCTAAGACTTTCCTGCATAGTGGTGGTTGGACAATCCCTTAGAACAAGTGGAGAGCAAAAGAAGTCCCTACATACAGGGCCGGGCCGACACAGAGGCTGAGGAGGCTCCAGCCTCAGGGCGCTCAAGCCTCAGGCACAGGCCAGGCCACTCTCACCAAGTCCCTGCTGCTGCCGTGTAGCTGTATTAGCAGCAGAGCATCCATTTCTGCGCTCTGCTGCTGTAACAGCCGGTCCTGCGCCCCCTAGTGGTGTTCTTCCTCCCTCCCTCAGTCTAGTGCAGTGTGCTGCAGCTCCGTACCTTCCCCAGCCCCTGACTTCCTGCCTGTGTGTGCACCAGAGATTCACAACCCCCTCCCCCAGCACAGAGAGAAGAGCAGCGTCGGGACAGAGAAGGAGGAGGAGGAGGAATACTCTGCATCCTGCCTCTCCCTCCAAGTCACCAGAGACTGTATGTGCAGAAAATGTAAGGGGTTAAAGGGAATGGAATGGCAGTAATGTAATGTGCATATTGTGTGTTTTTATGTATGTGTGTCATATGTATGTCTGTATATATGTATGTGTGTCATATGTATGTCAGTATGTGTGTGTGTGTCATATGTATGTCAGTATATGTGTGTGTGTCATATGTATGTCAGTATATATGTGTCTGTGTCATATGTATGTCAGTATATATGTGTCTGTGTCATATGTATGTCAGTATATATGTGTGTGTCATATGTATGTCAGTATATATGTGTGTGTCATATGTATGTCAGTATATATGTGTGTGTCATATGTATGTCAGTATATATGTGTGTGTCATATGTATGTCAGTATATATGTGTGTGTCATATGTATGTCAGTATATATGTGTGTGTCATATGTATGTCAGTATATATGTGTGTGTCATATGTATGTCAGTATATATGTGTGTGTCATATGTATGTCAGTATATATGTGTGTGTCATATGTATGTCAGTATATATGTGTGTGTCATATGTATGTCAGTATATATGTGTGTGTCATATGTATGTCAGTATAGATTATCTAACCCAGTCCCCTTCCCCCATCAGCCCTTGTCCTACCCCCATCTTCCCCACCAGACATTTAGATGTTATTTATTCCTGCTATTCTAATGCTCTGATCAGTAGATGCTCAAGTCAAGCCCCCCAGCCATTTAGATATGTATGTTATCAATCATTCCCCACCCCCGCCTTCCTTGTAATTTGCTGGCCCCAATATCCATTGTGAGTCACAATCCATAACAGTGCCATCCACAGATCCCCCATAACAATGCGTCATCCAGAGATCCCCATAACAGTGTGTCCTCCACAGATCCCCCATAACAGTGTGTCATCCACAGATCCCCTATAACAGTGTCATCCACAGATCCCCCATAACAGTGTCATCCACAGATCTCCCATAACATTGTCATCCACAGATCCCCCATAACAGTGTCATCCACAGATCCCCATAACAGTGCCATCCACAGACCCCCATAACAGTGTCATCCACAGATCTCCCATAACATTGTCATCCACAGATCCCCCATAACAGTGTCATCCACAGATCCCCCATAACAGTGTGTCATCCACAGATCCCCATAACAGTGTGTCATCCACAGATCCCCCATAACAGTGTGTCATCCACAGATCCCCCATAACAGTGTGTCATCCACAGATCCCCCATAACAGTGTGTCATCCACAGATCCCCATAACAGTGTGTCATCCACAGATCCCCCATAACAGTGTGTCATCCACAGATCCCCCATAACAGTGTGTCATCCACAGATCCCCATAACAGTGTGTCATCCACAGATCCCCCATAACAGTGTGTCATCCACAGATCCCCATAACAGTGTGTCATCCACAGATCCCCCTTAGCACTGTCATCCACAGATCCCCATAACAGTGTGTCATCCACAGATCCCCCATAACAGTGTCATCCACAGATCCCCCATAACAGTGCGTCATCCACAGATCCCCCATAACAATGCGTCATCCACAGATCCCCCATAACAGTGTCATCCACAGATTACCCCATAACAGTGTCATCCACAGATCCCCCATAACAGTGTGTCATCCACAGATCCCCCATAACAGTGTGTCATCCACAGATCCCCCATAACAGTGTCATCCACAGATCCCCCATAACAATGCGTCATCCACAGATCCCCCATAACAGTGTCATCCACAGATTACCCCATAACAGTGTCATCCACAGATCCCCCATCAGTGTGTCATCCACAGATCCCCCATAACAGTGTCATCCACAGATTACCCCATAACAGTGTCAACCATAGATCCCCCCCATAACAGTTTCATCCATAGATCCGCCCCATAACAATGTCATCCACAGATCCTCCATAACAGTGCGTCATTAATTGATACATTGAACTGTGCATATTTATGTGTGATTACAACAGTATTTAGTAAAGACTCCACAAGTTGGGGGGGGGGCACACTTGTGCAGCTCAGCCTCTGTTGGTGGTGGACCTTGTCCCAGCCCTGCCTACATATATTAATGTACAGTTCTTTCCTTGTCTTACTTACGATGAAAGACTTCTCTAGCCTCCACTTCCTGACACACTTCAGGGCATATTCCAGGTACTGGGGGAGGTAGCCACTCGTCCATCTCCTCCTCTTGAGACTGCCGCCTCGCACCCAAGACTCTGCAAAAGGCAATATCCAGTCCCTGACACTGTTCACCCACAGGGAGCTGTTCTCCGAGTCCAAGAAACCAAAATTAACTTTTAGAAACATGGAGTCAAAGAACACCCTTGGATTTATCATATCCAGCGCACCCTCTCTCCTCTGCAGGTAAGTTATACCCCTTTTTATCAGGTTCAACCTGTTCCCCCAAAGAAGCTGGAAGAACAGGCTAAAGAGGCTAGCCGAGAGAGATTCTGGCAAAGGGAAAATGACAGAGACATACAAGAAGACAGGGACCAGGTAAGTCTTCACCATTTTAACCCTTTCTCTATAGGTCAGCCTCCAGTTCTTCCATCGCTGAACCTTTGCATTTCCGGTTTCCAACTTCTCCTCCCAATTTATCCTGGCGTTATCGTCCCTCCCAAATTTAACCCCTAAGATCTTAATATGGGTGGAGGCTTTCGCGAATTGTGATATATCAAAGTCTGGATCAGAACTCAGTGTCCAGAAAGCTTGACTCTTCTCAAGGTTGACCAGAGACCCTGAGGCCTCCGAGTAGCTTCTGATGGCTGCAGACAACATCTGCACCTCACGAGGCTCAGATATTACCACAGTCACATCATCCGCGTAGGCAACAACATCCAGGGGCAAGCAATGGGGGACCGGCACCCCCTGGAAGTCACAACGCTGCAGTGATCTCAGGAACGGGTCCAAGGCAAACACATACAGTAGAGGACTCAACGGGCAACCCTGTCTCACCCCTGCCTCAACCCTGAATGTGTCCTCTTGCCAACCATTGACCAGAGGAAGGCTCTCAGCCTCTCTATACAAGGTTTTCAGCCAATCAATAAATTGTCCCGGAATACCGTACTTTGACAAAGTGGCCCATAGATACTCGTGATCTACTCTGTCAAAGGCTTTAGCCTGGTCCAGACCTACAACATATCTCCCACACCTCAGAGCTTTACATCTCTCAAACATCTCCCTTATCGAGATGACTGCTCCAGAGATGTTCCGCCCTTTTACTGTGCCGAACTGACAGCCTGCCAACAGTGCCCGGGACAAACAGACTAACCTAGAAAACAGAATTTTTGCCAGAATCTTCCTGTCGACATTCAAGAGGGCAATTGGCCTCCAGTTGTTGATGTCAATAGGCTCCTTACCTTTAGACAGCAGAATTAACGAGGACACTCTCATGGACGGAGGCATCAGGTGATTTTCTAGACAATTTTTGTACACGTCCATGAGGATTGGAGCTAAGTGGTCTCTGAACTTCTTATAGAATTCTGCTGTTATACCGTCTGGACCTGGTGCCTTCTTCAG
The DNA here is from genome assembly GCA_033119425.1 of Bufotes viridis. Lineage (NCBI taxonomy): Eukaryota > Metazoa > Chordata > Amphibia > Anura > Bufonidae > Bufotes > Bufotes viridis. The sequence continues at coordinate 42,381,334 of CM065592.1, read as the reverse complement.
ATGTAACTGATCAATGGCCACTTTAACCTCCTCCACCGTTAATTCTGCTGTTAAAGGAGAAAAGTCCAAATTATTAGTATTAGTATTAGTATTGGAGTTGCCTCCAAGAATTGAGTCATCTTCTCTCTATCCAAAACCTTCTTCTGAAACAAGTCAGTATAGTAGGATCTCACCACCCCCAGGATACCCTCCCAAGGTTCCTGCAAAACACCCTGGGAGTCTGTGAGACCCGTGACCACTTTGTTTGCCACACGCTCCCGGCAGTTCTCAAAGGGATCAGGTGACCCTAAGGTCCCATAATCCCGCTCAAGAACCAGGGAGGTGTACCTGCTATACTGATACTGCTTTATCTCAGATTTCAGTCGGTCAATTTTTGTTGGTCCCTCCCATTTGCCGAATACAGTGACTCCAATTCTTTCCGCAGCTTGAGATACTGGCTGTACTTACTCTTCCCTTTTTTAAAAGACAATCTCTTTAAGAGGGATCTGATCTCATCCTTGACGTCCTCCCACCAGTCAGCCATGTTGTCATAAAAATCTGTTCTCTCTAGCTGACCCTGAAGAAGGGAGTGGAGACAGATCTGGACGTAAGGGTCATCCAAGAGGCTGGAGTTGAGTTTCCATAACCCTCTCCCAAGATCAGGGCGCTTGGTGGTTCTCAAACAGAAATACAAGGCTAGGTGGTCAGAATAAGGGACAACTTTCTCAGTCCTCTCACCAATGTTTTCAGAAGGACTCACCAGAGCTAAGTCTATCCGATTGTTCCTACCAGCACAAAAATAAGTAAACTTTGGCTTTCTACCACCACATGCAAACACATCACACAAACCAGCCTGAAGAATCATCCTGTTTAGGACCTTAGAGTCTCTAGTAAGGGGTCTGTCAGTAGGTCTGTCACTGGGTGTCATAATGGCATTAAAATCCCCTGCCATAACCACAGGAACGGATGTGAACAGGTATGGCTTTACCTCATTGAAAAGGTCAGTCCTCTCAGTCACTGTCTGTGGACCATAGATATTGATGAGCCGGAGCCTTCTACCGCGGACTGTGACCTCCAGGACTAGACACCTTCCCATTGAAACCTCCGTTAGTCTATGTATGGTCACATCCCTGGTGTTAAACAGTATGGAGACCCCGGCATATGGTTCCACAGCCAGCGACCAGAAGGAAGGACCAGACCTCCATTCTCTCTCTGCTTCTCGCACAAGACCCAAAGTATTTAGATGGGTTTCCTGCAAGAAGAAGACATCAGCATCCAAATACTTCAGATGATCATATACTGCATGCCTTGTTCTCCTCACTTTCATGCTATTCACATTACTTGAAATGACTTTAAGTTGAAAATCAGCCATCATAGTAATACACACTACAAGTAATGCAGAGATTAAACCGGTCATCATAAATCAGAGTCTGAACCTTCCCGCTGACCACCAGTCTCCATGTCAGAATCAGACTGCCTCTCAACTCTAATGGGTCTTTTTTTAGAGGGAGGATCATCATCTGGGTCTCCATCATATTCAGCCATCAAACGTTTTAACTCCCTTTCCATTTCTGTCTCTGCGTCCGACTCAGATAGGACACTGAATCTATTAGCGGTCACTGTCCCATCTGGTCTACTATCCACTTTAATCTTACTCGGCTTTTGGACAGTTGTCCACTCATCCTCAGGCTTACGGCTAGACTTATCTTTCTTTCTTCTCTTAGTCTGTTTATTTTCTCCAATAATGGACACTGATGCAGAAGTAGAGACAATCTCTGAGCCTACACCCTGTGTGACCACTTCCATGTTCCCCTCATTGACATCTGGCTGGGGTTGGGTTTGTGCTGGACCGCTGTCTGGTTCATCCTGTTGAGACTCTGGCCCTGTTGGCACTAACCCTGACAATAACGCGTCCTCCTCCAGGTCATCTGTCCCTTCCAATAAGTCATCATCAGGAAAGTCTTTGCAGATGTTATGCCAGGCATCAGGACAGTCTCTGTGGGGATGACCAATCCTACCACACAGATTACACCTAATGACCTGGCAGTTGGCACTGACATGACCAACCTCCCCACACAGGTTGCACTTCACCATGGTGCACGCACTCGCCAAGTGACCGGTCTTCCCACATTTAAAGCATTTCCTAGGCTGACCTGCATAGAAACACACACACTTTTTCCCGGCCAATGAAGAAAGAATTGGGCAGATGTTGGGTAATATTTTGGTGTTGATGAAGCTTCACCAAGACCTTCCACCCCCAGTCCAGATACCATCTTCATCTCTGGTTTTGGTGAGTTCAGACATGAGGTCACAATGTCTCCTCAGCCAGACTACAATGTCCTGGTGGGGAACCGACTCATTCCAGAAGATGATGGTGACATTAACGGTATCTGGCTTAGAGATGGGGATAAAACTGAATTTACTCCAGCCCTCTTCTTCTCTGAATCTGGTGAAGCTAGCCCAGAAGCGGTCCAAGTCAGACATGAGCTTGAAACTGATGTCATAGCCCTGCCTGTCTGGGAGGTTTATCACAGCCAGGATGTTGGATGGCTGGAAACCCATTTGCTTACATAGCAGCTCTCTGATGACATACCTCCTATCGGGCAGCTCTTCCTTGGCACCTCTATGCCTGAACCTGACCACGTTCCTCCTCTTGAAAGCCTGGCCGGAATAACTGGTGTTTGATGTAAATGATGGAGAGCCACGGCTCCAGGCATTCCCAGAGGAGGTGTGACCAGGTACACTATCCTGCTGTCCTTGTGGGCCCTGTGTAGGCTGCTGGCCTCCTGTACTAGGGGGTTCTGGTGCTGTCTGCATAACTAATGGGGGGAACTCCTGTGCATCAGACTGGACTGCTCCCTGCCCACCATCAGTGTCACCAACATTCACAGAGGGAACCACAGACTGGCCTGATTCCCCAGATGATCCCAAATCCCACACAGACTGTGGTGCACTGTCCACTGACACAGCATTATCACATAGAGTATCCGCAGTAATATCACACCCTGAATCGGCAGTAACATCAGATACATGAATGTCCTCACCGTCCTCAGCAGTACAGTCCTGCACAACAGAGCCCTGAGGATCCGGCTCAGTAATGGCGGTCTCATGTGCTGCTACCTTCTGGTAGAAGTCCACAGTCCATCTGCACAGTGCTGCCCCCTGATGCTTGTGGTGACTGCACTGCTACTACAGGGTTACCTTCAGGTAAGAGTCCACTTTCCTTCTGCAGATTGCTGGATGCTGGGACTTGTAGTGCCATGACAGGGACTGCTGACTGTGCTTGCTGGTGTTGGACACTTGTTTCCCCTCTAATACAAAGTTCCTTCTTTAAAGGAGAAACTTGCTGGCTGCAGTAATGGTCTTACATGGGACTTTTGGAAAGAATCAAACCGCTGCTGGTTCCTGAAAGTTTCTCCAACTGGCCCCAGTTGTCCCAACACAGAGTCCATCTCCCTTACGGTGTCTGCGAGCTGTATGGCCAGGGAGCTCAGCTTGCGGTCGTGCAGCTCCTGGCGGTCAGGGTTTGCTGCCTTTAGTTTATACATACAGTCTATCTGCTTCTGAAGCTGCAGTTTCTCTTTCCTCAGAGTCTCCATTTTCTGTACCAGGGATCTCATCAGCCAGGCAGATCTCAGGTGCGCACTCTCCCCCTCTAGCAGACTGTCCATTGCTGGGAATTGCAGGCTGTGGACTCTCAGGATGGCCTCTCACAGGTGTAGAAGTTGTTGTTCCGCTTGTTTCCAGCTCAAGCCTCTGCACTGCTGGTGAAGACACTTGTGGCTTTGGACTTGTGGTGGCTGCAATCACTGTGGTGGGCACACAATCTCCAGATTGGGGACCGGCTCCCAGGTTTTTTCCACTGGCTGCACCATGAAACTTTCCTCCTTTTCCATCTTTGGTCTCATCCACACTTTTTTCCGCTTTTTTGCTGCTGCTCCCAGATCTTGTACGCTCGCTCTGTATCATCACGTTTTGTTGGAGATTTTGCTGTATGGTCTGTCTCTCCAGAGATGTTCTTCTCTGTCTGCTTGGGGAAGGTGAGGGCTGCACACCTGCAGGCTGTAATGGAGTCACCTCCTGCAAACTCTGCTGGCCTCTTGCTTCAGAAAGTTTCTGCTCTGTGGTTTTTCCTTCAGGACGCTGCACATTCACACTGGTAGGTGGATTTATCATACTCTTACTTACTGCTTCTTTGTGCTCTGCTGTTACTTTCTTTCCATCTTGATTTCTTGCAGTACTGGGACTGCTGACACCATGACCGCCGACATTCTGCACATTCATCTTCCTGAGAAGAACTTTGGGATTTTCATCCACAGGTTGAGAAGAGTGGGAATTGTTTCCCAGATTAGGCCTTGGAGCCTGGGCCTGGCCTGAGGAGCATGGCTGCCCGGGGTGGCTCCTCCCCGGACAAGCTCCAGACATGGGAGAGCTACTGAGACACAACCTCTCAGCTAGGAGGCAGTATTATAGTAGTTATATTCTTGTACACAGGAGCAGTATTATAGTAGTTATATTCTTGTACATAGGAGCAGTATTATAGTAGTTATATATTCTTAACCAAATCTCTGTTTATTGAGAGTATAGCAAAGAATCACAAGGCACTTACATCTTAAAGTATAGGCCAGTCGCAGCTGGCGGCAGAAAATAGACAGTATGTGGAAGGCAGGTCCGTGCGCAGCACGGAGGGCCAGCATATAAATGTTGTGATTGCAGCAAAGAAAACAAAATATAAATCTCAAATGTAGGGGGAGAAAGACAAGACAAGGGTCAGAAAGGGAGGGAGGGGTAGGGAGTGGGAAAAATACCGTGTTAGAAGCCCAAACCATGTCAAAATGTCCTAAATGTGGTCCAGGGCGACCAGAGCTTCAGGAAAACAGGTCTCGTATTAGATTCCCAATGGGCTAGCTCTTCAAAGCGGTACAACTGGTCTACTTTGTCTTGCCACATAGCTATGGACGGAGGGGAGGTATTCTTCCATAGGAACGGGATTAGGAGACGAGCAGCAGTCAAAAGCATAGTGGGGAGGTTAATTTTAGAGGGGGTGATAGTATCATTGGGACACCACAGAAGGATCAACTTAGCGTCTAGCCGAACCTGTGACTTGCAAATCCTATTGATCAGGAGCTCAATCTCGGACCAGAAAGGCAACATTTTAGGACAGTCCCACCATATATGGGACAGGGACCCGACTGCCTCCTCACATCTCCAGCAACGGTCAGGGATGCTAGGGATTAGCCTGTGAAGAAACTCAGGTGTCCTGTACCACCTCGTCAATAGCTTATATGAATTGGCTTGAACCTTTATGCAGCGATTGAATCCATGGGAATGAGTAAGTATAAAAGCTCTTTCAGGGTCAGAGAAAGAGACGGACAGTTCCTTCTCCCAAGCTGAAAGGAAGCGTAGGTCAGGGGCTGGGATGAGAGTATCTCCCTATAAAGTACAGACAAGGGCTTCTTAGGCGGCTGTGAGTGGGACAGCCTCTTTTCAATCCAGGAGGGATCTGAAGATGGAGTAGGGAAATCCTTCAAGCGGGTGAGATCCTTTTAAAGGCCATAGTCTCCAGGAAAGAAGCATTATGGGATTCGGGAGAATCCGCAAGCTTATCCCATCCTAAGTCCCCCGTCTCAGAAGTGATGTCCCTCAGCCGCAGGTCGCGAAAGCGGGCCCATAACCCTGAGACAGCAGAAGTGGTTGGGTGGATGTAAAATTGGATCAAGGGCAAAGGCATAGCTAGACTCGGGAAGCACATATCTGTACCCTGATAAAGTTTAGCCCATTCCATCAAAAGTCCTCTCCACAAGGGTGAGGCGTGTCTGTGAGAAGCAGTGTATTTGCGTACCCCCAGAGGACCACCTTTTCCTTATAAGTGAGCAAGTTCCTTTCCAGGTGAGACACCAAGTTGGTCCCATGCCCAGAGAGGAGGTTTAGACCCCTACCCAACATAGAAGCTTTATAATAGACATAAATGTCAGGAAGGCCAAAGCCCCCAAGGCGCTTTTCACGGGTCAAAGTCGTGTATGCAATCCTGGGAGATTTTCCGTCCCATATGAAGGAAGAGAAGACTCTGCGGACCTCCACGAAGAAGGAACGGGGGAGGTAAATAGGGAGGGTTTGAATCAGATAAAGCAGCTTTGGGACAATGAAAGTCTTCAAGTAATTTTTCTTACCTATCCACGAAATAAATGGTAATTTTACCGAACGCAGGTGGGATTTAATAGACTTCAGAGTAGGGACATAGTTCAGCTCAAAGGAGTCAGTTGGATTCGCGGAAATGTGCGTACCTAAAAAGGGATGGTGTTATCAGCCCAGGCGAAGCCAACTTCCTCCTGAGAGTATCAACGTCAGGCTTGGGGCAGGTGACGTTAAGAGCCAAAGACTTGTTGTAATTTATTTTAAAATTAGAGACCGTTCCGCACTCCTCAAAAATAGAATGAAGAGCAGGGAAAGATGTGAGAGGGTTGGTTGTCATAACCAGGAGATCATCAGCGAAGGCTGCCGTGAGGTGTGTGTGGGAACCTACCCGGATCCCTTGAATTGAGGGAGTCTGTCTGATTTTGGCCAGGAGCGTCTCCATAACTATGACAAAGAGAGCTGGGGAGAGTGGGCAACCCTGCCTCGTGCCGTTGGTGATGGGGAAAGAGGGGAGAGAGTGCCATTAATCCGAACCTGTGCAGAGGGGCGTGAATATAGCGAGAAAATAGAGGTAATAAACGCTTCAGGAAAGCCAAACTTCGATAAGGCCCGGGACAGAAAAAGCCAGCTGATCCTATCGAAGGCTTTCTCCGCATCAGTGCTAAGAAGCGTGAGTGGGATATCGTGCATTTGAGCATGAGAAATTAAATGCAAGACTCGTACCGTATTCTCGCACCCTGCCTGCCGGAGACAAAGCCTACCTGTTCCCCACCAACAACGGCAGGAAGGACAGTTTGAATCCTGCGAGCCAGAATCTTAGCCCACCATTTCACGTCCGTATTCAGTAGCGAAATGGGGCGGTAGCTACCGCAGTTCAAGGGGTCTTTATTTTCCTTATGGATCACAGTGATATGGGCCGAGAGGGATTGGGGGTAGAGTACCACCTTGGAGCAGGTAATTACACATGGCCCTGAAATGTGGTAGAAGCACCGAGCGGAATGCTTTATAATAGGTGATGGTAAACCCGTCGGGTCCAGGACTTTTCCCTGACGGGATGGAGGATAGGGTCTGTTCAACTTCCAAGTCCGTGATCGGGGCCAGGAGTTGTGAGGACTGGGTCGAGGTGATGGAAGGTAAATCTAGGGAGGAAAGGAAGCGGTCAGTAGCTTCACGCAGCGAATCCGGAGGGGAGCGACTGTGAGGGGGAGGTTATAGAGGCCTTTATAAAAGGCACAGAAGGCCTTTGCTATATCAGGAGTTCGCTTATGGATAGTACCCTGATCATCCCTAATTGCTGTGATGAATGAGTCGGCTTTCTGCTTTTGGACCAGAGCTGTCATGAGCCTATTTCCCTTATCCCCATGAGCATAGGAGCGAAATTTGGCTCTCAGGAGAATTTTAGCAGAGGTAACATTAAGCTTATTCTTGAGCTGGGACCTCGCTGCAGCTAACTCAGAAGCACAGTCAAGGGCCTGAGAACGCTTATGAGATAGCTCCAGTTTCGGATCTTAGATAAAAGCCCAGTGATCTCCTGGGTGCGTTTCTTTTAAGATGTGTACCCAGAGCAATCAACTCCCCGCACAGTCGCTTTGTGGGCCTCCCATATTATCGAGGGGGACGGAGCGTCAGGGCCGGACGAATTGGTGGTGAAAAACTCCTGTAGAAAGGAGGACAGTCTGGGGGTATGGGAAGGATCAGATATGATGGTATCATTGACCCTCCAATGCCATTCCCTCTTCGGGAGGTCCTGCAGAGAAATCTTCATAAACACCGGGCGTGGTCGGATAGGGTGATATCACCTATGTGGGCATGTAGGGCACTATGTGCATGAGTACTGGACATAAAAAGATAATCCAACCTATGGTAGGAGGACTTGGCCCTAGAAAAGAAGGAGTAGTCTTTTCCTGAGGGGTGAAAAGTACGCCATACATCAAATACACCTAGGTTCTGCAGAGCCACTTTAAGACGCCGCAGGCGGACATGAGTGATTGCTGATTGTCCGGTAGAGGAGTCTAAAAGGGGATCAAGGGTAGCGTTGAAGTCACCACCTAGAATAACCAGTCCCTCTTTAAAAGAGGAAAGCAGAGCAAGGGTCTGAAGGAGCCAAGGCACCTGTCTCCGGTTGGGGGCGTAAATATTCGCCAGGGTAACAGGGGTATCAGCAATGGAGCCCTTCAGGAAGAGATAGCGACCCTCAGGATCTATCGAGGTGGCCGACAGCTTGAAAGGAAGTTGTTTGTGAATCCCTATGCTGACACCCCTGCTAGCCGCAGTATAAGGAGAATGATACCACTGGGAAAACCGCCGATGAGGCATTTTGGGTACTCTATCAATTTTAAAGTGCGTTTCCTGAAAAAACGCTACGGAAACCTTATCCCTCTGAAGAAGGGCCATAACCTGAGAGCGTTTGCGTGGCTCATTCAGACCCCGAGCATTCAAGGAGGATATTACAATAGATGACATCTTATACATTGAGGTAGAATGCGACTTTGAAAGGGCCCTGGCACGACATACATTGAGTGTGGGAGGGGGGGGACACATGAGGAAAGGAGGGGAAGAGACAACAGACAGAGAGGGAGAAACAACAACATAAACAGTGTGAACAAGACCAGCTCTTCTGAGCACCCGGCGATATAACGACCCTTTCACATCACGACTATCAGCCGGGGTCAGCCGGGTGGGGGTTCTCGCAGAACTGGCAAGGAGAGTCAACGGGGTGAGAACAGGGATAACGGAAGGTTCCATTACCATGTACAGCCGGGTAATCCCCGCTATTGGAAATAGGCAAGGTGTGGGAACCTTGAGTAGAAAGTGCAAAAAGTGCAAAACGCAAAAAATGCAAGAGCTACAAATAACAGGGACATGGTAGCTCATCATAAAACAGAATCGCCGAACAGCGAGGTAATCAGTTCAGTTCGGAGAAGATGAATACAATCAATCCAGTTTGGTCATAGGATCAGAGGCCTAAGGGACCGAATCAGGGTCCATATCTAGGGCCTTAAACATATATGTAAGTCCGCAGCGGACACAAAACATACGTGCTCCCAGCGGGTAGATAGAAGACGACGACAGCATGTCGCAGGTCAGGTCAGACGACGGGGAGAATCCTCAGGTCTGGGCTTGGGTCCCTTCTTGGTAGGAGCCAGACGCCATTCAGATGGTCGAGGTGGAGGAAGCGGTGGGTCCTCAAGATCCGCAGGCATCCATGAGGGCAGCGAAATGGGAGAAATCCCCAAGGTAGGCCAAGCCGCTTGCAGATCCAGCGGCGTACGGATTGAGATTTGGCGCCCATTTTTCAAAATTGCAAGTCCAAAAGGGTAAAGCCATCGGAACGGTATGGCTGCAGCTCGGTGGGCATCTAGAAGCGGTTTCAACATACGGCGCTTCGACAGGGTGGATGGCGCCAGGTCTTGGTAGAACTGTATAGGCGTCTCCTCATACTGCAAGCAATCAGCCTCTCTTCCAGCTTTCATTATGGCTGCCGTGTCAACGAAGCTGAGGAGGCCGCAAACCACGTCACGTGGCGGGTCCGATGGTTTAGGCTGGGGTCTGAGAGCCCTATGGATCCTCTCAATCACCACCTTGTCCGCTCTCTCTTGTTCTAAGAGGTGCGCGAAGATTTCAAGCGCGACGGTGCGCAGGGCTTCCGACGCTATGGTCTCAGGTAGGCCCCGGATGCGCAGATTGCGTCTGCGATTTCGGTTCTCCTGATCCTCTATGCGCAGTAGTGCGTCATTCAGCAGCTCAGTGTGGGAGCGAATCGCCTTATATGTCTTCTCCTCACGCTGCGTGGCGGCCACATGTAAATCCTCCAGGTGCGCTACCCGGTTCCCCATGGCGCGCAAGTCTTCCTTGATGTCAGCTAAGTCCTTTTTTAGAGGAGCTAACGCTGCATTAAGCACCGACAGCAAAGCAGCTTTTGTGAAGGAGCCCCTAGCATTCTGGGACTTACATGTAGAGGCGTCCGATGCGCTGCCAGTGTCGGAGAGATCTTCCTGGTCTGAGTGTAAGTCCACATCCGGCGCCATCTTGGAAGTGTTCGCGGCCCGGTGCTTCGGGGTCTTTTTCAGGAATTGGTCCATGTCAGGCTGGCGGGACCTGGCCGGAGTGGGCTCAGGTTGTTCCCTGGGTCGATCTTTACCCACTTTGCCCATTTGTGCTAGACTGTAAGCTGCTTGAAGGGGATTAGCACCAGCTCAGATGAGGAGCTCAAAAACCAGCAGCCATTCAGCTACAGAGCCAGGCTCCGCCCCCCCATAGTAGTTATATATTCTTGTACATAGGAGCAGTATTATAGTAGTTATGTTCTTGTACATAGGAGCAGTATTATAGTAGTTATATTCTTGTACATAGGAGCAGTATTATAGTAGTTATATTCTTGTACATAGGAGCAGTATTATAGTAGTTATGTTCTTGTACACAGGAGCAGTATTATAGTAGTTATATCCTTGTATATAGGAGCCAGTATTATAGTAGTTATATCCTTGTATATAGGGGGCAGTATTATAGTAGTTTTATTTTTGTACATAGGAGCAGTATTATAGTAGTTATGTTCTTGTACATAGGAGGCAGTATTATAGTAGTTATATTCTTGTACATAGGAGCAGTATTATAGTAGTTATATTCTTGTACATAGGAGGCAGTATTATAGTAGTTATATATTCTTGTACATAGGAGCAGTATTATAGTAGTTATATTCTTGTACATAGGAGCAGTATTATAGTAGTTATATTCTTGTACATAGGAGCAGTATTATAGTAGTTATATTTTTGTACACAGGAGCAGTATTATAGTAGTTATATTCTTGTATACAGGAGCAGTATTATAGTAGTTATATATTCTTGTACATAGGAGCAGTATTATAGTAGTTATGTTCTTGTACACAGGAGCAGTATTATAGTAGTTATGTTCTTGTACACAGGAGCAGTATTATAGTAGTTATATTCTTGTACACAGCAGCAGTATTATAGTAGTTATATTCTTGTACACAGCAGCAGTATTATAGTAGTTATATTCTTGTACACAGGAGCAGTATTATAGTAGTTATATTCTTGTACATAGGAGCAGTATTATAGTAGGTATATATTCTTGTACATAGGGGCAGTATTATAGTAGTTATATATTCTTGTACATAGGAGCAGTATTATAGTAGTTATTTTCTTGTACATGGGAGGCAATTTTTATTAGTATAAACAAACATAACAATACATTCAATCAGAATGAACAGAAACAATGGTCATTTACCAGAAATCATACTTATCCAACAGTATAAATAATAATTATAGTAACTTTAACTTAACAATAGTCCATCGCTGTTAAAGGGAAAGAAAGTAAATAAACCAGCAATACTTTGCATTATGAAGATAAGCCCACATCCACCAGATGTACATTCCTCCATAACCTCCTGTTTCTCTCCTATTCCTACATTCTAAGTTCTTTATCCACCTCAGTTCTGACAGGATCAGGTTCACCGCTTGCCTGTGATGGAACGGCTCGCTATGTACGGACACTTTTGTTCTAGTATGCCACTGGTAATATTTGATGATGGTGATGATTAGGTACATGGTTCCCCGGTCAATGTCAGGTATACTGGCTGGTATCCCATAGATGACATCTGGGTATGTAAGACACTGCAGTCTTGGGATTTTTAATCTGGAGGATACTTCCCGCCATATTTTCCGACCTTCCTCACACTCAGAAATGAAATGCGCCATGGTCTCCTCCTGTTGACATCCTAAGGGACACTGACGCTCTGACACACTCAGATGTTTTAGATTCCCCTTAACATAAAGCTTTCCATGTAAGGACAGCCAGGCTATATCGAAAAAATTAGCGGGGAGCCTCACTCCATTAAGAAACCTCAGACTTTCTTTTAAGGTTACCGTGGTACAATCTTTTAGTACTGGCTGTATGTAAAAGAAAGTCCTACATATGGTCAGGTACAGTTCTTTCCTGGTCTTACTCCCAATAAACACTTTAGCGATGTTCCAATTTCTCAAGCACCTAAGACCATATTCCAGGTACTGGGGAGGAAGCCACGAGTCAATCGACCCTCTTGAGACTGCCGCCTCGCACCCAAGACTCTGCAAAGGCAATATCCAGTCCCTGACACTGTTCACCCACAGGGAGCTGTTCTCCGAGTCCAGGCAACCAAAATTAACTTTTAGGAACAAGGAATCGAAGAACACCCTTGGATTTATCATATCCAGCCCACCCTCTCTCCTCTGTAGGTAGGTGATCCCTCTTTTACTGGGTTCAACCTGTTCCCCCAAAGAAGTTGGAAGAACAGGCTAAAGAACCTAGCCGAGAAAGATTCTGGCAAAGGAAAGACAACGGACACATATAAGAAGACAGGGACCAGGTAAATCTTCAACATTTTAACCCTTTCTCTATAGGTCAGCCTCCAGTTTTTCCAACGCTGAACCTTTGCATTTCCGGCATCCAACTTCTCCTCCCAATTTAGACTGGCATTATCATCCCTCCCAAATTTAACCCCTAAGATCTTAATATAGGTGGAGGCCTTCGCAAATTGTGGCAGATCAAAGTCTGGATCAGTACTTAAAGTCCAGAGAGCTTGACTCTTCTCAAGGTTGACCAGAGACACTGAGGCCTCCGAGTAACTTCTGATGGCTGCAGACAACATCTCCACCTCATGAGGCTCAGATATCACCACAGTCACATCATCCGCGTAGGCAACAACACTCAGGGGCAGGCAATGGGGGACCGGTACCCCCTGAAAATCACACTCCTGCAGTGACCTCAGGAACGGGTCCAAGGCAAACACATACAGCAGTGGACTCAACGGGCAACCCTGTCTCACCCCTGCCTCAACCCTGAACGTGTCACCCTGCCAACCATTGACCAGAGGAAAGCTCTCAGCCTCTTAATACAAAGTTTTCAGCCAATCGATGAATTGTCCCGGAATACCGTACTTTGACAAAGTGGCCCATAGATACTCGTGATCCACTCTGTCAAAGGCTTTAGCCTGGTCCAGACCTACAACATATCTCCCACACCTCAGAGCTTTACATCTCTCAAACATCTCCCTTATCGAGATGACAGCTCCAGAGATGTTCCGCCCTTTTACTGTGCCGAACTGACAGCCTGCCAACAGTGCCCGGGACAAACAGACTAACCTAGAGAAAAGGATTTTTGACAGAATCTTCCTGTCGACATTCAAGAGGGCAATCGGCCTCCAGTTCTTGATGTCACTAGGCTCCTTACCTTTAGACAGCAGAATTAACGAGGACACTCTCATGGACAGAGGCATCAGGTGATTTTCTAGACAATTTTTGTACACGTCCATGAGGATTGGAGCTAAGTGGTCTCTGAACTTCTTATAGAATTCTGCTGTTATACCGTCTGGACCTGGTGCCTTCTTCAGATGTAACTGGTCAATGGCCACTTTAACCTCCTCCACCGTTAATTCTGCTGTCAAAGGAGAAAAGTCCAAATCATTAGTATCAGGGCCTGGAGTTGCCTCCAAGAATTGAGTCATCTTCTCTCTATCCAAAACCTTCTTCTGAAATAAGTCAGCATAGTAGGATCTCACCACCCCCAGGATACCCTCCCGAGATTCCTGCAAAACACCCTGGGAGTCAGTGAGACCTGCGACCACTTTGTTTGCCACACGCTCCCGGCAGTTCTCAAAGGGATCAGGAGCCCCTAAGGTCCCATAATCCCGTTCCAGAACCAGGGAGGTGTACCTGCTATACTGATACTGCCTTATCTCAGATTTCAGTCGGTTTATCTTTTGTTGGTCCCCCCCATCTGCCGAATACAGTGACTCCAATTCTTTCCGCAGCCTGAGATACTGGCTGTACTTACTCTTCCCTTTTCTAAATGACAGTCTCCTTAAGAGGGATCTGATCTCCTCCTTGACGTCCTCCCACCAGTTAGCCATGCTATCATAAAAGTCCACTCTGTCAAGTTTTTGCTGAAAAAGAGAGTGGACACAATCCTGGACATGAGGATCCTCCAGAAGGCTGGAGTTAAGTCTCCATAGGCCCCTACCAACATCTGGATGCTTAGTGGCTCCTAAGCAGAAAGACAAGGCCAAGTGATCAGAGAAAGGGACGACCTTTTCACACATCCCACTAACCACTTCTGTTGGGTTCACAAAAGCCATATCAATGCGACTACTTCTGTCAGCACATGAGTATGTAAATTTTGGTTTCCTACCACCCTGTGTGAACACATCGCTGAGGCCTGCCTGCTGGATCATGCTATTAAGGACCTTGGAGTCCCTGGTCACTGCTCGGCCGAAGGATCTGTCACCTGATGTCCTAGTGACATTGAAATCTACATCCAACACCACTGGGACTGGGGTAAAAAGATATTGCTTAACCTCGGTAAATAACTGGATTCTTTCCGCCACTGACTGTGGGCCATAGATATTTATGAGCCGGAGTCTTCTGCCATGGATTGTGACCTCCAGGACCAGACACCGACCCATAATAACTTCTGTCAGTCTGTGTACGATGACATCATTGGTGGAGAACAATATAGCAACCCCGGCATAAGGCTCCACAGCCAGCGACCAGAAGGAAGGACCAGACCTCCATTCCCTCTCAGCCTCACGTAGAAGTCCTGATGTGGTCAGACGCGTCTCCTGCAAGAAGATGACATCTGCATCAAGAGATCTCAGGTGGTCATACACTATGTGCCTTGTCTTTCTTACTTTAATACTGTTCACATTGCTGGAAAGCACTTTTAAAGAGAACCTGGCCATCATCACACAACAGAAAAGGAAGAGCAGCGATGTCATACCCATGATCATAGGTCGGAGTCGCCCTGCTTACCACCTGTCTCCATGTCTGATTCTACCTGGGACTCTGCAGTATAGGGTTTCCTTTTGGTTGGGGGATCCTCAGTGTCCCTTTCACATTCGTCATCTATTTTCTGCAGTTCTCGCTCATAATCTCCCTCAGACTCTGACAGGACCTCGTACCTGTTGGATACGACCATCACCTCTGACTCCTTATGGACTTTCTTCCTGACACTATCGGCCGTGCTGTACTCTCCCTCAGGCATACGGGAGGACTTGTCTTTTTTCCTCCTCTTGTTGCTCCTAATTTCCTCAAATACTGCTAGTGATGAAGAAGAAGAGGCCACCTCTGACTGTTGCTGGCCCTCAGGGACAACCTCCATACTGCCCTGTGCAGTACCTGGGCCCTCATGTTCTGGAGCTGCAGTACCTGATCCCTGCTGGACTTCTTGTCTGGTCAGAATGGACCCTGACATTAAGGCCTTCTCCTCTACAGCATCTGCCTCCAACAATTCCTCCTCAGGAAGCTCCTTACATATATTGTGCCATGCGTCCGGACAATCCCTGTGAGGGTGACCCATCGTGCCACATAGATTACATCTGATGTTCTGACAGTTTGCACTTATGTGGCCGACCTCACCGCACAGGTTGCACTTGACCACAGTGCACACACTCGCGACATGACTGGCTCTGCCACACTTGAAACACTTCCTGGGCTGACCTGGGTAGAAGCAGACGCCTTTCTCTCTCCCAATGAAGAAAGAGTTTGGTAGATGCCACGTGACATTATTATGCTGGCGCAGCTTCACCAAAACCTTCCACCCTCCAGTCCAGATACCGTCATCATCTCTGTTCTTGGTGAGATCAGACATCATGTCACAGTGCCTCCTGAGCCACACCACAATGTCCTGAGGAGGGACGGCTTCATTCCAGAAGATGATATTTACTGTGACGGTATCTGGCCTGGATATTGGAATAAAAATAAATTTATTCCAATCGGCAGTGTCTCTGAACCTGGGGAAATTAGCCCAGAATCTATCCAGATTAGACATAAACTTGAAGCTGACATCATAGCCTTGTCTATCTGGTAGATTAATGACTGCCAAGATGTCCGCTGGCACAAACCCCATCTGGCGACACAGGAGTTCCCGGACCACAAGCCTCCGATCTGGGAGGTCTTCTTTGGCACCTCGATGTTTAAACCGTACTACATTCCTCCTTTTAAAGGCCTGACCGGTATAGTGAGCGCCGGAGGAAAGAGATGGAGCGCCGCGGCTCCAGGCATTACTGGGGGGAACCTGGTGGGGTTCAGGGCCCTGACTTATTGGGGGGGGGGGGTGTCTGCACTAGGGGGGCCACTCACACCTTCTGTGCTTGAGGGTAAAGGTGGAAAATCACCCTCATTACTCTGCGGAGATTCCTCCAGCCCGTCCACCTCTATGCCATCCTCAGATATCTCCCATACAGACTGTGCATTCCCCCCAGACTCTGACCCCTCAGGTACATGCCCACCATCACCCCCAGTCTCTGCCCCAGCAGTAGAGCTCTGCTCTGCCACCCCATCACCTGGAAGTACAGATAGATGTCCATTGTTCTGCTGCGCTGTGCCTCCTGGGACTTGTAGTGCAGGTGTATGAGGTCCATGCATCTCCTCAGGGACAGCTACAGATTCTTGTGGCCGCTGTTGCACACTGTCCTGTTTATGGATCTCTCCTTTTTGAAAAGAAAACTTTGCAGCTTGCAGCACAGGTCTTGTCACCGGCTGGGCCTCCTCAGGGATAACGCTGGAGTCCAGTTCAGCATCAGAAAATCCAGATTCAAGGTTCAGGCCTTGGCTGGCAAAACGCTCCTGGTTCCTATAGGACTCAGCAAGTGGTCCCATCCTGTCCAGGACAGTGTCCATCTGCTTCACCAGGTCACCAAGTTCCAGGCTGAGTGCATGTAGCTTACGGTCGTACACAGCTGCACAGTTCGGGTTCGCAGTCTTGAGTTTGTATACACAGTCAATCTCCATTTGCAGCATCTGTTTGTGTCCCTTCAGCTCCTCCATTTTCCTCACCAGGGCAGGGATCTCCTCTGCTAGCTGCAGCTCAGGTGCACAGGTCTCTCTCGTTTGGTCTCCAGTCTTGGGCAGCTTCTCAGGCTGTTTGAACTCTGCAGACCTGGAGCCTCCAGGAGATTTCTCTGCTGGTCTCTCTTGCACCACAGCCACAGATCTTTCAGCATTATTGGTGCTGGCACTTCCAGACTGAGACCTGGTGCGGCCCAAGCGTGCCACGCTGCTCGCCACCTCACACTGCTGCAGGTTCTGCTGTAATGTCAGCCTCTCCAGAGATGTCCTCCGCTGCCTGTGTGCTGGAGGGGTGAGCGGCACACCTGATGCATGTGCTGCGCCCCGTCTCACCTCCTGTGCACCCTGCAGGTTTGGATTGCCACTTTTCACAGAGGATACTTTTTGGGAGTCACTGTACTGTACTGGACGCTGCATGCCTGGGCTGGAGGACTGCTTCACCTCACAGGTCTTAGAGGTACTCACTGCTGCTGAATCTTTCTTTCCTGCTGGAGCCACAACCGTTACTCCATCCTTCTTGCTTGCACTGGTGTTTCTTCCATTCTGGTCATTCCTTGTCACAGGATTCACTTTTGGACTTGTATCCATACTGGAAAGAGCCTGGGAGTTTCCCCCCAGTGGAGGCCTGGAAGCCTGGGCCTTGCTTGGGGAAGTTCCCTGCCCAGGGAGGCTGGTCCCTGGGCTGGATAGAGACATCAGGAGAACCACCAACACACGTCCTCACAGCTAGGAGGCAGTATTATAGTAGTTATATTCTTGTACATAGGAGGCAGCATTATAGTAGTTTTATTCTTGTACATAGGAGGCAGTATTATAGTAGTTATATTCTTGTATATAGGAGCCAGTATTATAGTAGTTATATCCTTGTATATAGGGGGCAGTATTATAGTAGTTATATTCTTGTATATAGGAGCAGTATTATAGTAGTTATATTCTTGTATATAGGAGCAGTATTATAGTAGTTATATCCTTGTAGATAGGAGACAGTATTATAGTAGTTATATTCTTGTACATAGGAGCAGTATTATAGTAGTTATATTTGTGTACATAGGAGTCAGTATAATAGTAGTTATATTCTTTGTCCAATATCTTTTTATTGAGATAAATGTAGGCAGAAAAAGCAATAACCACATGAACAGATGCTCGTAAATCACATGGAGCCCCGACAACAGCAGGCATATAACAGTATGAATAGTAGTTATATTCTTGTACATAGGAGCAGTATTATAGTAGGTACATTCTTGTACATAGGAGCAGTATTATAGTAGTTATATTCTTGTACATAGTATTATAGTAGTTATATTCTTGTACACAGGAGCAGTATTATAGTAGTTATATTCTTGTACATAGGAGCAGTATTATAGTAATTATATTCTTGTACATAGGAGCAGAATTATAGTAGTTATATTCTTGTACACAGGAGCAGTATTATAGTAGTTATATTCTTGTACATAGGAGCAGTATTATAGTAGTTATATATTCTTGTACATAGGAGCAGTATTATAGTAGTTATACTCTTGTACATAGGAGGCAGTATAATAGTAGTTATATTCTTGTACATAGGAGCAGTATTATAGTAGTTATATTCTTGTACATAGGAGGCAGTATTATAGTAGTTATATTCTTGTACATAGGAGGCAGTATTATAGTAGTTATATTTTTGTATATAGGAGCCAGTATTATAGTAGTTATATCCTTGTATATAGGGGGCAGTATTATAGTAGTTTTATTTTTGTACATAGGAGCAGTATTATAGCAGTTATGTTCTTGTACATAGGAGCAGTATTATAGTAGTTATCTTATACATAGGAGCAGTATTATAGTAGTTATATTCTTGTACATAGGAGGCAGTATTATAGTAGTTATATTCTTGTACATAGGAGCAGTATTATAGTAGTTATATATTCTTGTACATAGGAGCAGTATTATAGTAGTTATGTTCTTGTACATAGGAGCAGTATTATAGTAGTTATATTCTTGTACACAGGAGCAGTATTATAGTAGTTATATTTTTGTACACAGGAGCAGTATTATAGTAGTTATATTCTTGTACACAGGAGCAGTATTATAGTAGTTATATTCTTGTACATAGCAGTATTATAGTAGTTATATTCTTGTACATAGGAGCAGTATTATAGTAGTTATATTCTTGTACATAGGAGCAGTATTATAGTAGTTATATATTCTTGTACATAGGAGCAGTATTTTAGTAGTTATATTCTTGTACATAGGAGGCAGTATAATTTCATGATTTTCCTATTTCATGACGTAAAGTCATGATTTTATGAAAGACACGGAGGCGAGTATTGCTTAACCCTTTCTTTACTGATCCATATAGCAGCAAAGACAATCAGAATAAAAGAAACAAGTGCAACCATGGCAACAACTCCACCCACGGTCCCCTATATAAGGACCCTCCTGGATAGGACTCCTCCTCTTTCTTTGCAAACCAACTTAACGTCACTGGAAACCGTCTGTAGCTGTAGAAACAAAGTCCTCCCGAACTGGACAACCGCAGCCGGAACTGTAGCTGCTGAACTTTAACTGGCCAACATCCGACAACTGGTCAACTTCTATCTCATGTCAGGCTCCGCACACCAACTCAGGAACCGCCTGCAAAGGAAGGAAACATCGTACCATAGTGTAAGCGAGAGATATGCTAACTACAAAACGACATTAGAAATGCAGAAAAAATGAAGTGTGAAACATTATATGAGTATCACGAAACACCCATGCTCTAACAATAAGAACCCATAACTGCACAATCATACAAGGGTGGGCATCACAAAAAGAAAAAAGTGGGGGCAATACTCGCCTCCGTGTCTTTCATAAAATCATGACTTTAAGTCATGAAATAGGAAAATCATGAAATTTTATATCAAGACACGGAGACTCCTATTGCAAGTTTAAAGTTGCGCAATAACAGACGGAAAAGCATGAGAAGTAGGACGAAAATAAAATTCCCTGAAGGTGGAAACTCGAGACCAGTCCGCCAAACGCATAATATCTTCCAGCTTAGCGCCCGCCACCGACATGGATGTCGCTGCGGCGCCCCGCACCGAGTGTGCGGTAAAGACCGAAGTGTCTATCCCAGAAAGGGATAGGATCCATTTGACCCAGCGGGAAAGAGTCACGCTGGCGACTGGGGAAAAAGGACGCCGAAAGGAGATGAACAATCGAGGAGAGCTGCGAGAGCGGAGCGAATTAGAGCGTGACTCATACTCACGCAGGCAAGCAACAGGGCAAAGTTGGGGTGAAGACGGAAAAGATGGGTAAGAGACAGACCTGATGTTCGTTTTGGTACGGCGGGTGATGTTAAAGGTTACCCCTTCCAGAGTAAAGTATCGGGCGTCAAAATCCAATGACGCCCGTACGTCAGATACACGTTTACACGAGATGAGACAAAATAATGTGACCAGTTTTGCCGACAACTGTCGAAGCGTCAGCTGCGAATTGGAAGGCCAGTCACCTAGAAACCTGAGTACCGAAGCCACGTCCCAGGATGTTGTGAAACGAGGCCTCGGGGGGCGCGTCAGACGGGAACCCTTTAACAGCCTGCATACCAACGGATGCTGTCCCGCTGGAGAACCATCGAACCCAGCATGCCTGGAAGAGATAGCCGAACGATAAACATTAATCGTGCGGTACGCCTTACCCCCTTCGAAGAGAGAGGTAAGGAATTGAAGAATGGACGTCACAGGTGCCTGAACGGGATCCAAGTCCCTAGAGAGGCACCAGCGAACCCAGACATCCCTGGCAGACCGATAGGCTCTTCAAGTCCCTGGGGCCCACGCTGCCTCCAACAGGCGTCTAGTAGATGGCGAAAACTCTGCGGAATCCCAGGGACCCCCGACACCAGGCACGCGACGAGTCGAAGAGATCCGTCCAGGAGCAGTGGATGAAACTGTCCGGCGGGGCCTGACAGAAGGTGAGTATTGACCGGCAAGAGATGGGGTTCCTCCACAAGTAGATCTAGCAGTCTCGGAAACCAAGACTGCGTCTGCCAAAAGGGGACAATGAGAACCAGCTCTGCTTCCTGAGCGCAAATCTGCGCCAAGACTCGAGAAATGAGAGCGAAAGGTGGAAAGGCGTAGTGGCGCGAACCGTGCCACTGTTGAAGGAAAGCATCGATTGCTTCCGCTTCTGGGTCTGGACGCCAGCTGAAGAACCTGGGCAGCTGTGCGTTCAATCTGGAAGCAAATAGGTCGATAGAAAATGGACCCCAAAGAGACAGTATATCGTGGAATACCCCCGGATCCAATCTCCAGTCGCTGGAATCGGAGATATGTCGAGAGCTCCAGTCGGCCAGACTGTTATGCCGACCGGGTAAGTACTCGGCCACCACGGAAATGCCCCTGTCCAAACAGAACTCCCAGAAATCCCTGGCCAGAAAGGTCAAGACCGAAGACCTGGTTCCCCCCATACAGTTGACATACCGGACCGCGGACACGTTGTCCATGCGGAGCCGGATGCAAGCCCGAATCGAGCCCTGAGCATAACAGCGAATCGCGAACGATCCCGCTAGTAGCTCCAATGCATTTATGTGAAGGCGGGCTTCTTCCTGAGACCAGGTGCCCCCCGTGGACACCCCCTGGCAATGGGCACCCCAACCGTGAAGGCTGGCATCGGACTCGATCACCAAATCTGGTCTGGGGCCGAAAATCACCCGGCCGTTCCAGACCGATAGGTTGTGGATCCACCAGAGTAGCTCGTGCCTAGTCTCCGAGTCGAGGGTAATGGAGTCGGAGTACGTGGCCCCGGCCCTGAGGTGAGCAATCTTCAACCTCTATAAAGCCCGATAATGGAGGGGGGCTGGGAAGATCGCCTGTATGGATGAAGTCAGTAGACCTATGAGGCGCGCCAGCTGACGCAAGGACACCTGTGGGAGAGAAAGAGAATGGCGGATCTCCTTGCGGATGTTCCTGACTTTGGATAGAGGGAGGCTGAGCGTCTGGTCCAAAGAATTGATGGTGAAACCGAGGAACTCCATGGAGGTGGAGGGGGTAAGACAGGATTTTTCCTGATTCACGATAAATCCCAGATCCAAAAGTAAGGTCATCGTCATTTTCAAATGTCGGCGCAGGAGCGCCGGTGATTGGGCCATTAACAGGAAATCGTCCAGATATATAATCAAGCGCACACCTCTGGCTCGGAGCCAAGCTACCACAGGTCGCAAAATCTTGGTGAAACACCAAGGTGCGGATGATAGGCCGAAGGGGAGGCATGTAAAACGGAACACTTGTCCGTTCCAAATGAAACGCAGCAGATCCCTGGATTCTCGTGCGACTGGAACTGTGAGATATGCGTCCAAGAGATCTAATTTTACGAACCAGTCTCCGGGGAGGAGCATGTCCCTCAGTAAATGTATGCCCTCCATTTTGAAGTGCCGGTAGCGTATAAACCTGTTCAAGTGTTTGAGATTTATCACTGGACGAAATTGGCCTCCCTTCTTCTGGACCAAGAAGATATTGCTTACGACCCCCTGATCGATATTGGGGGCCTGTTCGATGGCCTGTTTCTGAAACAAAGTCAGAAGTTCTGCATCTACCAAGGCCTGGGCCTGAGATGTTAGGGGAATGGGGCAGCTGGAGGGAAGGTCGAAGGGGGGGGGGGTAACCAACTCTATCAGAAACCCCTGAACTGTGGATAACACCCAAGGGTCTGAGGTAATGCCTGACCACACATGAAAAAAGTGACGGAGTCTGCCCCCGACACACATTACCGAAGAAAAAGGCACTGTTGCCCGACTTACCGTAAGGTCGTCTCGATCCCGGCGTGCCACGGGCACCTCTGGAACGGTTAGGGCCTCCACGGGACGGGAAAAACGTAGGTTGATACCTCTGGTCCTGCAGTGACTGGCGATAGGTAAAGGAGCCTCGTCCCGTGCCCCGAGACTGATAGGATGATCGGCCGGACAGGCGGCCCCTTGAGCTGCCGGCCCTGGATGAAAAACGAGTCTGAAAGACTCGGCGCATAGAATTCTGCGCTTTGTCTAGGGCCGTAAAGGCCCCGACGTATTTCCCTAATTCCTTAATAAAAGGATCTCCAAACAAAAGGCCCTGTGCATCTTTGCCGGCCTCTGAGAGCGACAAGTTTGCTAACTTAAAATCGCCCTCCTGCGTTCTATAGCGAGTGACGTGTTAACGTTGCCTGCCACGCAGATAGCTCTTTGTGCCGAGCCCCTGAGTTCATCAGGGTCGACTGCTCTGCCCTCCACCTTAGCGGATTCCGCTAAATCAAATATTTTGGCTAACGGCCCCGTAATATCCAAGAACTTGTCTTGGCAAGCCTTCAATGCGGCATCTAAGCCCTTGCGTGGGTTAAAACCCGTCCTAGTCAAGAATTGTACCATTTTCGGGTCCACCGCAGGGGTGTCACATATCTTGTTGGGTATGAGGGGCCTCGGGCATTCAGCTCTCAATTTGCTTCTAGCCTCTTTAGATAGAGGTTTCCTAATTCTGACCTCCAGGTATTGTGCCACGTGTGTGGCTGGCAGCCATTCTGCGGATCGGGGATGGTGGAGCGAGTCTGGGTCGAATAATGGCTCGCCTCTGGGGTCCACCAGCATATCCGTGTTGCCCAGACTAGAGTCTGATATCGCCCCTGGATGTTGTGCGGGCGGGGAGGGATCCCCGAGAGGGGAAGGGCCCACTACTAAATCAACCAGCTCGTCCTCTGAGCCTGGAGAATAATCGCCATCCAATGCCTCCTCCACAGACTCATGGTCTGAATCAGATACCAGCTCCGGTTGTGACCGGGCTGTCTTCCAAAGCCGCGCCTTTTCTGCCGGGCGCGGGGCGGCTCTCTTCCGCGACTTATTCGCGTATTCATGGGATGGGACAGAGCCATCATTCAAAGGGATTCTGGAGGCAAGAGGTAGGGGAGGTCCCACGGTGGTAACCGGGTGCGACATAAGGGCCTGAGAAATAGATTGCGTTAGGGCTGTGGACATAGAGCCCATAGCGGACACAATGGCTGCCGAAATGGATTGTTGTAGGGAGGCAGTATCGCGAGATCTCGGGCGGGAGCTCCGCAATAAGGGAGAAAGGGACCGGAGCGCTGAGCAAAGCAAAGATGGCGCCCGAGAATCTCGCGATCTCGCGAGATCTTGGGCGGGAGCACTGAAGGGAAGCCGCGGAGCGCGGGAGAAGGGTAAGAAAGAAGTTGTTGCCATGGTTGCACTTGTTTCTTTTATTCTGATTGTCTTTGCTGCTATATGGATCAGTAAAGAAATGGTTAAGCAATAGGAGCCTCCGTGTCTTGATATAAAATAGTAGTTATATTCTTGTACATAGGAGCAGTATTATAATAGTTATATTTTGGTATATAGGAGCAGTATTATAGTAGTTATATTCTTGTATATAAGGGGCAGTATTATAGTAGTTATATTCTTGTACATAGGAGCAGTATTATAGTAGTTATATTCTTGTACATAGGAGCAGTATTATAGTAGTTATATTCTTGTACATAAGAGGCAGTATTATAGTAGTTATATTCTTGTACATAGGAAGAGTATTATAGTAGTTATATTCTTGTACATAGGGGCAGTATTATAGTAGTTATATTCCTGTACATAGGAGGCAGTATTATAGTAGTTATATTCTTGTACATAGGAATAGTATTATAGTAGTTATATTCTTGTGCATAGGAGCAGTATTATAGTAGTTATATATTCTTGTACATAGGAGCAGTATTATAGTAGTTATATTCTTTTACATAGAAGGCAGTATTATAGTAGCTGTATTCTTCTACATAGGAGCAGTATTATAGTAGTTATATTCTTGTACATAGGAGCAGTATTATAGTAGTTATATTCTTGTACATAGGAGGCAGTATTATAGTAGTTATATTCTTGTACATAGGAGCAGTATTATAGTAGTTATATTCTTGTACATAGGAGGCAGTATTATAGTAGTTATATTCTTGTACATAGGAGCAGTATTATAGTAGGCATATTCTTGTACATAGGAGCAGTATTATAGTAGTTATATTCTTGTACATAGGAGCAGTATTATAGTAGTTATATTCTTGTACATAGGAGGCAGTAGTATAGTAGTTATATATTCTTGTACACAGGAGCAGTATTATAGTAGTTATATTCTTGTACATAGGAGCAGTATTATAGTAGTTATATTCTTGTACATAGGAGGCAGTATTATAGTAGTTATATTCTTGTACATAGGAGCAGTATTATAGTAGGTATATTCTTGTACATAGGAGCAGTATTATAGTAGTTATATTCTTGTACATAAGAGGCAGTATTATAGTAGTTATATTCTTGTACATAGGAAGAGTATTATAGTAGTTATATTCTTGTACATAGGGGCAGTATTATAGTAGTTATATTCCTGTACATAGGAGGCAGTATTATAGTAGTTATATTCTTGTACATAGGAATAGTATTATAGTAGTTATATTCTTGTGCATAGGAGCAGTATTATAGTAGTTATATATTCTTGTACATAGGAGCAGTATTATAGTAGTTATATTCTTTTACATAGAAGGCAGTATTATAGTAGCTGTATTCTTCTACATAGGAGCAGTATTATAGTAGTTATATTCTTGTACATAGGAGCAGTATTATAGTAGTTATATTCTTGTACATAGGAGCAGTATTATAGTAGTTATATTCTTGTACATAGGAGCAGTATTATAGTAGTTATATTCTTGTACATAGGAGCAGTATTATAGTAGTTATATTCTTGTACATAGGAGGCAGTAGTATAGTAGTTATATATTCTTGTACACAGGAGCAGTATTATAGTAGTTATATTCTTGTACATAGGAGCAGTATTATAGTAGTTATATTCTTGTACATAGGAGGCAGTATTATAGTAGTTATATTCTTGTACATAGGAGCAGTATTATAGTAGGTATATTCTTGTACATAGGAGCAGTATTATAGTAGTTATATTCTTGTACATAGGAGCAGTATTATAGTAGTTATATTCTTGTACATAGGAGCAGTATTATAGTAGTTATTTTCTTGTACATAGGAGGCAGTATTATAGTAGTTATATTCTTGTATATAGGGGGCAGTATTATAGTAGTTATATTCTTGTACATAGGAGCAGTATTATAGTAGTTATATTGTTGTACATAGGAGCAGTATTATAGTAGTTATATTCTTGTACATAGGAGCAGTATTATAGTAGTTATTTTCTTGTACATAGGAGCATTATTATACTAGTTATATTCTTGTACATAGGAGGAGTATTATAGTAGTTATATTCTTGTACATAAGGGGATGTATTATAGTAGTTATATTCTTGTACATAGGAGGAGTATTATAGTAGTTATATTCTTGTACATAGGAGCAGTATTATAAATGTATATTCCTTTACATGAAGTATAAGGCCCTATTCACACATCCGCAATGTAGTCCGCATGTATTCCGCAATTTTGCGGAATACATGCGGACCCATTGACTGTGAATGGGGCCGGGAACGATGCGGAGAGCACACACTGTGCTCTCCGCATCCGATTTTGCGGAGCGCGCCGCCGATCTTCCGGTCCGCGGCTCCGCAAAAAAATAGAGCATGTCCTATTCTTGTCCGCAATTGCGGACAAGAAGAGGCATTTTCTATGGAGTTCGGGCAATGTGCGGTCCGCAAAAATGCGGAATGCACATTGCCGGTGTGTCCGTGTTTTGCGGCTCCGTGGATCCGCAAAACACTTGCGGATGTGTGAATAAGGCCTAACATAAAAGTAATCAGTAAAACTATTGCAGTCAGGAAGTGGTTAAGTAAGCTGCGGACAATATTGAGCCATGCTGAGGAGATGCTTCCAGGAGCCGGTTACATGAAGCGCCGTGACCTCACCAGGCTGATCACGTGACCAAAACACTAGCCGCTGTCAAACGAACTACCCCAGGCGTCAGATACGTCACCCCGTCCCAGCTAATCAGATGAAAGCGTCTCCTCCCCCCACCCGGAGGCCCCGCCCAGTGAGCGCCGCGGCTGTAGTCCCTGGAGTTGGGGTCTGGAGCTGCGCAGTTTATGTAACTATATCAGTGTGTACGGGAGCTGAGACCGCTGCGTCACTTACCAGGCGCTAACCGCCCCAGCATTGCGGGTGTGTGTACTGAAGGGAGGACGCTGCTTGTGTACGTGCATATAGAGAGCGGTGGTGACGCCCAGGAGCTGGAGTAGCAGAGTTGTGTTTGCTGATTGATGTTACAGGTAGGTCATGGAGAATAATCAGCTTCTTCCTGTACAGTCCTATAGGACAAACCTGATAGAGACCCCCAGTCCACCCCATGTCTCCTGGTGTATGGTTTTCCAGTATACTTCCTGTATTGATTTGATCCTCACAGGTTCTCAAGATCTGTGCTTGCCGTCATTGAATAGGAACCTTCATTACTTCCTTCCAGACCTGGTTTAGTGAGAGACACGCAGCTTCTTAACAGTTATCAGAGAGCACACCTGGGTGGACAGGCCTGATCTTTAACTATGGAAGTAATGAAGGTCAGTGACAGCAAGCGGAGATCTTGAAAAACAGAAGGACATGACACAATTGGAAATTTTAAGGCAACTTTTTGACGCAACCCCTTTTAATGGAGCGTCTCCCAGATGGGATCACATGGCTGCCTCCATATCCAGCTTTTTTTTAGGGGCCCGGGTTTTTTTTTTTTTTTTTAACTGACCGTCCCGCTGATCATCCAGAACCTAGAAGGACGTTGATGCCAGACTGAAGGACATTTCCTGGGACCCACTCTTGATTTCTTACATGGGTGGGGTCAAGCTTATGTTGGTTTTGTTTTACTTTCTGCATTTTTAATTTTAAATTTTTTTGTTTTTTCACTTTTTTATATTTATTCTTAAAGTGTTTTTATTAAAAAAACCGCCAGCTCCAGCCGTAACATGGGAGTCTGTGGGAAACATCAGAGGACAGACAGGTGTTTTTTTAGGCCAATATTTTTTTTTTTTATGGTGTTTTTTCCACTTAGTAAACACCCGTTTATTAAGGGGTGTGCACCTTTTTATTGAATTTCTCACATCTTCTGCTGTCAGAACCTCTATGTACTCCGGTTAGGAGCTGCTGTAGATTGCTGGTGGCGCCTGCGTGAGTTTTTTGGCGCACATGTTAGACGAGTCGGGCCGCGGGGATGCTGCCGAAACTCCAGGCAGTTTTTGGAAAAATGCCAAGTGTATTGGAAAAAGCTAAAAAGTCACCAAATTTGCTTCAAGCCACCACGTGCGACAAAATTTGTGATTTTTCTCCAACACAGAAAAATGGTCTAACGGTATGGTAGCTGACCCCGTCAGGCAGGTTTTTGTTTTCTTTTCGCCAACGAAGTGCAGTATACGGTATATATCGTGTTGCCACTTCACTTCCTGCGTGGTGATACAGGCAGGACACGCCCCTCATTGTCACCTCACCTCTACTGGACCTTGGACTGCAGTAACAACCTCATGCAGATAAGTGATAGTGTATGAGGACGTTGTATTACAGAACGCAGCGGAAAAATCTACGCCAAATCGCATGCGGATTTCCACAGATAATCTGACGCGTTGCTGATCTAAATTCCGCAGATTTATTTCCCGCAAAATCTCATCCACTTTGCTCGAAACGCTGCCGATTTTTCGCCATCCGTTCCCCAGGGGCCGATCTGCAGCGTCTTTATGAGGAAGCGCCTCCATGTCACTTGCCTTGTACCTATTTTAAGTTAGGCCTGATGCACACGAACGTTGTTTGTTTCCGTGTCCATTCCGTTTGGTTTTTTTTGCGGATAGGACGCGGACCCATTCATTTCAATGGGTCCGCAAAAAATGCTGACAGCACACCGTGTACTGTCCGTTCCGTAGCCCCGCAAAAAAATAGAACATGTCCTATTCTTGTTACAATGGATCCGCCAAAAAAAAGGGATGACGTACGGATGTCATCCGTATTTTTTTTTTGTGGATCTGCAATTTGCGGACCGCAAAACACATACGGTCGTGTGCATGTAGCCTTGAGAGCAGGGCGTTGAGGTGACAGATACGGGTAGAGCAGGGACGGGACTGCAGAGGGGCAGAATTTTGAACGCAGCTCTGGATGTGAATGGAGAATATTACGTAAAATCACTACATCCCCATTCACACGGCAGAATTGGACGGCGTCAAACTCCTTCGCAAGCTCCACGGCAGAAACCGTGTTGGTTGTTAAGTCTGAATGCTACGGATCCGATTGCAGCTTGAATGGAGCTAAGCCACGAGAGGACAGCTGCTGCGCCATGGAGAGGCGGCTGTCCGCACACCGCGCCAAGGACGGGTAAGTAACTTCTTGGCGCAGTTGTGGCTTTAAACCACTGGCCGGCGAATTGCAGCGCTGCCTCCAGTTGAAAACAATGGGAGGCAGACACCAGGCGACCGGGCGGCGCGGTTTCTGCTCCAAAATTCCAGGGGCAGAATCCATCATGTGAACAGGCACAAAGAATCGAGGGAGAAAGTATGAAACAAAGGATTTACTAAGTTGCACAGGTAGAAATACAGGGGGTCATTTATCTAACTGGTGTAAAGTAGAACTGGCTTAGTCGCCCATAGCAACCAATCAGATTTCTCCTTTCATTTTCCAAAGGAGCTGTGAAATATGAAAGGTGAGATCTGATTGGTTGCTATGGGCGACTAAGCCAGTTCTACTTTACACCAGTTAGATAAATGACCCCCTGTGTCCCCAGTAGTTACTGACGGTTCCCCCAAGTGATTACAGCAGGACGCTACACAAGCAGGGAATGCTGGGAGATTTCAGCTCAGAAGCCAGCAAAATTGTGAACCTCACGTGTGACTGGCATTCTGTTCAAAGGGGGGTACGAGGGCCCACTCTCCTGATCGGCAGGGGCCCCAGCAGGCGGACCCCACCAATACTATGAATAGGGGTTAAGTTGTTGTATTGGGGCACCCCGTGCAAGTGCTTGGAGCGTGTATTGCCAGTGCACTACCAGAACCATGCAGCCTCCATTTATATGTGTCGTACCGACACATGATTGGCTGCATCGGTCACATGACACCTATTCTGATTTGACCACAGCGGTCACAGGTCTTCATAGGAGCTGTCGCCATGTAAGTCTGCCGCACTGTATGCCCGTATCACTGTGAGGAGCCTCGCTGACAGGGTCATTGTGCTGGAGGTGGTGGCGCTCATCCTTTTCATCGCGGTAGCTCAGTACAAACATAGCAGAGCTGAATGTGTATTTTAAGTAATATCCGTTGGCACCACGTCTTTGAGTCAGTCCTTTCTTCCAGTTGGCACAAGATTTACTTTTTTTTTTTTAAACTGGAGATGGTGAACTTGTAGTAGATGGTGGAGAAACTGCAGGTCACCAAAGTTAGTGCCAGATGTGTGGGCTAGTCTTCAAGAATTTTGCACCAGAAGCAGTGTCATGGCGTAACCGGTAATGTCTCGGTATAGACATCTCTAGGCTGTGCCCCTGCCCGAACCACGTGGCAGCTGTTGTAGAAAAATGCAATGCCACTTTGTCTCTCACATGGTCGGCCATTGAGTATAATAGACCAAGCCTTTGACCTCCGAAGACTGCCTGGTGGACAAATTGGGATTAATTTGCAAGCACTTTCCGAGAGCCATTGCTGCTTTGTTCTACAGATTTACCCCATAATAACCCCTTCCGTTTGGGCAACGGTGGCATATCCAGGTAGTGTACCACCAGCGTCTATCCTGAGACAACCCCTTGCCGGTTCTGATCCTAATTTGTTAGACCCATCATTAGGTGTGACAGTCTTCTTTGCTGCACCAGGAGGTAGACATGGTAGTCGTCCAAATGTGCTTCACTTTCTGCTTTCACAAAACAACCGACCTGCTTGGGGTTGGATCCCTCTTTGCTGCTAGAACGTCCCCTTTGGCACATGGTTTTGAAAATAATTGTAAGGATTTTCCGTCATTCAGCCACAAGAACATTAGTGAGGTCAAGGTCTAACGTGCAAGTCATTCCCAAGATGTTCAGTAGGGTCTAGGTAAAGGCTGGATGCGAGCTTGTCCGATATCTTTATGGACCTTCAGGAGCATTGTCCTGTGGAAACGTGGTGCCACAATTTTGGAAAGCCATAATTATTTGGAAAATCACTGCACCCTTCAAAGTCATACCAGAGATGTTCAGTAGGTCTAGGTAAGGGCTGGATGCAATCGAGTCAGTATTTTCCATGCAAAACAATTTTAAGGACCTTCAGGAGCATATTCCTGAGGAAACCTGGTGCCACAATTTTGGAAAGTCATTGCACCATACATTATTATAACTTCTCAGGTCCATGAGAAGCTGGCCCAGACTAGTCTTCTACACAACATAAGATGGTGCCACCATACTCCTCGTAGTATCCTCCAAACCCAGATATGTCCATCACATCGGTAAGAAATGATACCACGCTGTGAAGCGTGTGACACTACTTGGGTACTCTTCGAATTTCCACCCAACATGACAATCCCAGTGGACAATCCTTCATCTAAGGTTGCTTTACCTTACTGATGCATAGCGAGGAGAACAGGAGCTGTAGTCATGAACCTATTTATAAGAGGAGGTATTTTTATTTTTTGACCACGTAGTCCTTATATCCTGGTCCGTGGTTGCTGTATGTTGGAAGACTACCGGCAGCTGGACTTGCAGGGTATACTTAAGCGAGTTCATAAACCCGTGACTCGTGGACATTGACCAGAGTGTTGCTGCCTTAACCCAGTTCTCTCACGTGGAATTTCTGGTTGTGGTTATTGTAGGACTTCTGAAACGAAGTGTCGTATGCTACTCTTGAAAAGTGGATTAACTGGATTTACCTGTCTTCACGGCTTGTTGGACTTGCCGTAGCCGGATGGTAACCTAACACTAGCAGTTTGTCACTTGTGTTGTGTGTAAAAGAGTTTTTAAAAGCAATGTGTCACCATACATTAAAATGTTTTTTATATATAGGTTTTGACATGGAAAATTAAAAATAACATGACCAGAGATTTTCTTTAAAAATATGTCTTACATAAAAACATGATTTAAACAATAGGCCATTTCCTGACGTCATTTCTCTTTAAAGGGTTTCTGTCACAAAAATTTTCACTTCAGTATTCGGCGCAGGCGCGGTAAGGGAGCTGGCAGCCGGCGAGCGCCCTTCCCCAACGCACAGGGCCGGCAGGAGGATGTGAACGCTGCCTGGCCCTGTCAATCAAGATTTGGAGGGCGTGTACTGAGGTGGGAGAACGGAGCCTCTAGGAGCAGGAGAAATGCCCCCCCCCCCCCTACTTCTAGTGGCTAATTTGCATATTATAAAAGTAAGAATTCTGCAGTAACGGGGGCAGGAATCATCACAAGAATAACATAGGTGCAGCTGACATTACCACATCGCCAGTTTAATAGTGAAAATTCTAGTGACAGAAACTCTAATATATTTTTACATTGTTCAGCTTGTGGTAGTCAATGCATGCTGGGAGTTGTAGTTCCACCGCAGACACAGTTCTGTGAACTGGCGGTATGTTGTGTTTTTTAGAAGCCTAATACTAGCCACAGTACAGTGAACTGGGCATCAGGGGTGAGCATGAACTGTGTACAAGACGAGCACCTAAAAAGTCTACAGAATGAGTTTATTGTCCTCTACAATGACTCTAGAATGGGTGTACACTGGGCGTCTAGAATAGGTATATTAAGTATGATGAATGTAACGTGGTCCTGTATAATCTAGAGCAGGGATCAGCAACCTTCGGCACTCCAGCTGTGGTGAAACTATGACTCCCAGCATGCACACTTGCTTAGCTATTTTCAGAACACCCATAAAAGTGAATGGAGCATGCTGGGAGTCGTAGTTTCAACACATCTGGAGTGCCGAAGGTTGCTGACCGCTGATCTAGAGTGTGAGCTGTCAAGCATAATAACAGAATGAGTGTGGGTTCAACATCTAGAATGTAAAGGGTGTGAGCTGCACGTCCAGAGCCTGGTCTCGGGAGGGGCACTTTCACATTGTTTTGTGGCAGTGGACAGAAAGTAATGTGGTACTTATAGAACAGACTATTTTATTTGAACTTATCGTACAGCTCTAACCTTATTTATAACTAAGGAGGGGTATCAGGTGATATTATACAGGGGTAATATAACTAAGGGGTGGATACATGGGGTAATATTACTGAGGAGGGCTATCAGGAGACATATACAGGTGGTAATGTAACTGAGGAGGGGTATCATGAGGGTAAATTATACAGGGGGTAATATAACTGAGGAGGGGTATCAGCCTGATACCCCTCCTCAGTTATATTATACCCTGTATAATGTACCCTGATACCCCTCCTCAGTTATATTACTCCCTGTATAATGTACCCTGATACCCCTCCTCGGTTATATTACCCCCTGTATAATGTACCCTGATACCCCTCCTCAGTTATATTACCCCCTGTATAATGTACCCTCATACCCTCCTCATCTATCGTACAGCTCTAACCTTATTTATAACTTAGGAGGGTATCAGGGTACATTATACAGGGGTAATATAACTGAGGAGAGGTATCAGGGTAAATTATACAGGGGGTAATATAACTGAGGAGGGGTATCAGCCTGATACCCCTCCTCAGTTATATTATACCCTGCATAATTTACCCTGATACCTCTCCTCGGGTATATTACCCCCTGTATAATGTACCCTCATACCCTTCTCACCTATCGTACAGCTCTAACCTTATTTATAACTGAGGAGAGGTATCAGGGTAAATTATACAGGGGGTTATATAACTGAGGAGGGCTATCAGGCTGATGCCCCTCCTCAGTTATATTACCCCCTGTATAATTTACCCTGATGATGCCCCTCAGTTACATTACCACCTGTATATGTCTCCTGATAGCCCTCCTCAGTAATATTACCTCTGGTACCCACCCCTTAGTTATATAACCCCCTGTATATTATATAACTAAGGGGTATCAGGGTACAATAAACGGGCAGGTGGTAATATAACTGAGCTGGGGGGGTGCATGATGCAGGGTACTTGTACAGTCTCAGGCTGCAGGGGCAGGGCAGAGTCGACCGAGACAGTTCTTTCTACTGTTGGTCATTGGATCACTATATATAACTGTATTGTAAAGGAATAACATTATTACGCCAGTAAACATCCAGATTCCACTTCCACAAGCTGCTGCTGGAGCTGGACACAGTCACTTGGGCAGGGGGCACTCTGCTGACGCCCTGCTTGACCCTCTCACTTATCACAGACTCACCTCAGACAGCAGCTCAGGGGGGGCAGGCTCTTCTCTTCCTCTGTGCTGCCCTCCTGCACATCTTCTGACTCTGTGCTCTGCTCTGCCTCCGCTCCGGACCGGCTCTGCCCCCTGCCCTATGTGTGTCTGGCCAGTGGTGGGCTAGTTACAGCGGCCCTGTAGAAATAAATGGATGGTGGCTGCGCAGTGCGCCCTCCGTTCATTTCCCCGCTCCGTTCACATTGTAGGTGCGGGTCCCAGCAGTGGGACCCGCACCTATCAGACAATGGAGGCATATCCTAGCTATATGCCCCCATTGTCTGAGATGGGAAAATCCCTTTAAGGCAAGTATAAGTCCTTAATAAAAGTGAAGAAAAGCCCAAGGTCACCATATTACTAATTATTGTACTTGAGCCATTTATATTGGAGCTGGAGTGGGAAAAAAGAGAGGCGTCCGAGCCGTTGCCGGGAGCCTGGCTTACCATTCCACAGACCTCATGGCCATCTAGACCGAGTGCCTGCCAAGAAGAGTGTTCGATAGCTGTCTCTGACGGTCTCTATAGTAAAATGGACACCGTACTTTCAACAACTTTGTATAAATTCGTAGCAGTAATAGAAGATACTGCAATATATCTTATCAAAGAAAAATGCCTTTTTTTCCCTCTAGCAGCATTCTTCCACCCTACTCCGAAGACCTCTGCCGGCAGCATAAGCTAATTTTGGGTTCTTCTTTTACTGCCGCTCTCTCCTCCTCACCCCAACCCTATCCATAGACTTCTATAGGCGCATGTAGTGTCATCCTTCAGCGAGTTGACAGTCCAGGATTAGCTGAAAATATTAGTTTAGGAGGGAGAGAAAGAGGCGTTTTTCTCTGATAAGATATATTACAAAGTTTCTTATATTCATCTGTACTGTTCATTTCTTTTTTTTTTCACTTTGCTTTATATCCTTGCACTCCTGCTTTTCTTTTCCAGATAAACGTATCTGGATATACATTCAAGATGCAGAATTTGGCGCTCCTGCTAACCTTGGTGCATGGAGTAATTTTGTGCTCCGGAGGATCATCTGACGACGTCCCCCGGTTAATACTTGTGTCTTTTGATGGATTCAGGGCGGACTATTTAAACTACTCTTTGCCCCATCTCCAGGAGTTTATCAATGATGGTGTCCTAGTAAGAGAAGTGAAGAACGTCTTCATCACCAAGACCTTCCCTAATCATTACTCCATAGTGACTGGTCTGTACGCCGAGAGCCACGGGATTGTAGCCAACTCCATGTATGACAAAGACACCAACCTCACCTTCAGTGTTTCCAACTTTACGTCCAAGACCAACCCGGTGTGGTGGAACGAAGCCACCCCCATCTGGGTGACAAACCAGCGTGCTGGGCGGAGGAGTGGCTCCGCCATGTGGCCGGGGACCGACGTGAAGATCCAGAACGTCACCCTAAATGACTCTTTACCATATAATCGCTTGGTACCTTTCGAAGAACGAGTGGATAACATCACTTCGTGGTTCACCAGGGCTAATGACCCCATCAACTTTGCGACTCTGTACTTTGAAGAACCCGATGACAGCGGACACTATTTTGGACCTGAAGACAAATTTAACATGTCCAGAGTACTACAGGCCGTGGATAAAAAAATAGGGTACTTAGTGGCCCAGCTTAAAGAGTTAAAACTTTGGGACACGGTCAATGTAATCATCACCAGTGACCATGGAATGGCCCAGTGCTGGCCGAACAGAGTCATTGTGCTGGATAATTGTATTGGCCGGGGAAACTACACACTGGTGGATTCAACTCCAGTGGCGGCCATATTGCCCCTTCAAGGTATGTTTGATCATATAATAGTCCTAAGCAGGTAGATCTGACCTTATTATATCATTGGATGAATCTCCGAAGCCGGCAACTTCTCCACCTTTTCTTTGCACCATTTTTGATAAATATTTGACAAGTTCAGTCACAAACTCAGCTCTGCTCCATCTGTATTATGGTCTGTCAGTTAGGCTTCTTACATTCAGCAAAACTGCACCCAAGGGGCCTTATGGAGACTCGCCTTTGGGTGCCTCCATATAACACAGAGGTATACATACAGCATGTAACCGTTACACGTGCTATTACGGGCTGTCTGACCAGTGACGGTCTGGTGTCACCCCCTTTAGATGGAGTGGCTGTCAAGCTTATGCACTACCGCTCCTTTCAAAGTCTATTGGACCGACCAAGATAGCTTAGTGCAGTGCTCAGCTCTGCTACATATGTGTTATTTACAGATTAGTACGAACCAACTAATACGATTTTCCTCTGTTTCCAGGTATAAATCTGGTTTACGACCTGCTGAAAAACTGCAGCAGTAACATGAAGGTCTACCTGAAAGAAAACATCCCCGATCACTACCACTACAAGCAGAACAGCCGCATCCAGCCAATCATCCTGGTAGCCGACGAGGGCTGGACCATCGTGCAGAACGCCTCCTCTGCTGTAAAGCGTAAGACGCCACCTGTGTATTTGTACCTGTCAGCTGCTGGAGTAGTCTCTTGTTATACCATGTTTAGAGTAGTAGTTGTAGACTGTTTTGGATTGTACGCCATCATCAGCCGATCTGTCAGGTCAAAAATGCTGCTCTACCTACCTGGTTAAAACACAGTCACCATGGTGGCTTGGAACTGCAGCCGTGTGAACCGGCGCAGTTCCAAGCCACCATGCGCAGTTCCAAACCTACAACCCCCCCCCCCCACCTTCTTGCCAAGTAGTGTAGTATATGAGCTGCCAGGAGGAATGGGGAAAGGGAAGTGGCAACGGCTCCGAGCTGCCAGGAGGAGTGGGGAAAGGGAAGTGGCAACGGCTCCGAGCTGCCGGGAGGAGCGGGGAAAGGGAAGTGGCAACGGCTCCGAGCTGCCAGGAGTAGTGGGGAAAGGGAAGTGGCAACGGCTCCGAGCTGCCGGGAGGAGTGGGGAAAGGGAAGTGGCAACGGCTCCGAGCTGCCTGGAGGAGTGCGGAAAGGGAAGTGGCAACGGCTCCGAGCTGCCAGGAGGAGTGGGGAAAGGGAAGTGGCAACGGCTCCGAGCTGCCAGGAGGAGTGGGGAAAGGGAAGTGGCAACGGCTCCGAGCTGCCAGGAGGAGTGGGGAAAGGGAAGTGGCAACGGCTCCGAGCTGCCAGGAGGAGTGGGGAAAGGGAAGTGACAACGGCTCCGAGCTGCCAGGAGGAGTGGGGAAAGGGAAGTGACAACGGCTCCGAGCTGCCAGGAGTAGTGGGGAAAGGGAAGTGACAACGGCTCCGAGCTGCCAGGAGTAGTGGGGAAAGGGAAGTGACAACGGCTCCGAGCTGCCAGGAGGAGTGGGGAAAGGGAAGTGGCAACGGCTCCGAGCTGCCAGGAGGAGTGGGGAAAGGGAAGTGGCAACGGCTCTGAGCTGCCAGTAGGAGTGGGGAAAGGGAAGTGGCAACGGCTCTGAGCTGCCAGTAGGAGTGGGGAAAGGGAAGTGGCAACGGCTCTGAGCTGCCAGTAGGAGTGGGGAAAGGGAAGTGAGAACGGCTCTGCAGTATATAAAGTTGGTGGTTTGCAAACTTCTTCAAGCCAGGGAACCCCAAACTGTTCTCCATATGGAGGACGCGTCACCAGAAATCCACAGTAGTGTCGTCCACATGCCACATTTGCCCACCATGACCAGGTGCTGTGCTCTGTGTGGACGACACATGAACAAATACCTTCCATGGCATAAACCTTTAGGCTTGAGCAAATCTCTCATCTGTGGGTGGGACAGAAGCCATAGTCCAGGTGACCTCGACGTAGCGGTTCTGCTGTGCCTTCTGAATGGCAGTATGAGGATAAATAACAAGGGGCACATTAAAGGACGAATACATACCGCTAGCCTGTGTGTATATATGCATGTACGGTATCTGATAAGAGACTGGGCGCATGTACCACATTCCACATACTGCACGCGTCCTGTTCATCTGCACCCTCATGTAGGTAGCCAGACTGGGAGCCGCTGCGTATACGCAGACAGTGCACGCTCCCAGATCCTGTAGAGAGGGGGTAGGTTCACACACGCTGGATGTGAGCTGCGCTGAGTAACATTTCTTATCTTGCAGTGGGAAACCACGGCTACAACAACAGCCTGCACAGCATGCATCCCTTCCTGGCAGCCCGCGGACCAGCGTTCCACAAGAACGTCCGGATCAGCACCATAAACAGCGTGGACATCTATCCCATGATGTGTCACATCCTCGGCTTAACTGCAGAAGCCAACAACGGCACCTTGTCCAGCACCAAATGCCTGTTAGCCGACCAGTGGTGCGTCCAAGTCCCAGAAGCCATTGGGATCGTCATAGGTGGGATCCTGGTGCTCGCCACGATTACCTGCGTGGTCATAATGCTGCTGAAGAAGAAGACGCCCTTCCCGCGCCGGTTCACACGGCTGCAGTTCCAGGATGACGACGACCCTTTAATTGGCTGACTTCCTTTAGTGACAAGTAAACGTGGTACCGTCACTTTAACCCTTCGAATGTTCTTCCATGTAAAACCTGGGTGTGCTGAAATCTGTCTAAATATTAGGGGGGGGGGGGATAAAAAATAAAAAAAAATTGTCCCAAATATTGAAGGTACAATAGGGCAAAATGCCAGATTCAGGGCTGGGTGACTCCTCTGCTTATAGGCATGTCAGTTTACGCTGCGGCTTTCCGCCGTCGGTTGAGATCCATGGCAATTCCGCTGCAAAATTGGCGCTAAATCTGCTCATAACTTTTTACACTGAATTTGGGGATGTTCCCTGAGGTATCCATCTTTGCACAATGTATAGATCTGATTGGCACATAAGTTGAATTTCTTTTGCATGGCAGCCTGTACGGTTTTCTGTTGGAAACAGTCAGCAAGCTCGCCAGTAGACACATCCCTAACAGCCTAGCTGATTAATACAGTTACTGTCGAAAGGGAAAACCTCTCAAAATGCAATTCGCTCTGTGCAGACACTGAACAAGCAGGAAACTGTAGAAGATTTTAGCTCTGAAGCCTGAAGAATAATGAATTCAGCTCTGGAGTATAATACAGGATGTATAACTCAGGATTGGTTTACTGAATATTCTGTGTAAATATTGGAACCCCATCTACTATCCAGGGCGGCTACAAGGACCCGGTACATAATCTATGTCGCCTTTGCTTTCAGTCAGCCATGTAATGCTTCCAGTTCACCTGTGGTGGCACTGCATTGGAATGGAATACTTTCTGATGGGTTCTGCATTAGATTGTAGCTGATTGCTGGGGTCCGTTGTCATCGGCTTATTGTCTGGAGATCCAGCACGAACACGTCGTGTAAAGTGGACGGAGCCTTTAGACTCGGTGCGACGTTCCACCAGGAAGCGTTAAAAGCCACAAAGACAAATTCTCATCTCCTGCAGCAAAAAGGAAGTTTTGAATGAAGCCATTGAAATCTGTGGGCTGTCTGTGTAATGCACAGACGAGCGGCGTCCTATAGAGGCAGAATCTCTGCAAATAGAGGGGCCCTATACAAAGCAGTTGTCCAAAGCAGGGCCCCATTTTAGAGATGTGTATGTAGAGCTGTGACGTTCTGTGTTTGGTACTGTCTGTAGACTGCAATACTGAGATTTTATATAAAGTGCCTTCTCTAAACAGCTCTGAGGCGAAGAGATACAGCTGCCCATTTCCACTGCCACGCAGTCTACCGCACAGCCTAGCCGGCCCCACCTACCGCGCAGCCTAGCCGGCCCCACCTACCGCGCAGCCTAGCCGGCCCCACCTACCGCGCAGCCTAGCCGGCCCCACCTACCGCGCAGCCTAGCCGGCCCCACCTACTGCGTAGCCTAAACTTTTATGGATCTGCCAGTCCATAGCAATGTGCAGGTTCTTGTAGTTTGAGGATAGCTTGAAAGCCATAAGTCACAGACCGCTGCCTTAGCACATAGCACTTTGTGTAGATTATATGATTTACGGGGGCATCCGCAGTGTCCAGGGGTGCCATGAGGTCCAGGAATTTACTTTGTCACCCCCCCATATAACATTCATGTAGGAATGATGGGTGACCATTGCCACCGACTAGTCCAGGGACTGTAGTGCAGCACTGGGAGGCTATAGCGGGAGGTTGTCTATTACATGTGGGATATCTAAGGGTTTGCACTAATGTGTATTGTTTTTTGCAGTTTTGAGTGTTTTTGAGAAATTTTATGTGTTTGATGTATACTGTTCCTACAAATTGTATACTGTAGTGACTTTACACATGGCCTTACCCAAGAGCGGTTTTATGAGATTGATGGCCTACTTTCAGAACACAAAGGTACCGCTGCTTCTGCCATTCTAGTGGATAGGGCATGGCATACTTTTTAGTTGCAGCCATTCGTATGGATGAAGTTGTTCGGTGATGGGGACCCCCCCCCCGGGGTTAGGACTCCCACTGGTTATACACTAGCAGCCATTAATATATATCCTGGAACACCCCTTTAAAGAGGAGCTGTCCCCTCTTCTAACTTGTCTGTTTTAGTAACTACTTGCATTCCCAATGTAATAACAGTTCTGGAGCATCTATTCTTATGACTGTATGTTGTACAATTCCTCTATTATTCCTGCTAGGAGTTATGAATTGCTATTAGTTTGCAATGGATGTTACAAGTGTGGGGGGTGTCCCAGCCTGAGCACATTCTGACACTGGCAGCACTGATTATATAGTGTCAAACTTTTCAGGGACACAGACTGGTAGTACCCAACTGGACCTTCATTGCAGATGCTTGTAATTAATTGATAACTTCTAGCAGGAATAATAAAGGATTGGCACAACCTAGAGCCATAAGAATTGGTGCCCCAGAATTGTTATTACATGGAGAACGTGAGTAGTTAGTGAAACAGACATATCAGGTGAGGGAACAAGTCCTGTCGTCCACCTTTGGCACAGTGGTGAATGAAGAGGCAGCCATACATGCACGGTGCGCTCTCCATTCACCTCCATTGGACTACTGAAAATAGGCAGCCGCGCTGACTGGATTATTTTTGGAGCTCCCATAGTGAAGAATTGGGAGCACACTGCACCTCTCTGGCATATCCTAGTGACATGCCAACAGTGTGCGAGATGAAGGTTTAAGTCAAAGTTGCATGAAGGTGCAACCCCTATAAATGTTGTTACTGGAGAGGGGAAGACATTTCTCCATAGAATCCATATCAATCCCATTAGTACAGATATTTGGGCCTGCTGATTAAAATATTTGGATTGGAGGATGGTCTAGTTTTATTGCCTACATTCACACGACCGTATGAGTTTTGCGGTCCGCAAACAAAACGGTTGACGTTCCATATGGCATCCGTTTTTTTTTTTTCAGATCCATTGTAACAATGCCTATCCTTATCCGCAAAACGGACAAGAATAGGACATGTTCTATTTTATTTTATTTTTTGTGGGCCTACGGAACGGACATACAGATCCGGATAGCCCACGGTGTGCTGTCTGCACTTTTTGCGGACGCGTTGAGATGAATGGGTCTGCATCCTATCCGCAAAAAAAAAAAAAAACACGGAACGGACACGGAAACAAAATACGTTTGTGTGACTGTAGCCTAATCCAGTATCAATGATATAATTTGTCCTCCGCACAATGTGGACGGGTGGTGTAAAGTTTTTGAAGGGGCGCACAGCAATAGTAGAATATTGATGCGCTATCCTCAGTATAGGTGATCAGTATCTGATCGGTCTGGATCCGACTCCCGAAACAGCTGCAACCTCCACAGCACAATGGATAGCGACGGTGCTCGGTATTGCAGGCCAGCCCCATTCACTTCTGGGGAGGAGAGCTGCACATAGGCCATGTGACCGATGAACGTGACATCACTGGCCTAGAAAGTGGCGGCAGCACCCACCGGAGCTAATCGTCAGGATTGTCGGGAGTCAGACCCCCACCGATCAGATCAAAATTCTACTCCTGGAAAACCCCTTTACATTTTCTTCTTTAAGATGACGGGTCTGTTGGAGGATGTCCGTACTCTTATTAATAATCTCTTAGAAAACGTTTTAAGAAATTACAGAAGGTTTTACAGCCCAGTGCAACTGAGATAATATTATACTGTGGTGATCACATTCCAAAGCAATAAATAGGAACTTACTAAAGAATAACCAAAAAGACCTGAAACGCGTTGCAGCATGTTGTCACCAGCTATGATACATGTCTCCATCTATTCATGATTGTGGGATTCTACCTGCTAGGACTTGAAATCCATTATCTAATGACCTGTAATGAATCCATTCTGTTCTGTCCTCTAATTGAAATGCGGGGGGTATTTAATGAGACGAGGGGTCTCCTCATTCTATGTCTCATACATGTCTGCACTGAAGAATGAGGAAGCACAGATTGTCCACTCCTTTTCTATGATTAAGAGCTTTACCTGTAGGAAATAGACGTAACCTATTCAGACTTGGCTAATATATTTTTTTAATAAAAATATAACTTCACCGATGTGTCCTGTGTCATTAATACTCACGAGGTGTGCAGGAAGACACCAGAGCGGCAACGTCTCTAGTTACAATCCACCTGTCTCATATAGTAGTTATATTCACGTAGATAGAAGACAGTACTATAGTAGTTATATTCTTGTACATAGGAGCAGTAGAATAGTAGTTATATTCTTGTACAACGGAGCAGTATTATAGTAGTTATATTCTTGTACATAGGAGCAGTATTATAGTAGTTATATTCTTGTACATAGGAGGCAGTA
Organism: Bufotes viridis; assembly: GCA_033119425.1. Lineage (NCBI taxonomy): Eukaryota > Metazoa > Chordata > Amphibia > Anura > Bufonidae > Bufotes > Bufotes viridis. The sequence goes on along the minus strand of CM065592.1, from coordinate 42,338,535 downwards.
TTATAGTAGTTATATTCTTGTACATAGGAGCAGTATTATAGTAGTTATATTCTTGTACATAGGAGCAGTATTATAGTAGTTATATTCTTGTACATAGGAGCAGTATTATAGTAGTTATATTCTTGTACATAGGAGGCAGTATTATAGTAGTTATATTCTTGTACATAGGAGCAGTATTATAGTAGTTATATTCTTGTACATAGGAGCAGTATTCTAGTAGTTATATTCTTGTACATAGGAGACAGTACTATAGTAGTTATGTTCTTGTACATAGGAGCAGTAGAATAGTAGTTATATTCTTGTACAACGGAGCAGTATTCTAGTAGTTATATTCTTGTACATAGGAGGCAATTTTTATTAGTAAAAAACATACAATTATGAAATATACTTTCCCAACAAAACTTTCAAAAAATAATGGTCATTTAACACAAATCATACACCTCTAATACAGAGTAAACTCATAACTTCAACTTAACATGGGTCTCTTTTCAGAAGAAATAAATGAAATCAATCATATTCCAAATGCATTAAAACTAACGTTAATCCATATACACATTCCTCTATAATCTCACGTGGTTCTTATTTTTCCTGACTTCCAGGGATTTGATCCACCTCAGCTCTGACATAATGAGGTTCACTGCTTTTGTGTGCTGGAATGGCTCGTTACTGATGGACACTCGATGGACTGGTTCTGGTGTTCCAGTGATAGTACTTGATGACTGTAATGATCAGATACATGGTCCCCCGGTCAATGTCACCTACATTAGATGGTACTCCATAGATGATGTCTGGGTATTTTAGAGACTGCAGTCTTGGGATTTTTAGCTTACAAGATATTTCCTGCCATATTGTTCTCCCTCCCCAGCACTCTGATATGAAATGTGCCATGGTCTCTTCCTGCTGACAACCCAAGGGACACTTACGGTCGGACACGCTCAGAAATTTTAAATTTTCTTTAACAAAAAGCTTCCCATGCAAGGACAGCCAAGCAATATCAAACAATTTAGGAGGGAGCCTTACTGCATTGAGGAACCTCAGACTGTCCTGTAGGATGGTGGTCGTACAGTCTTTTAGTGTTGGCTGTAAACAGAAGAAGGTCTTACACACTGTAAAGTAAAGCTCTTTCCTGGTCTTAGTCTGAATGTAAGACTTCTCTATACCCCATTTCTTCAGGCATCTGAGACCATAGTTCAGGTACTGGGGGAGGTAGTCACGAGTCAATCGACCCCTCTTGAGACTGCCGCCTCGCACCCAAGATTCTGCAAAAGGCAATATCCAGTCCCTGACACTGTTCACCCACAGGGAGCAGTTCTCTGAGTCCGGGAAACCAAAATTAACTTTAAGAAACACGGAGTCAAAGAACACCCTTGGATTTATCATATCCAGCCCACCCTCTCTCCTCTGTAGGTAGGTGATCCCTCTTTTTACTGGGTTTAACCTGTTCCCCCAAAGAAGCTGGAAGAACAGGCTAAAGAGCCTAGCCGAGAAAGATTCTGGCAAAGGAAAGACAACGGACACATATAAGAAGACGGGAACCAGGTAAGTCTTTAACATTTTAACCCTTTCTCTATAGGTCAGCCTCCAGTTCTTCCATCGCTGAACCTTTGCATTTCCGGCTTCCAATCTTTCTTCCCAATTTATCCTGGCATTATCTTCCCTCCCGAATTTAACCCCTAAGATCTTAATATAGGTGGAGGCTTTTAAAAATTGTGGCAGATCAAAGTCTGGATCAGTACTTAAAGTCCAGAGAGCTTGACTCTTCTCAAGGTTGACCAGAGACCCTGAGGCCTCCGAGTAGTTTTTGATGGCTGCAGACAACATCTCCACCTCTCGAGGCTCAGATATCACCACAGTCACATCATCCGCGTAGGCGACAACACTCAGGGGCAAGCAATGGGGGACCGGCACCCCCTGAAAATCACACTCCTGGAGCGACCTCAGGAACGGGTCCAAGGCAAACACATACAGTAGTGGACTCAGCGGGCAACCCTGTCTCACCCCTGCCTCAACCCTGAACGTGTCACCCTGCCAACCATTGACCAGAGGAAAGCTCTCAGCCTCTCTGTACAAAGTTTTCAGCCAATCGATGAATTGTCCCGAAATACCGTACTTTGACAAAGTGGCCCATAGATACTCGTGGTCTACTCTGTCAAAGGCTTTAGCCTGGTCCAGACCTACAACATATCTCCCACACCTCAGAGCTTTACATCTCTCAAACATCTCCCTTATCGAGATGACTGCTCCAGAGATGTTCCGCCCTTTTACTGTGCCGAACTGACAGCCTGCCAACAGTGCCCGGGACAAACAGACTAACCTAGAGAACAGAATTTTTGCCAGAATCTTCCTGTCGACATTCAAGAGGGCAATCGGCCTCCAGTTCTTGATGTCACTAGGCTCCTTACCTTTAGACAGCAGAATTAACGAGGACACCCTCATGGACGGAGGCATCAGGTGACTTTCTAGACAATTTTTGTACACGTCCATGAGGATTGGAGCTAAGTGGTCTCTAAACTTCTTATAGAATTCTGCTGTTATACCGTCTGGACCTGGTGCCTTCTTCAGATGTAACTGGTCAATGGCCACTTTAACCTCCTCCACCGTTAATTCTGCTGTCAAAGGAGAAAAGTCCACATCGTTAGTATCAGGGCCTGGAGTTGCCTCCAAGAATTGAGTCATCTTCTCTTTATCCAAAACCTTCCTCTGAAACAAGTCAGTATAGTAAGATCTCACCACCCCCAGGATACCCTCCCGAGATTCCTGCAAAACACCCTGGGAGTCAGTGAGACCTGTGACCACTTTGTTTGCCACACGTTCCCGACAGTTCTCAAAGGGATCAGGAGCCCCTAAGGACCCATAATCCCGTTCCAGAACCAGGGAGGTGTACCTGCTGTACTGATACTGCCTTATCTCAGATTTCAGTCGGTCAATCTTTTGTTTGTCATCCCCACCCGCCGAATACAGTGACTCCAATTCTTTCTGCAGCTTGAGGTACTGGCTATACTTACTCTTCCCTTTCTTAAATGACAGTCTCCTCGAGAGGGATCTGATCTCCTCCTTGAAGTCCTCCCACCAGTCAGCCATGTTCTCATAGAAATCCACTCTGTCAAGTTGCTGAAGAAGAGAGTGGATGACTTCCTGGACATAAGGGTCTTTCAAGAGACTGGAGTTAAGTCTCCATAACCCCTTACCAATATCAGGGTGCTTCATGGATCCCAAACAGAAATACAAGGCTAGATGATCTGAATACGGGACTCCTCGCTCCTTCCTCCCACTGACAGTATCTGCCGGACTAACAAAAGCCAAATCTATCCTACTTCTTCTGTCGGCACAAGAGTAGGTGAAGTTAGGCTTTCTACGTCCCTGAGTGAAGACATCACTGAGACCTGCCTGAGAGATCATGTTGTTCAAGACTTTAGAGTCCCTGGTTACTGCTCGGCCAGAGGATCTGTCACCCGATGTTCTAGCGACATTGAAATCTCCAGCCATTACCACAGGAACTGAGGTAAAGAGATACTGCTTCACCTCACTGAACAACTGGATCCTTTCAGCCACTGACTGTGGGCCATAGATATTAATGAGCCGGAGCCTTCTACCATGTATAGTGACTTCTAGAACCAGACATCTTCCCATTGCCACCTCTGTTAACCGATGTACTGTCACATTATTGGTGGTAAACATGGTAGCCACCCCGGCATAAGGCTCCACAGCCAGTGACCAAAAAGAAGGACCAGACTGCCAATCTCTTTTTGCCTCACCTAAAAGCCCTAATGTGGTCAAACGGGTCTCCTGCAAGAAGATGATATCTGCACCCAGATACCTGAGATGGTCGTACACAGCGTGTCTCGTACTCCTTACTTTTATGCTGTTCACGTTACTTGAAGCTATTTTTAAAGAAAACGCGGCCATTAGAGCACAAAAAATAAAAGCAGTGAAGTCCCCATCATCATAGGTCAGAGTCTGAGTTGTTCTGTCTGCCACTAGTTTCCATGTCTGTCTCTACCTGATCTTCTATCGCAATTGGTCTCCTTTTTGTTGGGGGTCTCCTGTGTCGCCTTCACATTCCTTGTCTATCCTTTGTAGCTCTTGCTGATAATCAGCATCTGACTCTGTCAGAACCTCATACCTATTGGATATCACCATTACATCTGCACCTGTATGGACTTTTTTTTGCCCTTTGGCCCATGTTGTAATCTTCTTCGGGCTTACGGGAGGAGGCGTCTTTTTCCTCCGTTTGCCCTTCTTGCTCTCCTCAGGTACAGATGGTGATACAGACGAGGCTCCGTCTGACTGTTGTTGGTCCTGAGGGACAGTCTCCATGTCACCCTGCCCACTCTCTGAGCCCTGATGTTCTGGCTCTACACTATCCAACGACCCTTGCTGGACTTCTTGCCTGGTCAGTATTGTCCCTGACATCAAGGCCTCCTCCTCTACAGCCTCTGCTTCTTCCACCAGTTCCTCATCAGGAAGCTCTTTACAGATGTTGTGCCATGCATCTGGGCAATCTCTGTGAGGGTGGCCCATGTTTCCACACAGATTACATCTGATGGTCTCACAGTTAGCACTTACATGGCCGACCTCACCACATAGATTGCACTTTACCACAGTACAGGCACTGGCCAGATGACCGGCCTTGCCACATCTGAAGCACTTCCTGGGCTGACCAGGGTAGAAGCAGACACCTTTCTCTCTACCTATGTAGAAAGAGTTGGGTAGATGCCATGTGATATTGTTCTGCTGGCGCAGTTTGACCAGGACCTTCCACCCTCCCGTCCAGATACCGTCATCGTCCCTGTTCTTTGTCAGGTCAGACATAAGGTCACAGTGTCTCCGGAGCCACACCACAATATCCTGGGGAGGGACGGCCTCATTCCAGAATATGATGTTGACTGTGACTGTGTCCGGTTTGGAGATTGGAATAAAAATGAATTTACTCCAACCTTCTGTGTCTCTAAACCTGGGGAAATTAGCCCAGAACCTATCCAGATTACACATGAGTTTAAAGCTCACATCATAACCTTGTCTATCTGGTAGGTTTATAACTGCCAGGATGTCTGCCGGCACGAACCCCATCTGGCGACACAGAAGTTCTCGGACTACAAACCTCCTATCTGGGAGGTCTTCTTTGGCGCCTCGGTGTTTGAACCTCACCACATTCCTTCTTTTAAATGCCTGGCCTGTATAGCCTGCACTAGAGGAGAAGGATGGGCGCCACGGCTCCAGGCGTTTCTAGGGGGTCCTGACGGGTCTGATCTACAGGGGAGCGTCTGCTCTAGAAGGTTCTGTCACACCTTGTGTGGTTGAAGGTAAAGGGGAAATCCTGCACATTACTCTGCACAGTTTCTCCCACCCCGTCCACCTCTATGTCACCATCAGAAAATTCCCACACAGACTGTATGTCCCCTTCCGCCTCTGACCCAGCAGGTCCATGTCTGCCATCAGCACCAGTCTGTTCCCCAGCAAAAGAGATTTGTTCTGTCTCATCAACCTGACACCTGGATGAAAGCCCACTGTCCTGCTGCTGTGCAGTGCCTGCTGGGACTTATGTTGCCTCTGCTCGTTCCTGGGCTTCATGCTCCTGCACAGGGACAGCTGTAGAACTGTGTGGCTGCTGCTGCCCAGTACTTTGTGGTGCCTGCTGGGACTTGTGGTGCATGTCTCTGTGGCTGCTGTTTTACAGTGCCTGCTGGGACTTGTGGTGCAGGGCTCTGTGGCTGCTGTTGCATGGTGCCTGCTGGGACTTGTGGTGCATGTCTCTGTGGCTGCTGTTTTGCAGAGCCTGCTGGGACTTGTGCTGTTGGCCTCTGCGGCTGTTGTTGCATGGTGCCTGCTGAGACTTGTGGTGCAGGGCTCTGTTGTACTTGCTTCCCTCTGCATGTATCTACCTCTTTGAATGAGAAGCTTGCCGCCTGCAGCACAGGCCGTGTCATCTGCCGGGGCTCATCTGGGGTAATATCTGACCGTGATTCAGCAACAGAGGATTTGGAATCAAGTACAGTGCTCTGGCTATATGTGGCAAACTGCTCCTGATTTCTATAGGACTCTGCCAGGGACCCCATCCTCTCCAGGACACAGTCCATCTCCCTCACCACCCCAGCCAGCTCTACGCTCAGTGAGTGCAGTCTGCCATCATACAAGGTGTTACTCTCAGGGTTTGCAGTCTTTAGTTTATATAAACAGTCTATCTGCATCTGCAGCATTTGCTTATGGTGGTTCAGCTCCCCCATTCTCCTTACCAGCCCTGGGATCTCCTCCACCAGTTGCAGCTCAGGTGCACGCGCCGTCTCCTTCACCAGTGGTCTTGGTTTGGGCAAAGTCTGAGGCTGTTTGAACTCAGAGTCCTTCAGCTTCCCCATTCCTGGCTTGATGGTCTCATCACTGGCTCCACAGTCTGCACCTGTGACAGTCCTGGAGGCTCCTGGAGACTTTGCTGCAGGTTTCCCTGAGCCATCTCCACAGGCTTCTCAGCATGCTTGATGCTCCCACCACCAGCCTGAGATCTTGTGCGGCCTGTGCACGCCATGTTGGACACCAGATCCTGCTGCTGCAGGTTCTCCTGCAATGTCAGTCTCTCCAGGGAGGTTCTGCGATGTCTGTGAGCTGGAGGGGTGAGCTGCACACCTGCTGCATGGGACCAGCTCTGTCCTCCATGATGGCCACCTTGCTGGATTTCCCGTGTACTTTGTATATTTCCAATAAAAGATTCCTTTTTGGACTCATCTGTTTTTTTAGCATTTTGCAAACCTTGCATGGCCGACTGTCTTTCCTTATTTTCCTTAGAAGCAGTTGCTATTGCTCCTTCTTTCATTCCTTTTCTCATTCCAATATCTTCCTCTCTGTTCCTTGAGGTGAAAACATTTGCATCTTGAGCATTTCTCTGCACAAAGTTCTCTTTGGGATTTGCACCCACAATTGGAAGGGTCTGGGAGTTACCTCCTAGTGTAGGCCTGGAAGCCTGGGCCTTGCTTGGGGAACTTCCCGACCCAGGATGGCCACTCCCCGGGCTTTCTCCAGACATCAGGAGAGCTACAACACACAACCTCTCAGCTAGGAGGCAGTATTATAGTAGTTATATTCTTGTACATAGGAGGCAGTATTATAGTAGTTATATTCTTGTACATAGGAGCAGTATTATAGTAGTTATATTCTTGTACATAGGAGGCAGCATTATAGTAGTTATATTCTTTGCCAATTTTCTTTTTATTGAGAAACAAGGGCAATAAGCAATACCATTCACATAGTATGATACATGTACTGTGTAAGTCAAAAATGCTACAAGCAAGATCATTTATACAAAATTCACATGTTCAGAAGCTACTTGTATACTGAGTAATGACAAAATATCAAAAGCAAGGAACAGTGCCAAGTCTGGGCGGAACCCAGAGCAATCTCAAAATTCTAACATTCTGTAACTAGCAATCAGGTCAGAAACTAGCATTATACCGAACTCGACAAATATACATAAACACAACTACACATAAGAGAGGACTAGAGGGCACACTAAGGGGGTGTGGGGGGGGGGGGGGTCACACAGAACATAAGGGGAGGAAAGGGAGGAGGGGGTTGGTGAAGAGTGGATGTTAGGTAGTTCAAGGAGGTAAGTATCTCAGTGAAATCCGCGAAACTGCTTCCAAGGCTGCCAGATAGTCAGAAAATTCCGGTGAGTGTTCATCTCCCAAGCTGCAAGTTCCTCTAATCTCATTATCTGGTCCACCTTCTCGATCCATTCCTGTTTAGAGGGGGGAGCGTCTGATCTCCATTTAAGAGGTATGAGTAATCTGGCTGCGGTGAGGAGTAATGTCGGCAAACTGTGTTTGGCAGGGGAATATGTTTGGTTGGGACACCATAACAAGACCAATTTGGGGTCTAATTTGATCAAAGTTTTTTGAGGGTTAATCTGATTAATAATGTCTTCCACTTGAGACCAAAATAAGTTTATGCTAGGGCAGTTCCACCAGATATGTGAGAGCGAACCTTCATCTCCTCCGCACCTCCAGCACGCCCTTGAGATACTAGGATTTATCCTGTGGAGGAACTGTGGCGTTCTGTACCACCTGGATGTGAGCTCGAATGAGTTTTCTTGTGTAAGTATACATCTCGAAAACCCGTGAGAGTGAAGCATTATAGCCGCCCTCTCAGGTTCAAAAAACTTGGTTCCCAATTCTGCCTCCCAAGCCAATAAATAAGACACGCTATGAGGTACCGAGGAGAGGAGAAGTTTATACGTTCTGGAGAGTGCTTTTTTCTCTATGTAAGGAGATCCTAACAGTTTTTCTATCCACATCAGAGACGCGTCGTGTCTAGCAGGGAGTTGTAGTTTTTTAATGTCACTTCTAAAGGCTTATTGTTGCAGAAAAGACGCGTCCCTAAATAGTGGAGAGTCAAGAATAGGGCTCCAGTCTATCTTACCCGAGGAGAGTGTAACGTCCGCGAGTTTATAATCAGACAGGGTTTTCCATATACCTGAAGGGGCAACCACCTCGGGGTGTATGAGCGCTTGCAAAAAGGTTAGTGGCAGGTGTTTGCTTGGGAATTGCAATTCGGAGCTTTTATAGAGTTTAGACCAGTGGTGCCCAACCTACGGCCCGCGGGCCAAATCCGGCCCGCGGAGCTCTGTCATGCGGCCCGTAAGACTTCCTGGAAAAAGTCTAAGGCGTAACAATACTGTACGCCTTTAGACTTTTTCCCCACATTCATCAGCGCTGTGAATGGCACAGGCAGCGCAGCGATGCTGCCTGTGCCTAAAATAACCAATAACAAAGCTCCTTACAGCAAGGAGCTTTGTTATTGGTTGGAATGAGCGCATACACGTTCAGTCAGAAAGGGGAAGCCGGCGGGAGCTTGAAGGAGGAGGGGCCGGCTCTCGTGGAGGCTGTAGAGCAGAGCATGCTGCCGGAAGACCTTGGGCAACTTAACAGGTCCGCTGGAGAGGTAAAGAGCGTGGACTCATGTGACTGGTCCCCGGTGACCCTGCTCCCCCTCCTACTATGACCACAATACTGACCCTGCTCCCACTTCCTCCTGTCAGCCCACTAGTGACCCTGCTCCCCCTCCTACTGTCACCCCACTAGTGACCCTGCTCCCCCTCCTCCTGTCACCCCACTAGTGACCCTGCTCCCCCTTCTCCTGTCACCCCACTAGTGACCCTGCTCCCACCTCCTCCTGTCACCCCACTAGTGTCCCTGCTTCCCTCACCTGTCACCCCACTAGTGTCCCTGCTCCCACCTCCTCCTGTCACCTCACTAGTGACCCTGCTCCCCTCCTCCTGTCACCCCAATAGTGACTCTGCTCTCACCTCCTCCTGTCACCCCACTAGTGTCCCTGCTTCCCTCACCTGTCACCCCACTAGTGTTCCTGCTCCCCCCTCCTATCATACCACTGCTGACCCTGCTCCCACCTCCTCCTGTCAGCCCACTAGTGACCCTGCTTCCCTCTCCTCCTGTCACCCCACTAGTGACCCTGCTTCCCCCTCCTCCTGTCACCTCACTAGTGACCCTGCTCCCACCTCCTCCTGTCAGCCCACTAGTGACCCTGCTTCCCTCTCCTCCTTCTCCTGTCACCTCACTAGTGACCCTGCTCCCCCTCCTTCTGTCACTTCCCTAGTGACCCTGCTCCCCCTCCTCCAGTCACCTCACTAGTGACCCTGCTCCCCCTCCTCCTGTCACCTCACTAGTGACCCTGCTTCCCCCTCCTCCTGTCACCCCACTAGTGTCCCTGCTTCCCTCACCTGTCACCCCACTAGTGTCCCTGCTCCCCCTCCTATCATACCACTGCTGACCCTGCTCCCACCTCCTCCTGTCAGCCCACTAGTGACCCTGCTCCCTCCTCCTCCTTCTCCTGTCACCTCACTAGTGACCCTGCTCCCCCTCCTCCTGTCACTTCCCTAGTGACCCTGCTCCCCCTCCTCCTGTCACTTCCCTAGTGACCCTGCTCCCACCTCCTCCTGTCACCCCACTAGTGTCCCTGCTCCCACCTCCTCCTGTCACCCCACTAGTGACCCTGCTCCCACCTCCTCCTGTCACCCCACTAGTGTCCCTGCTCCCCCTCCTATCATACCACTGCTGACCCTGTTCCCACCTCCTCCTGTCAGCCCACTAGTGACCCTGCTCCCTTCTCCTCCTTCTCCTGTCACCTCACTAGTGACCCTGCTCCCCTCCTCCTGTCACCCCACTAGTGTCCCTGCTTCCCTCACCTGTCACCCCACTAGTGTCCCTGCTCCCCCTCCTATCATACCACTGCTGACCCTGTTCCCACCTCCTCCTGTCAGCCCACTAGTGACCCTGCTCCCTCCTCCTCCTTCTCCTGTCACCTCACTAGTGACCCTGCTCCCCCTCCTCCTGTCACTTCCCTAGTGACCCTGCTCCCCCTCCTCCTGTCACCTCACTAGTGACCCTGCTTCCCCCTCCTCCTGTCACCTCACTAGTGACCCTGCTTCCCCCTCCTCCTGTCACCTCACTAGTGACCCTGCTCCCACCTCCTCCTGTCACCCCACTAGTGTCCCTGCTTCCCTCACCTGTCACCCCACTAGTGTTCCTGCTCCCCCTCCTATCATACCACTGCTGACCCTGCTCCCACCTCCTCCTGTCAGCCCACTAGTGACCCTGCTTCCCTCTCCTCCTGTCACCCCACTAGTGACCCTGCTTCCCCCTCCTCCTGTCACCTCACTAGTGACCCTGCTCCCCCTCCTCCTGTCACCCCAAAGGGAAGAAGCTGAACAGACTCCACCAACTATGATGGGATCCGTTCAGTTTCCGTTAGGGATCCTGTCTTTTTACCGGACACAAAAATGCAGCATACAAGGCTTTTTTGTCAGTTTTTTTGACAGAATCTGCAACAGAGGCTCCAAACGCAGATTTGAAGGCCTACGTATTATGTATTTTAGTAATGCTTACATGTGCCCCCTCACAGTGTTTGCATTTCTTTCTGGCAAAGCTACCTGGTTCCGGCCCGCGAAATTTATACCAGGTCTAGTGCGGCCCTCAGGCGAAAAATGGTTGGGCACCACTGGTTTAGACCATTCTATTAACATTCCCTTCCACATGAATGAGATGCCAATGGAGTTAGCCAGGCATGGGTGAATACCCCAGAGGGCCAATTTTTCCCTATACTTAAGATTGTCAGTTTCCAGGTGAGCGCAAAGTGAGGTCGGACAGTTGGATAAGGCTTCTAGTCCCCTGTTGACCTGGGAGGCTCTATAGTAAATACCCACGTCTGGTAGTCCAAAACCACCGAAACGCCTCTCCCTAACCAGAATTGGATATGCCACCCTAGCATTTTTACCTTTCCATATAAAATTGGAAAATAACTGTTTCACACTAGCGAGATAAGCGTTAGGGAGCCATATCGGAAGTACCTGTACCAGGTATATAAACTTGGGCAGAATATATGTTTTCAAATAATTTTTCCTTCCCACCCATGAGATAAACGGGAGTTTAAGACTGCTTAGGTGTTGCCTAGTTTCTTTTAACAGGGAAAGATAGTTGAGTGCAAAAAGGTCTTTCGGGTCCGTGGGGACGTGTATTCCAAGGTATTGAATGGACTTGGTGGCCCAGGCAAAGGGGGTGGAGTTTTGAAGCTCCTGTATGATGGCTGGAGGTAATATTTAGTGCTTGCGATTTCGAGTAGTTGATCTTAAAATTCGACACAATTCCAAAGTCCTCGAAGATACCCACCAGTTCCGGAAAGGAAGTTTGGGGGTTAGATGTCAGCACAAGCAAGTCATCTGCGAATGCAGCGGCCACATGCTTCTTACCTCTGACAGTTATTCCCTCTATTCGGGGGTTCTGGCGTATCTTACAAAGGAGGGTTTCCATCACTATTATAAATAGAGCCGGTGACAGGGGACACCCCTGCCTGGTGCCATTTGTGATAGCAAATGAGGGGGACAAGGAGCCATTCACCCTGACTTTGGCTGAGGGGACAGAGTAGAGGGACAAAATTGCTGATATCAATTGGGGGGAGAAGCCAAATTTGGACAGGGCGGCTGCCATAAATTGCCAGCTCACCCTGTCGAAGGCTTTCTCAGCGTCTGTGCCGAGCAAAGCCATGGGAGTGTTCTTGGTCCTAGACCAGTCAATGAGATGTAAAAGCCTTTTGGTGTTTTCTTTCCCCTGTCTACCTTGCACAAAGCCCACTTGTTCTCTGTCTATTATGGCTGGGAGAACAGACTGCAGTCTGAGGGCTAATAGTTTAGACCACCATTTGACATTGGTGTTTAAAAGCGAAATGGGCCGATAGTTGCCGCAAGAGGTGGGGTCCTTATTGGGTTTCTGTATGCTAGTTATATGTGCCTCCAGGGCTTGAGAGGGGAGTTTACCACCAGCTAACAAGTAGTTACATGAATTTTTAAAATGGGGCACTAATAGATCTGTGAAAGTCTTGTAGTAGACTATAAGGAATCCATCAGGCCCAGGACTTTTGCCTAAGGGAATAGACCTTAATACTTTTCTAATTTCTTCGTCTGTTATCGGTTCCGTCAGGCCATCTGCTTTCTCAGGGGGGATAGTGGGCAACTGCAGCGAGTCCAGGAAGCGGGCAGTGGCAGATTTTAGATCCTCGTCCGACATCGCAGAAGACGCAGGAAGGTTGTATAGATTACCGTAGAATGTACAAAACGCGCCGGCAATATCCGGAGTAGATTTCAGTAAGACTCCATCCGGAGTTTTTATAGAAGATATATATGCCGCGTTCTGCTGTCTTTTAACTAAAGCCGACATCAATTTGTTGCCCTTATTACCATGTGCATAGGCTTTAAACTTAGAGAGCATAATCAATTTAGCTGATTGGGCGTTAAGTAAGTTTTTGAGTTCAGAACGAGCTGTCGTCAGTTCTACCAGTGTCGCTTGGGCCTGGCTCCTCTTATGGGTCAATTCTAGGGCGGAAATGCGTTGAATAAGGGCAGTAAGAGTTGCCTCTCGCTTCTTTTTAACATGCGTGCCTAATGATATTAGTTCTCCCCTAATTCTGGCCTTGTGGGCTTCCCATATGATTGGGGAGGGGATTAGTTGAGGGATCGCTGATAAAAATATGTAATCAAGCCTCTGATAGGAGGCTTGCACAGACGAATGAGTCGCCGATAAAAATATGTAATCAAGCCTCTGATAGGAGGCTTGCGCGGACGAATAGAAGGTGTAGTCTTTCTCAAGGGGATTCAATGCCCTCCAGATGTCAATAACTCCTAACTTTTGCAAGCGTTTTTTAAGCTTCCTAAGCCATTTGTGGGAAATAGCAGATTTCTTGGAGGAGGAGTCAATATCAGGTTCAAGTGTAACATTGAGGTCCCCTCCAAGAATAAGTATTCCTTCCTGAAACTCAGCTAGAATATCCAGTGTCTGCAAGAGCCACAGGACCTGTCTCCTATTGGGTGCATATAGATTTGCGAACGTCACTAAGGTGTCCCCCACTTTCCCCTTAAAAAAAAGGTATCGTCCCTCTGAGTCGACTTTCGAGGATAGGAATGTAAAAGGGAGGTTTTTATGGAAACCGACGCTCACCCCTCGACTGGGCCCACTAAAGGTGCTGTGGTGCTGTGGTGCATAGTGCTTGGAAGAGATACTAGGTACCTTGGCAGCCTTGAAGTGTGTCTCTTGGAGAAAAACGACGGATGCTCCTTCTTTATGGAGAAGTGACAACGTTTGCGCCCTCTTACACAGTTCATTTAAGCCATTCACGTTGAATGTGGCGACTGTAATGGAAGCCATGAGGTAGTAGTTAGGTAGGTACTTAAAATTATCTTACAAACAGTATGTAGACGACCTAGAGCTATGCTGTTAAGGTATACAGGAACAAGGAGGACACACAAGGAAAGGGACTTTAACACAAGACAAATGTACAACAGAAGACAAGACTAAGGACAAATAAAGTGCAACGATTAGTCAAGTAACCGAGAATAAAACGGGTGGCCTGGGAACCAGGGCACCAACTTAAAGTGTAGGAACAGTCGGTAATTAACAAGTCCCCTCCAGAGAACGTTATGAAGGGGGGGGGTAAGTTAAACCTGTGTCTGGTCAGGACGCGTGCCTCCGCTCCACCTGAGATAACGCATAATCTGAAACAGCATGACAAGGTAGAGTGCTACCCCCGAGTATTACCCTGGAAGAGATACCTCATCTCAATATAGAACTGCACAGGGGCACCCCATTACTATAGAAAGTGTGGCAATGTGAACACTGATGTGTGCAGTGAAGCCCCAGGGAAACCGTCAGACAGGGCTGTTTGCACCGAGAGCGTGTCACCAAGGTGCCTGGCCTTGGTGGAGTGAAAGCCCCAAGTTAAGTATTAGTATAGCTGGCTCAGCCAGTCCCAGGGCTGGCTTTTACTGGGAACAGGTAATGTGCTGGGTGGGTGCCTGTTCCCCATGCTCCAGTCCGGGGTTTCGGACAGGTCCATGTCTATTTAGTCCTGCTGCTGGACAAGGTGTGTCACTCTGGGAGAGAGTGATTTGTGTAGCAGAGTCCTGGTGAGGCTCTGGGAACGTGATCTCAGCTGAGGAGGGCTGAGGGGCCACGGGGCTAGGTGCTAGCCACAATTCATGGACGTTCAGCTGGGAAAGCCGCATGGGTTCCCGTGTGTGTAAATGGGGTCTTAGGTGAGTCAGGGATATTATGTATTAGGTAGTGCCTAGCCGGGCAGGTGTTCATTTATGTTGTTTTGTTTGAGAAGACTGCCAAATAAATGCACTGTTTGGACATGAAATCCGTTGTCCGGAAGGAAGTTTGTGTGAATGATCCCCGAGACCAGAGCTAACCCCCCACAAAAGCAAACATAAGGAGGGAGAAAGGAAAAAGGAGGTGAGGAAAAGGGGGAGGGGGGAGAAGGGTTGGGGGAGGGGAAAGAGGAAAGGGTTTGGGGGATGCACGTAAAAGAGCAGAGAGCTAAGTCCTAAGAGAGTGGATAGTCCAACCCTTGATAGGCTAATAATCTCCTTAGAAAGAAGTCCTGGAAAAAGGCATTAAAGAGGACCTTTCACTGGTCCACAGTTTATGAGTTAAAGCTATGTACATGGAGAGCGGCACCCAGTGATGTCCCTGCACTTACTTGTATCCCTGGGTGCCGCTCCGTTCGTCCTCTGTAGCCCCCGGTACCGGTGCTCCTGCTGCTGTAATTTTGCCTGGGGCGGAGACTTCTTCTTCTGCCCTGGAGTCTCCTTCTCCCAGGGCTGGAGCACTGTCAATCGCAGCGCTCAGTTTATATCCTGAATATGAGCTGAGCGCTGCGATGGCCAGTGCTCCAGCCCTGGGAGAAGGAGACGCCCAGGGCAGAAGAAGAAGTCTCCGCCCCAGGCAAAATTAGAGCAGCAGGAGCGCCTGGACCGAGGCTACGAGACAGAGCGGCACCCAGGGATACAAGTAAGTGCAGGTTCATCCCTGGGTGCCGCTCTCCATGTAAATAGCTTTAACTCATAAACTGTGGACCAGTGAAAGGTCCTCTTTAAGTGACATGGGGATACATCTCTTTTTTTTTTTTTTTCCTTATCTTCAAAGGGAGAGGGTATTAAATCAAATAAGGAGGACATTGTAAATATGAAAATAGTCTCGGGGTACAAAGCAGTGAAAGTTAGTCGAGGTCTCATGGGCTTGAAACACTAAGTCAGCATTATTCCTATAGGCATGCGATGTCCATCAGCAATATGTTATACAGACCGCAGCCTAGGTGAAGCTTCATAACGATGTCCCGGCGTTCTGGGAAGAGAGAAAGTCCGGTCCAAGTGCAGCCTGGAACCGTTGGTCTCGATCGGGGCCTGCATTGTTCAAGGGCGACCATCTTGGGTCTCCCCGCAACAGGCAGCGGTTCCATGGATCTGCCATCTCCGTCCGGCGGTAAAGGAAGCTACGATGGGATGTGGACCGGTGCCATATTCAGTGCAGTCCAGATTCTTTCTAGATCGTTCGGTGAGTGTATTTCAAGGGGAGGAAAACCTCTTCAAGGGGAGAGGATATTGAATCAAATAAGGAGGACATTGTAAATATGAGAATAGTCTCGGGGTGCAAAGCAGTGAAAGTTAGTCGAGGTCTCATGGGCTTGAAACATTAAGTTAGCATTATTCCTATAAGCATGCAATGTCCATCAGCAATACGTTATACAGACCGCAGCCTAGGTGAAGCTTCATAACGATGTCCCGGCGTTCTGGGAAGAGAGAAAGTCCTGTTCAAGTGTGGCCTGAAACGGTTGGTCTCGATCGGGGCCTGCGTTGTTCAAGGGCGTCCATCTTGGGTCTCCCCGCATCAGGCAGCGGTTCCATGGATCTGCCATCTCCGTCCGGCGGTAAAGGAAGCCACGATGGGATGTGGACCAGTGCCATATTCAGTGCAGTCCAGATTCTTTCTAGGTCATTTGGTGAGTGTATGGTGAGGCGTCTCCCATCTATCCACACCGCTAGTCCGAACGGGAAGAGCCAATTGTATTGTATACCTCTTTCTCTGAGGGCGAACAATAATGGTCTAAGGACGCGTCTCTTCGATAAGGTTGACGGTGCCACATCTTGGTAGAAATGTATCTCCTCTCCTTCATATTGGATCGGGCTGGCATTATTATAGTAGTGATTTTTTCTTGTACATAGGAGCCAGTATTAGTTATATTAGGAGCAGTATTATAGTAGTTCTCCAGCGATCGGTAATACCAACTTTGGATCTTTTATTGTAGTTACTCAAGTAAAATCCACAAGGAATGACACATCAAGCGCATGTACAGTATCATCTGACGCGTTTCGTATGCCTGAGCACCCTTAATCGTTGCAACAAACTTATATTACTGTACATAGGGGCATTGATGTACAGACACTGCATCCTTTACTTATGGACCATGTTACATAAACAATTGTAGCAAGTTTGTCATAGATATTTCTTTTAGTGTGTGAGGATGTAGGTGAATGAGCCGAGAACCTAAATCTGTGCTTCATCATGAGGCATGACAAGTGACATTTATATTTGTCACTACGTAATGCTGGAATGTTTCTAGAAATTCACGGGTATTTGAAGGCCGATGGATACATGTAGATGCAAGATGATGAAAGAAGGGGTCCTCAATGACCTGTCTTTCCCTCCCCCTGTATGTGATACCCCCTCCATCCTCCGCTGGGACTATAGTTCCCTTCGTGGTGCAGTCACGTCCAGTTGCCCCCTCCTATCTGCGCACATTGGGAGTAGTCATTCAGAGCACGTGCCACTTGTTCAGAGGATGACATGTAATTGAAATCAAAGCATCTATCTACATTGAAAAGAGCAGAACACACACAGATGTCTCTTCCATCTGCTCACAATCATTTTCCAGTTATGACAGAATGATAGTTAAGCAGAGAAGATGGGACATGGCGCTTACAACTGCACCTAGTGAAAACATGAAACTCGGGAATCGTACAACCATGCCCATACTCGGTTAATCCGTTATGGCAACACCTAAAATGGTGTCAAAACACTTTAGCATGTCCTCAAAATGTACTGGGCTCATTGCATGATGACTAAAGCCTCATTTACACATCCGTGTCCGTGCTCAAATCCGTGAAAAGTTGAGTGATGCCTCTGTTAGGATGTCCTTGATGGATCTGTGTTGGGTCCGTGTGTCGGTTTTTTGCTGTGTGTGTCATCCGTGTTTCACTGCACAGCTGAAAAACCATTTTCCAAGCATTTCTTCCTAATGATCCCCGAAACACAGATGAAACTCGGATGGCATCTCTGTTGCATCCATGGTTTTCACGGACCCATAGATGGGCGTGATGGATCAGTGAACAAAATAGCGCATGTATCCGTGCGGACAGTGCTAAAGCAATGATGTTTGAATACACACATTCAAATGAATGGGGACGTGCTGTCCGTGGAACACTGACATGTGAATGAGGCTTAATGCAGGGAAGGCTAAAGGGGTTGTGCGGTGCTACAGTACTGATGAGCTATCCTCAAAATAGGTTATCATTATCAGATCAGCAGGTCCAACTCCTGCCGATCAGCTGTATGAAGAGGTAGCGGTACTACCTCCATGTCGTCTCCTTTGCAGCGGTGGCACAATGTAATTGCAATTCATTCACTGGGACACGCAGTTGGAATTACTCTGCGGTGCCTCTACAAGCGAGATGACGTGCAGGTAATTTTGAATTACAGAGCTGTATAATGTTACAGTGCAGCAAGGTGTAATAGGATTGTTCCTATTACCCAGGCTGTAACCTCCCCTACTGAACCCTGCTCTGCTTCAATACTGTGGAATGATTCCTCCCTATCCTTTCCCTAAACTTCTATAAGTTTAGGGAAAATAAAAGTTTTAACCCCTTAGTGACCATCCATACGCTTTTTTTTATGGCAGTCACTAAGGTTCCTTAGGCTGGGCTGCCATAAAAAAGTGAGAGCCGCGGCACTGCTCTAACAGCCAGAACCGGCAGGATCCAGGCTATTAAACACTTTACATGCCGCAGTCAATGGCGCCCGCCGCATGTAAAATGCTGACAGAGGGAGCAGACTCCCCATGTCTCCCATCGGCACACCGCAAATGCGATCGCAGGGTGCCGATGTGTGTGAAGGCTGTCTGGGGTCTGATGTAGGCCCCAGACCAGCCTTGAGTAATTTCCAGCAGGCTGCGCCTCTCTGGTGCAGCCTTCTGGTCAAGTTTAGAATTGCATTGCCATTAAAATGCAATGCACTATAGGGATAGTGCATTGCATTTTAAAAGCAATCAAAAAGCTGTCTTTTATAGTCCCCTTGTGAGACTATTAAGTGGTAAAAAAAATTAACTTATTTATTTAATTTTAAAAAAAATCCCATAAAAAAAAGAAATTACGCTTTTTTCTATTGAAAGTTTTCAATGAAAAAAAATTGCAAAAAAAAAAAAGCGATCAAAAAGATTAATTTACTCCAAAATAATATCAAGGAGAAATACAAGTCGTCCCCCAAAAATTAAGCCCTCACACAACTACATATAAAGAAAAATAAAAAAAGTTATGGGTCTTGGGAAGTGGCAATGCAAAAACATTTTTTTCCTTTAAAAAAAAAAAAAAAAGAAATTTGCAAAAAAATAGTAAAACGTAAAAAAACAAGATGTATTTGGTATCACTGTAATCGTACTGACCCAGAAAATAAGGATATTATGTTATTGATACTGAAAAATGAACACCGTAAAATTTATAACGTAAAAACGCTGGGGCAGTATTGCTGTTTTTCCCCATCTCACTCCCAGAAAGAATTAAGAAAAGTTAATCAGAAAGTTATGTGTACCCCAAAATGATGCCATTAAAACCCACAACTTGTCCCGCAAAAAACAAGCCCTCATAACACTATATAAACAGAAAAAATAAAAAAGTTATAGCTCTTGGAACGCGACGATGAAAAAAGGAAGAAAAACGCTTGGTCAGTAAGGCCCAAAACAGGCTGGTCACTAAGGGGTTAAAGTCTTTCCTAGCACTGTCCCTAGCGCCTGCTGACGTCTCTCCCTGCACTAAGTGCACAGGAAAATGGCTGAATCCAAGACCGCTGAGGCTATTTATAGGGCTGTGACATCACAGGACTGGCTGGCTGCTGATTGGCTGCATGCATGGCATTGTGGGTGACCCCTCGTTCCCAGAGTTCCTTGCTCTATGTTCTCACACGTGTAGCAGCCATTTTAGGAAACAATGCAATTCGTTACCACGAAGCGCGAGTAAATTCGGTGAGAATCGAACTTTTCCTGAAATTTGGATCGAATTCTACTTCGTCAACTTCGATTCGCTCATCTCTAGTTGTGGCCACAGATAGGACATGTCCTCTCTTTTGTTGCACAGCCTCATGGACCTGGAAAAACACGGAAGGATCTGGGTCAGTGCGGCCACACTGCAAAATATATAAATGATCTTAGCTTTGGCCGCAACATGTGGATTGCGGAATCATTGAAGTTGATTGGTCCGCACCACGATGCAGGGTGTGCCTGGTCGGTGTACGTTTTGCGGTCCAAAAAACTGACATAGTTGTGTGTGTTGGGTCTAAGGCTGAAAATGTAGTGCTGTTTTTGTGGTAACATTGGCAGCGGTTCAACTTGTAAAGAGGAAATGGCTAGCTTTGAAACGCGTGTGCGAGACGGGTGAGGACGTTTTTATAAGGTAAATGAAACAGGAAGGACAGTTAGACTCTGCATCAGTAATGTAAGGCTAAGGGCAATGGAAAACTACTGTTTTCTGTGAAAGTACTGTATAGATAATTTTTCACCTCCTACAGCAGGGATCAGCAACACTCGGCACTCCAGCTGCTGTGAAACTACAACTCCCAGCATGCAAACATGCTCAGCTGTTCTCATAACTTCCATAGAAGTGAATGGAGCATTCTGGGAGTTGTAGTTTCAGAGTATCTGGAGTGCCAGACCCACAGGCACAAGACATAACTGTACATCTTTGATGCGCAGTAAATGTATGAAGGAGGCTCATGATTCGAACCCACTCCATATGCGGTGGATGCCGCCTGTGTAATATCAATGAAACCCAGCCACAATGACTGGGATGGGAGATAACGCCGATCTAGATCGTATAACCCTTTGGATGCCACAGTCAATAGCGACTGCAGCATCTGAGCAGTTATAGGGAGGGATTTCATTTTTCCTCCAATCGTAGCCCCTGCTTCAAAAATGCAGAGCTCCAATCAGTTGCTATGACAGCCTAGGGCCCTGTGAAGACTCTCAGCCTACCATAGCAAACTGCCTGTTAAGATGTACCTTCAACAAGGCTTAGAGGAGTTCTCAGAGATTTTGATATTGATGGCCTATCCTCAATATCAAATCAGCAAGGGTCCGACTCCCGGCACCCCTGCAGATCAGCTGTTTGAAGGCCAGTGACATTGTATTCATCCAGGGGCGGATTGGCCATAGACCTTACAGGGGCAGACTGGGTCCTCCTCACGGCCGGCCAGTGGAAGTTTTTGGGAATGTGTTTTGTGCTGCCTGCAGCAGTATGTTGTGATGGACTGTGGTATTTGGCTCTGTTGGGGTGGTATAATGTGCCACAATATGGCATTTCTGGCTCTGCCTTCCATCAGTTTGGACCGGACTACAAAATGGGGCCAGTTTTAGTAATTTTTCCAGGGCCACTTTAAGTTCCCAGTCAGCCCCTGCATTCATCGTTCACATAGCCTAGTTGCAGCTCACCCCATTGAAGTGAATGGGTCTGGGCTGCAATACCAACCACAGCCACTATGCAATGTACGGCGCTGTGCTTGGTAGGCTGCAAGGAGGCCGTGATGCTCACCAAAGCGCCGCAGCTTCCTCAAAAAACTGATCAGTATCCGTATACTATTGCAGTCTATTGGATGAGCATTAAGAAGATCGCATGTACAAGTGGACTATAAATTACAGTTAGAAAAAAAAAAAAAAAAGCAAAAATATTACAGATTCAAATCACATAACATAAATAAACAATAAAAGATAAACCATTGCAGCGTCTGAAATTGTCTGAACTATTAAAATATAAAAAATAATAAAATAAGTATCATACATACAAAATGGCCGTTTCTTGCTACCTCGCCCCCCAAAATAAAAAAATTTGAATAGAAAATGATAAGTTGTATGTAACCCGAAATTGTATCAATAAAAACTACAGCTCATCCGTATAAACACGTGTCTCACTCTGTGGATGGAGATATAAAAAACATTTGGCTGTCAGAGTATGGCGATGCGAAGAAAGACGTTTTTTTTAATTTTTTATTTCTTAAAAAGTAGTAGAACATAATAAGAATCATGGGGTTCATTTATTATTCGTGGTACCCCATTTTTTGGTGTCATTTTGTTTCAAAGAGGTTTTGCGGCCAAATCTGCGACTTTTCCCCACTCACGCCACTTTTCCAAGTTGGCAGAAAAAAGGGACATGGCGTGGGTGGGGAAGAGGTACAGCCGGCCCGTTTCATTCAGTCAGTTTATGGCATGGAAAATAGTCTTAAACTGCGCCGGCAAGGGAGATGGCATCGTTTAAATCATGTAGCATGGCCGGCGCCTCTACATAACTTTGCCGCATCTGGCACCAGCGCAGGGAGATCAAGACCGGCATCTAAATAGCCAGTCTTCATAAATGACCCCCTATATGGTTTGACCATAATCATCCTGACCCGCAACGTTAGGTCATCATGTCACTTTTAGGGCACAAAAAGAAGCCCTTGTATAGCTACAGTATGCGAATGGAAAAGCAAAAAAAGTCATGGCTCTTGGAAGGTGGGAGGAAAAAATGTAAAAATAGGTAGTGTCCTGAAACAGTTAATGGGTAAGGGTACTTTCACACTAGCGTTGGTGCGGATCCGTCTGTTTATTTGTACAGACGGATCCGCACCTCTAATGCAAACGTTTGTATCCGTTCAGAACGGATCCGTTTGCATTAGCTTTAAAGAAAAATGACAAAGTCCAAAACGGATCCGTTTTGACTTACATTAAAAGTCAATGGGGAACGGATCCGTTTTCGAATGCACCATATTGTGTCACTGACAACGGATCCGTCCCCATTGACTTACATTGTAAAAAAAAAACGGATCCGTTAGGCTCCGCCTCTTCAGACGGACACCAAAATGCTGCATGCTGCGTTTTGGTGTCCGCCTCCAAAACGGAATAGAGGCGGAACGGAGCCTAACTGATGCATTCTGAACGGATCCTTATCCATTCAGAATGCATTGGGGCTTAACTGATCCGTTTTGGACCGTTTGTGAGAGCCCTGAAACGGATCTCACAAACGGAATCCAAAACGCTAGTGTGAAAGTAGCCTAATAAATGCAAAACTATCCCCCGAAACGCGTTGTTTTTTATTGTAAACCTTTTAAATTGGAATAAAAAGAAGTTTGAAACTCAAGATGGTCTTCACCGGGTTTTGGAGCGCCAAAAGCAGAATTTCTTCTTTCTTCACAGAGCCAAAAACATGGGAGGTGACCGGGGAAGGAAAGGGAGGGACTGTGCGGAGCTCATCTCAGCAGACACAAGAGCACCCAGAGGTAAGTACACCCATCACTGTAGGTGTCACTTGCTGTGAGGAGGTGCACACCATGCAGGCAGAGGTTTTCTATTGCAGAGCTGCCTCCAGCTTCTATATATGTGTAGAGAAATCATGTAGCGGCTAGAGCTGTGATATGTGTTGTGGGGATTTACTCTGGTAGACAGGATAAGCGGACGCAGTATAGAGGCACCAACCAGTTCCTAAATCAAACGTTTGTAATGCGTTTTGCACGCGTGTTGGAAAAATCGCCATGTTTAGTACCCAGACCCGAAGCTGGACTTCATCACAGGTCCTTTAGAATACAGCTAAAGCAAGAAGAGAGATTGCCAACTACGCGATCAAGTGGCTAAGGTAAGTTAAGTTTTTTATTTTTAACCCCTTCATCCTCATTTTACAATGCATTCTTTATTAAGAATGCTATTATTTTCCCTTATAACCATGTTATAAGGGAAAATAATGAAGATCTGGTCCCGTTGCTAAGCAATCATGCGGGAAAATCGCACTGCATCCGCACTTGCTTGCGGATGCTTGCGATTTTCTCGCAGCCCCATTCACTTCTATGGGGCCTGCGTTGCGTGAAAAACGCAAAATATAGAGCATGCTGCGATTTTCACGCAACGCAGAAGTGATGCATGAAAATCACCGCTCATGTGCACAGCCCCATAGAAATGAATGGGTCCGGATTCAGTGCGGGTGCAATGCGTCCTCCTCACGCATTGCACCCGCGCGGAAAACTTGCCCGTGTGAAAGGGGCCTTACTGTGTCACAGTATGTATGTGCTCCCGTATGTATGTACAGTCAGTGGTTCTGTATGTGTGTATGTACACTTGAATGTATGTAGGTGGTCTTGTATATGTGTGCGCTTGTGTATGTATATATGTATGCATGTGTGTATGTAGGTGGTCTTGTATGTATGTATGTATGCATGTATGTAAGTGGTCTTGTATGTGTGTGTGCTCCTGCATGTACAGTATGTATGTACGTACGTACACGTACGTACGTACGTACGTACGTGGTCTTGGATGTATGTAGGTGGTTCTGCATGTATGTTGGTGGTCTTGTATGTGTGTGCACTCCTGTATGTATGTGGTTAGTTCTGCATGTATGTATGTAGGTGGTCTTGTATCTATGTATGTAGGTGGTCTTGTATCTATGTATGTAGGTGGTCTTGTATCTATGTATGTAGGTGGTCTTGTATCTATGTATATTTGTTTGTGCTCCTGTATCTATGTATGTATGTATGTAGGTGGTCTTGTATGTATGTATATTTGTGTGTGCTCCTGTATTTATCTATGCATGTATGTAGGTGGTCATGTATGTATGATCCATTCACTTCAATGGGGCCGCAAAAGATGCAGACTAGGGTTGAGCGAACTTGTGTTTTAAGTTCGGCGTCCGAAGTTCGGGTTCGGGTTATCGCAGAATCCCGTTATAGATTCTGCTACTATAACCCATAACGAAATTTGGAAACCACAAGAGCCGTTATGGTTTCCAAATTCCGTTATGGTCCATGGTAGCGAAATCCATAACTGGATTCTGCGATAACCGGAACCTGAACTTCGAACGCCGAACTTAAAACACAAGTTCGCTCAACCCTAATGCACACAACATTCCGTGTGCTGTCCGCATCCGTTGCTCCGTTCCGTGGCCCCGCAAAATAAATAGAGCATGTCCTATTCTTGTCCGTTTTGCAGACAAGAATAGGCATCTCTATATAGGGCCGCCCGTTCCTTTCCACAAATTGCGGAAGGCACACAGAGCGGCTTCCGTGTTTTGCGGATCCGCAAAACACACACGGTTGTGTGCATGAGGCCTAAGGCTATGTTCACATGTCATTTTTTTGGCATGGGTTTCAGCGCAGATTCTGTGCCGAAAGCCACGCCATATCAGTACTGAAATCACCTCCCGTAATTTTAATGGGAGGGTGCGGTGCTGTTCACACAGCCAAGGATATTTTTCCTGTGCAGTTTTTCAGACAGTGCCAAAAATGTACAGGTCCATTATTGGCGCAGTTACTGTGGGGACATCTTGGAAAGACTCAGCCGGAGCCTCCATTCAATGGAACTAAACCGAGAGTGGGACCGCAGCATTCAAAACTGCAGTGGTCTCTGTCATTGTCAAAATGTGACTTGTGATCATAACCTAAGAGCAGTGAGACTATGGATTCTTTACGGTAAGAGCAGTGAGACTATGGATTCTTTACGGTAAGAGCAGTGAGACTATGGATTCTTTACGGTAAGAGCAGTGAGACTATAGATTCTTTACGGTAAGAGCAGTGAGACTATGGATTCTTTACGGTAAGAGCAGTGAGACTATGGATTCTTTACGGTAAGAGCAGTGAGACTATGGATTCTTTACGGTAAGAGCAGTGAGACTGGAACTCTTTGCCTGAGGAGGTGGTGATGGTGAGTACAATAAAGGAATTCAAGAGGGGACTGGATGTATTTCTGGAGTGTAATAATATTTCAGGCTACAGCTACTAGAGAGGGGTCGTTGATCCAGGGAGTTATTCTGACTGCCTGATTGGAGTCCGGAAGGAATTTTTATCCCCTAAAGCAGGGAAAATTGGCTTCTGCCTCACAGGGGTTTTTTGCCTTCCTCTGGATCAACTTGTAGGAAACAGGCTGAACTGGATAGACAGTGGTTGTGTATATGATTCTGTATGTGCAGTGTTCCTATATGTACAGTGGTCCTGTATGTAGTTCAGTATGTGCAGTGGTCCTGTATGTAGTTCTGCATGTCATCTATGTGAATGGAAAGCACTAGGCTCTCGGTGTGTCTTCATCTTTCGCTCTATACTATATACATAAATGAATATATATACTAGTATATGTCAGTATATCTGAAGAGGGGAGAGGATGAGTAACATATGCATGACGGATACTTACACGGAAGTTACTTTTTTTTTCATGTAGAGTAGTATATATATATATATATATTTAACAGCATCACATTTTTTCTTTTCTTTTTTTTTTATATACGGTATATATATATATATACGGAGATGCCACCAAGGAAACAGCGTAGAAGCGGCAGCACTCGAGCACAGAGGTTTCGGTGCATTGTGAGTAATTTTCTATGAGTTAAATGTCCTTGTCATGACTTCAGTATATATTCGGAGTATATATTCGGAGTAATATCTTTGTTTTTCAGGCTGAGATTCCGGACGGCTCGTCTTCCATTGAGAGTGTAAGTGATATAGAAATATATATAAATCATTAATGCTTGTGTGTACGGTATAAAACGTGTACTGTGCGGCTTTATCGTGTATAACGTTTTCACAGCCCATTGATTTAATAAGTCAGATGGAAGGTGACCCTGCGGGGGCGCTCTTCAAGTCAAGCATCAAAGTCAGGTATTTTCTAGAGTCCTCCTGCCTGCCTGGCACTACTGAAACCATATTTCTCCATTCACCTAATGGCACTGATGAGAAAACAAGTGCCATTTCTAATGGTTCAGCGATGGCACTGCCAAGCCTACCTTCCTAGACGTACAGACTTGTAGATCAGTCTCTGACATCATTACATTTGAGTGTTGTGATAGGGAGAGCTGAGACACGCCCCCTGAGCTGTGATAGGGAGAGCTGAGACACACCTCCTTAGCTGTGATAGGGAGAGCTGAGACATGCCCCCTCAGCTGTGATAGAGAGAGCTAAGACACGCCCCCTGAGCTGTGATAGGGAGAGCTGAGACACGCCTCCTCAGCTGTGATAGGGAGAGCTGAGACACGCCCCCTGAGTTGTGATCGGGAGAGCTGAGACACGCCTCCTGAGCTGTGATAGGGAGAGCTGAGACACGCCTCCTGAGCTGTCATAGGGAGAGCTGAGACACGCCTCCTTAGCTGTGAGAGGGAGAGCTGAGACACGCCCCCTGAGTTGTGATAGGGAAAGCTGAGACACGCCCCTGAGCTGTGATAGGGAGAGCTGAGACAGGCCTCCTGAGCTGTGATAGGGAGAGCTGAGACACGCCCCCTGAGCTGTGATAGGGAGAGCTGAGACACGCCCCGTGAGCTGTGATAGGGAGAGCTGAGACACGCCTCCTGAGCTGTGATAGGGAGGGCTGAGACACGCCCCCTTAGCTGCAGCAGAAAGGAGACTCCCATTGAGCTTTCAGCTTGATATACGCAGAGCAATGAATGTGGAGATCTCTGGACCCATATGAGGTACAGGGCTGGTTCTAGCTTTGTTAGAAAGAGATTGTCATGTACTATTTGATGTCTGACTTTTTTTTTTTACATTGGTCATGGGATAACCCTTTTAAAGAGGTTTCCAGTTAAAAAAAATCCTGTTTTGATACTTACCAAAATCAGGGCATCTAAGCCCCGCCCCTGGGAACACCCCAACCCACATTGGAACACCTATTTATGGGTGAGGTTTGCTTAAGCTCCACCAATTTTCAGCCCTGAACAGCGCAAATTTGTCTGGACTGTCTATGAAAATTAGGGACAGTCCCTTCAATTTCGGGACAGTTGGCAACTATGCATTTTCATACATCCTAATAGGGAACTCTGAGTTAGGCCTCATGCACACGACCGTATGTATTTAGCATTCCGCAAAAACGGATCCGCAAAAAATACAGATGATGTCCATGTGCATTCTGTATTTTGCAGATCGGAACAGCTGGCTCCTAATAGAACGGTCCTATCCTTGTCCATAATGCGGACAATAATAGGACATGTTCTATTTTTTCTATTTTTTTGCAGAATGGAAATACAGACATATAGAAACGGAATGCACACGGAGTACCTTCCGTTTTTTTTTTTTTTGCAGACCCATTAAAATGAATGGTTCCGCATACGGTCCGCAAAAATAACGGAATGGACATGGAAAGAAGATACGTTCATGAGCATGAGCCCTTAATAGAGGGGTTTTCCCTTAAAGGATCCTCATTTCTTGCCCACAGTAAGATCAGTTATGCTACTTTCACACTCGTGTTTTGGGCGAATCCATCATGGATCTAAAAAAACGGATCAGTTACAATAATACACGGATGTGGACGGATCAGTTTGGCTCAGTTTCGTCAAGCTGACGGCAAAACGCTGCATGCAGAGACTGATCGGAGGCAAACTGACAGCCGTGTGTGAGTTCTTGACTTATAGTATTCATTGGTACCATTTGGAGGTACATGAGACTTTTTGATGGCTTTTTATTCCTTTTTTGGGTGGTGGATAAGCAAAAGCAGTAATTTTGCCAATGTTTTTTTTGTTTGTTTGTTTGGTGGTTTGTTTTTTTAACACCATTTACCAGAATTAATAACAATTTTAGGGAAAAAGGGCGTAAAAAAACTTGAGCGTTTTTAACAATATATATGCATTGTGGAAGTGGTACTCTTTCTCATTATGGAGAAAAATGGCATTATTGTATGCCAGACAATGCCCCTAATATGCCACTTACATGTGTGCTGTATTGTAAGCCAGGCAATGCCCCTCAGGGTTTCTGGAAAAGATATTTAAATTAGCTTTCCTAAACATGGCGCTGGCAGATGTTAAACATGGTAATCGCATTTGCATATATTTTACCTAGAAATCCAGAGGAGCATCGTCTAGCCTACAATAGTCATCACGTATATCAACTCATCTCCATAATAGAAATAGTACCCACTTAGAGATTCCCCCTAAAACCTTGCAACTAGAAATGTTGGTCTCATTTTATTTTCTCTGATTAAGGGCTTTTGTCCTGAAAGAACCAGAATGTCTCAGGAGAAACTCATCTTAGGCTACTTTCACACCAGCGTTTCTATTTTCTGGTATTGAGATCCATCATAGGATCTCAATACCGGAGAAAAATGCTTCCATTTTGTCCCCATTAATTATCAATCGGGACAAAACGCATTCCGTTCGGTTGCGTTCCCATACCAGAGAGCAAACCGCGGTTTTCTTCCCATCATGACCCCCAATGCAGTGGGCACAGATCCGTCCCCCATTGACTTTCAACGGAGTTCATGACAGATCCGTCTTGGGTATGTTAAAGATAATACAACCGAATCCGTTCATAATGGATGCAGATGGCTGTATTATCAGTAATGAAAGCGTTTTTGCTGAGCCCTGCCGGATTCAGCAAAAACACTAGCGTGAAAGTAGCCTTACTTGGTTGACTTGCCTTGTAGGGTACTCTTTGGGGGTGCTCTTTATCATTGGAGAGAATGAAAAATAAGCATGAGTATTGTATACAAGGTGATGCTACTCTTAGTTTCTAGGGAGAGTATATGCAAATCACATATCCTAATACAGCTGGCATGGGAAAAGCTAATTTGAATATCTTTCCCAGAAAGCCAAAGATATGCAAATTAGCTATTTCTCACAAAAAATTTGGGTTCCACTGAATCTAAAGTTTGGACCGAACCAGTTTACTTAACCTTACAATACACTATAACACTTTTGGATGGAAAGTGTGTAAATTGGTGGAAAAGTATATTGAACTGTGCTACTCCTTTCGGAATCGGAGTGTCATGGCTGCTTCGGTGCCACATTATCAGAAATAGGAGGTGTTTGCTCTGCTCATTATACTGACGGTAGTGGTGAGATCTGGCCACTAGATGGTGATGTTGCACAGCCAAAGCAGTGTGCAATGAAGAGAAAGTACAGGCTAATATGCTGGACCCTGATAAGAAGGGCTGTAGGGAGCAGTAGCCAACCAGAATTTTTCTTTTTTCTGGACAACTTATCCCAAAATCATGGACAGACAAAATTTTTCACAGACAACCTGGAAAACCATAACGAATACTAAAGATTATAAGTAATCCATGTCTATAGCTCACCATAATAATCTAGTCAAGTACCACCAACCTAAAAAAAGTCATGGACATATCTGTTTTTTTTTTACGACCATAGGGAAAAAGTCGCCTATTTTTACGGACTGTCCAGAAATTTCTGGATGGTTGGCAACCGTGGTAGGGAGTCATCTTGGAGGAGAAAGGCTGGGGATGCAGGCATTAGGCCTACTGCAGTAGAGGATATGCTGAGACTGAGTCACTGGGTATCTTCTCCGTCCCTAAGGCAGCAGACACAGAGGACACAGGTCCCCATGGTGCAGTAGCACCAACTGATTTGCACATTTCCCTGCTGGGGTTGTCCTGAAGTAAGGCCTGAGGAAGAAATGCCCTGATCTGTGCGTCATCTCCCAAAGACACTTTATCTAGATGGAGCTGGTGGAGCAAGGTGACTCCCTACCAGGGTCCAGAAGATAAAGTGTGATGGCTGCAAGTGAGGAGTGACCCATAGAGCTGGACACCTGACGGTGCTCTTGTAGCAGGGAGGTCCCCCTTGGGACTACTACTTATGGACTGTATTAGTGATGGTAGATTCAGATTCTTCTGTTTAGATAGAAAAAAAAAAAAAACTTTTTTTTTTTTTTTAAATCTTTTGTTTACAGTGAACATAGTGAGTTCCCAATAGCCCACCGTACGGCTTAAAGTATTTGTCCTGCTGCGGCTGAATGAACAAGGCTGCTATTCAACCGGCATCTCACAGTCATTTTTCCACTTGTAATCTATTAGGCCATGCCCCTCGCACACCTGAGGCCTTTATTAGAGCCCTGATTGCCATGTAAAGACATTGGCACCCTGCAAGTACATTCATGGTGCGTGCTATTGAC
Organism: Bufotes viridis; assembly: GCA_033119425.1. Taxonomy (NCBI): domain Eukaryota; kingdom Metazoa; phylum Chordata; class Amphibia; order Anura; family Bufonidae; genus Bufotes; species Bufotes viridis. Next base: position 42,308,038 of record CM065592.1, on the reverse strand, counting down.
TCTCTATTGACCGCAGCACCCCTGCCACCCCAATGCATCAGGAGCCTGCAAAGTATTATGCCAAGTTAAACATTTTGTAGTTTGTTAAAGTAACGAGAAATTCACACGATTGTAGTGCCACAGTGCCCGTGCTGTGGACCACAAACCGTGGGGCCGCAAAACAAGGGGACCAGCCACATTGCAGGGCAGACCCATTGACTTCAATGGATCTGCGATCTACATGATGCGGCGAAAGATAGGGCAATGTTCTATCTTTTGCGGCACGGACCTGCAAGCATATGGAAGTCTTACATGGACTTACGGGTCTGTGCCTTTCCACCGCAAAAGATAGAACATGTCCTGTCTTACACAGCATCTTACAGATCTCAGACCCATTGAAGTCAGTGGGTCCATAGCTGCGATGTTGGGTGCACACGGCTGGTCATCTAGTTTTGCGGCCTGGTGCATGGTGGCACTACAGTCATGTGAATGCCCCCGAAAAGAAAGAATAGTAAACGGCAATCAAAGATTATCATGCAAAGTGACAACCATTGGTGACAAAAATCAGTAAAATGTGATCTTGGAGTCCGTTCCTTCAGATGTTTCTTCAGCTGTAATCGGTGTGGTTAACCACAGACTTCTTGGGTGCCCAATTCAGTACAATCTCAGAAGACCCCATAACCATAAATGTTTGAAGGAAGATGCTTCAGCTGGTAGCGTACTCCACATCCGTCCCAGAATGTGACGTTACATACGTGATGATATGGTGGTCAGTAGACTTGTTTTAGAATATGTTCGCTTCCTTCGCAGGGTAATAATCAGTAATTTCTTGACTAAGAAAGCTGAAGTCTTCTGAAAAACATTGGAGAACCTGTTTTTGTCCCCTGTTTTTTGGGATCATAGAGTTTTTGACTTCTCAACTCAAGATGGGACTTAGACATCATTTCGGATGCAAGCATGTGGGGTTCATATTTTTGTAATGTAACGCATAATGACTTTAAAATGTCTATTACAGGACCCACCACATTTCCGGGGAGGACCTAGAGCGGTCAAGGATGATGCTGTCCGCCTCAACAGTTATAAGGATGGTGGAGGTTCGCCCTTTGCTTTGGGACAAGACAACCCCCCCAACGTTCAGACCTGAAATTGAACCATTGCCTGTGGGAGGAAATATTTGTGGCTCCCGTCCTGACATATGACAGCCTGTCCGCAAAGAGAAAGCATCCGATCGGTAAGGATACATGTGATGCCTGGGTGCTGTCTTTACTTCACAAAACTAAGATGAAATTGTGACAAAAACGTAAAAAATTATAATTCAGTTGACTTAAAAAAAACTGCATAGCCGACCACCTGGAAGTCCCATAGTGCTGAATGGGCGGTGGCTGCGCGTACATGACTTGTTCTCCCATCACTGTTTTGGAACTTCCGAAAATAGACATATGCGCTTGCTCAGCTATTTTCAGAAGTCCGATAGCAGTGAATGGAGAGGATGCAGCATGAGCGCAGTTTGCTGTCCATTCACTTCGGGGCCCCATTTTGGAGGTGGGTGGGGGTAAACTCAACACCAATCTTAGAAAAAAAGGGGTACATAAAGATACTTAGAAATATATACCATACTTTTTGCTCCTTAAAGGGCTTCTGTCACCCCCCAAAAGCCTTTTTTTTTTTGCCTCACTAAAAAGCTTATAGGGCGATTACTCTAAACATATTCTTGTTAACCGTTTTTGTAGGTTCATTTTGCTATAAAACGTTATTTTATAATATGCAAATTACCTTGCTACCAGCAAGTAGGGCGTTTACTTGCTGGTAGCCGCTGCATCTCGCTTGTAAAACGCCCTCCTGTGGTTGATTGACAGGGCCAGCGACGCTCTCCTCCTCCAGCTGGCCCTGTCTCCGTTAAAATCTCGCGCCTGCGCCATACCGTTCTTCAGTTGGCGCAGGCGCACTGAGAGAGTACTCTCGCTCAGCCGCTCCTTCCTCAGTGCACCAATGACGTCACAGCTGCACCGGAAGAGAAGACGCAGGCGCACTGAGGAAGGAGCGCTGAGCGAAGTACTCTCTCAGTGCGCCTGCGCCGACTGAAGAACGGTATGGCGCAGGTGCGAGATTTAAACGGGAGACAGGCCAGCTGGAGGAGAGGCTCGCTGGCCCTGTCAATCAACCACAGGAGGGGCGCTTACAAGCGGATACAGCGGCTACCAGCAAGTAACGCCTACTTGCTGGTAGCAAGGTAATTTGCATATTATAAAATAACGTTTTATAGCAAAATTAACCTACAAAACGGTTAACAAGAATATGTTTAGAATAATCGCCCTATAAGCTTTTTAGTGAGGCAAAAAAAAAAAAAAAAGGCTTTTGGGGGGTGACAGAAGCCCTTTAAGCCAAACCAGACTATAAGATGCATCTAGGTTTTAGAGGAGGAAAATGAGAAAAATATATTTTTCATAAAAAAACATAAAATATATAAAACATCTGACTTCTCCTGTTCCAGGCGGCACCATCACTTCAGAGATCCGGTGTTCTTTTCCTGCAGCACTGCACTCTGACCTGGCGTCACACAGCGTCAGCTCATGGTGCGCTACGTCCTGACGCTGTATGCATTTGGGATACAGCGCAGCTCCGGCAGAAGACCAGGGAGCGCTATATTCACCACTCCCCAGTCCTACCTTGTACTAATGAGCTCTTCCATAAAGGAAGCACTCATTAAACTTCACTTCATAAGAGGCACTGACATTTTTCCCCACTTTTGATGGGGAGGATGCGTCTTATGGTGCGAAAAATATGGTACTTTATGAAATTACAAACATGAGAAGTCCCTCAGTGTTGAATGGAGGGGTGGCTGCTCTTTTGTGGCTTACCTACCGACCACTGCTATGGAACTTCTGAAAAAAGCTGTGTGTGATTACTCAGCTATTATCGGAAGTCCGTGTGTTTTCTTGGTCTGTATATCCGTTTTGCAAAAGATAGAAAACATCTGCAAAATGCAGACTATGGATCCATAGAAGTCAATAGGTCCTCAAAAAAAAAAATGCAGACAGCACGCTGATCGCATCCGTATTTTGCGGATCAGTGATTTGCAGACCACAAAACTGATAAGGCGTGTGTATGAGGCCTTACCAAAAAAAAGAAAGTTCCAGAGAGATGTATTGGGAGCGCTTGCAGGTGATAAATACCGTAATTTGTGGCCAAACAAGAAGAAATGGTGTAATTTATGTTATCTAGCAGTGGGGAAAGTGATTTTTGTATGTGTTGAAGATGAAGACATGTTAACCCCCAAGAACTTAGAGGGAGCCGTCACACCTTGCTGAGGGAAGCATAGTATAGTGCTGTGATGGCTTTTCTACTGCACTCCAGCTGTGGTAAAACTACGACTCCCAAGATGTACACTTGCTTGGCTGTTCTCAGAGATCCATAGAAATGAATGGAGCATGCTGGGAGTCGTAGTTTCACCACAGCTGGAGTGCCTGAGGTTAGCCATCATTGGTATAGTGGCAGACCTGCTGATTTCACTTCTGGGCTATAATTCAGTACTTTTACAGTACTGACAGGCCAAATCCTGCAGCGCGCTCCAGCGCTGCGAGAGAGATGAGTCTGATGAGATTCGCTGGCCCTGCCTCCTGCCCATGACTGACAGTTTTTTTCTCAAGCGATGCATAGGAAAGAAACCTGCCAATCATTGACAGGAGGGCGGGGCCACAAGTTTCATCAGACTCATCTCTCTCACAGCACTGGTGTGCTCTGCAAGGTTCGCCCTGTCAGTACTGTGAAAGTACTGAATGCTAGCCCAAAAGTGACAGATGCTGAATTCAGTGGATCTGTTACTATACAATGCTGCCTTCAGCAAGGGCAGCATAGTAGAGGTGACTGGTTCCTTTTTATGGTAAGTTGAGGTCAGTCAAATGGAGAGGAGGGAGCCAGCAAAGTTTAAATGTGAGAGGAGAGAGAGAAATTTAGGATCTGCAATTGCCCCATGTTACCTTTAAACATGTCATATTTTTTATTTGCTAGTTTATTAGAGCTAGGCATGTATACCTGAGTTAGTCAGTCAATGATTGCCAAAAGGTCTGTAATTACCTTATAATAACCGCTTTCATTAATGTCCCCTGTGCCTCTCCACTGGTCCCTTGATAGACTGTTGTTGTGGCTTGTCTGTCTTCCCTTTAGTGTAAACAGAAGACGGAGGGGCGGTCCTTCACACTGCGTGGCTGCATTAGGCTTCAGAGTGCGAAGGCGTGTCTCTCAGTAATCCAATCTGATTGGCTGGCAGGAAGCTGCTGGGTAAAGCAAGTGTGTATGTGAAGTGAGGGAAAGCAGTTTTAGCACATGGGGCCCCGGGTTGTCCACAATCCAGTTACCCTGATGGCCATTCTGTGATCTTATTCAGTTGAAAATAGGGTGCCCATGCATGATCTGAGGGATGTCACTGGATCATCTGTCTTAATTAGGGACTCAGCCCATACACATGCACACGACTCACCTGGAAGCGGCTGTGATAGGGGGCCAGGTGAGGTCTGGAATGGGAGTCTAAATCATGCTTAAAGGGACACTTCCATGAGAAAGAGGTCAATTTAAAATTTCATTCGTAAAGAACATATATTTTTAATTTTTTTGGCTTTTTTTTTTTATTTCAGCAGCACTGTCCCACAATATCAATACAAAATACTGTCCTTATGTAGCTGTCAGTGATCCATTGTCAGTTTACTTCTGCTGTGAGGAGAAGATGCTATCTGCCAGGTAATCCTCATGATCGTAGTTGTAGAATTGGGATCATAGTATGACAGCGCTATTGGTCTCCTGGTAGACATTGATTAGTGTGATGCTGTAACTGAGCCACTACACCATCCAAACAAAGGAGGACGTTACCAGCCAGAACAGGAAGCTGAATACATGGAGAAACTTTTAAAAAATATATATATCTAGAAAACCATGCACCTGTTTTAATAATAATAAAAAAAATTACATACTGTATAATCACATATAGGCTGTTAATAGATGATAAAAAATGATGGAAGCGTCCCTTTAATTCCACCCTGGCTAAAGCTAATAAATGTTATTCAGAGCTTCACTTTAATCTGCCACCACAGAGAAGGTTCTGCTTCACCACCACAAGGGGGCGCCATGGCTCCATTACATAGAGTGTGCTAGCAATGAGCGCTGGGAAGTCTTCCATGGTTACTAAGTAGTTGAGTTTAGAAATTCAGTTTTGTTTTTTGATCACCTAATCAGGTCATGTGATGTGTGCGCCATTTCCATTGCACTTTATTTCATGTTGGTCTTTTTTTGTTTTTGCATATGGTTTGCAACTTTTTGCAAACGCTTAAAATTTTGCATCCAGAAAACGCTTCCGGGTTACACGTTTCAGTCGTATGTGACGCATGATACGTCGAAGTTGTAGGTCCTAGGCGTGTTCCCCTTTGTATCTTTTGAGGTCTGCATCACGGATTCCTGGTACCGAACGCCTCACACTTTATGGCAAGGAGAATTTTCAGCCTGCAGTTACCCTCAGGATGAGTCTTTATTTTCTGAGATTTATGTCTTGCTTTTAAGATGCTCTCGCGCGGTCTACTTGCTGTATGCGCAAGAAAATCTCGCAGCGCATACGTTAGAGATACCCATAGTCTACTATTCACCCTGACCAGAGCCAAAAGAGTGTCCTTTTACCATTTTTTAGTGCTGGAAAATGTATTTTAATAGTTGTTTTTTAATGTTTGCCTATGCAGGGGGGTCCGGCAGGTGTGTTATACCACAATGAAGCTGCATGGGGATGAGTGATTGTAGTACATTTATACATGTCATTTTTATACACAGAATTACTATTTTTTTTTCAAACTACATCTAAAAAAAAACTTCTGGACTACTGTATATATTTTTCCCAATTTCAACTAAAGGTCTTTTCTAGGCTCCTGAACTTGATGACCTATCCTCAGAATATCTGATCATTGGGGTCCCAACCCCACTGATCAGCTGTTCCCTGCAGCCTCCGTGCTGGAACTAGCATTTTTAATGGAACAGGAAGCAGACAGCGCCGTTCAAAGTGTAGTGGCCGTAATGGGTACTGCAGCTCTGCTCCCATTTACTTCAACGGTAACTGAGCTGCAGTAACCAGGCACGGCCACTACACTTAGAACGGAGCTGTCTGCTTCCTGCTCCTTTTAAAGCTGCGCTGCCTGAGCATGGCATACTTTACTGTATGTTCCTGTGATGCGCCCCTTCTTCAGTTATGCCCCCCTACAGGTCCAACACACACACGTCACAGGGTGTCAGACCCTCACCAATCGAATAACAATGACCTATCCTCAGGATGGGTCATCAATATCAAGAGCCCAGAAAACCCCTTTAATCAGATCTTGTCCAGCGTTACAACCACTTTTTTAAAGAGTACGCTATTTTTTTACATTTTATTTTTTTACTTTTATTTTTAAACTTCCTTGCTATCTAAGCAGTGAACCTCTGACACATGCGCAGGCAATGTTGGTGCAGCCATGTCAACAGAGCAGCCGCTTGCTGATCCCTGCTTCACATGAACAGAATATGGAAGACACGACCAAACAATAAGTGTATCAGTTCAGTAGATTTTTATGATATTTTAGGATGAAATAGAATTTTTTTATGTATGCTGCTACTGATATAAAATAAATTGTGACGCGTCAGTGAGCGAAGCGCATGCGGCGGAAGTTCACTGCTTTGCTACTGAGGAAGTAGAGGATCCTCCCAGTACTTGTTAATTAGATGGACCTTCACGCTACACAACAGATAGCGGAAGACCAGGCTGGAAAGAAATGGACGCAATGTCACAGGAAGAGGAGCGGATGGGGTCATGTGACTGCATTCAGGATCAGGGCGAGAACGTGCATTTGTGTAATTAAGTGAAAGATGGTCCACCTATTCGCCAGAAAGGGGTGCTGATAGAAACTGGAAAACTCTTTAACCATCGCAATTTGGTTTTTACTTTATACATATTTTTTTAATTTAGAACTCTCGACGCATATTAAAAGTGAAATATTGCAGTTCTCACACTGGCCACTAGAGCAGACATAATAGGGGAAACTTCCCGTTTCCTGCAGATGACTTGTCAGCTTTGCTGTATAGCTTGGGACACCGTGAGCAGAGTCATCTCATTATCGCTAGAAGGTGACTGAGTACAGAATGACAGATCTGTTGTACTGCTGGAGGCCTAGATAAGGCAAGGTAGTAACAATATACACCCAGAAAAGACTGTATGCAGCTAGCTGCCCTGTTGGTCCGTAGAGAATATGTGAGGGGCGGTACTCTCATCACTTCCTGTTATAATGTATCACATTTTTTGATAAAGGGAATCTCTAAGCATATGAAAATGAGCCTCTAAGAGCAACGGGGGCGTTGCCGTTACGCCTAGAGGCTCAGCTCTCTCTGCAACTGCAGTGCCCTCTGCATTTTAATTATGTTTTCACTGCCTGGCCCTGTCAAAGTGCAGAGAGAATGGCAGTTGCAGAGAGAGCAACGACAACGCCCCCGTTGCTCCTAGAGGCTCATTTGCGTATATTGAAACATCATTTTTCTCAGCAGTGCGGGCACATATGGACATGGGACCAGCACAGATGCCTTCAGCTACCAAGATCACATGTAACAGTGTCATGGGTACAGACCTGCAGACAGATGCCCTTTAACTCCTATTCATTGCAGCTGCCAGAAAGCACACACCCTACAGGAAGAAAGTGTATGCCTCCAATATGGTGACGTTCACTATATTACGTGACATAAGAAATAACGGAATCCCGGAAGCATAAATAATCACAGTTTATTTTTTTTTCTCTACTGAAATTGTAGCTAATTTATACAAAACACCATACTCAGGCGATTATACAAATGTACAAAAAATGCATTTGCTTGAACACATTGTAACTGGACCTAGTAACAATCGCAGTTCATTTTAGGCTACGGTGAAATGCGTCAGTGCGTTATTAACAACAGAGACCTGTACTGTCAGAACAAAGGACCCAACACATTTTTCTTATTATTACACAAAAAGAAGACTCTGCCATGCGGAAAAATCTGCAACATGCAAATGTTAGATGTAGGCAGGATGATGGCGATTAGGGCTGAGAATTACACAATCTACCCAGAAAGTACAAACCGGGATCTGCTAAATCTCGAGTACAGGCAAGGATGACGTGCTGTACCTACCACAGAGACAGATCATGAAACCGCTATGGTGCCTATGGTAGAAGTGTGCCCGGCGCTGAACTACTTCCTATAACATGGTCATAGAGAATACTCAGAGTCACCACCAGGGGGAGCTCAGGGCATACATTTGTATACAGCCTCCGTTAAAAGGTTGCTCTAATTTTAGTACGTAGAGGATGTTCTTTGCATACAAGTTTTACAATTTTCCAATATACTTTCTTTATAAATTCCTTGCTGTTTTCAATATCTCTGCTTGCAGTCATTTCATAGTAATGTTCATTTATTTACTTCCAGCAGACAAAAATTTCTCTAGGCGATGTGATGGACATACAAGTTCTCAGAGATGATGAAAACATCTGGCGTCGGGGGGGGAGCAGCCAATGGCAGGCAGGGACAGGGATGAGCCTCCCTAGCATAGCGGGTGACACTAGGGAGGCTCGTCTCCGTCCCCGCCTGCCCCCAGACACCGGATGTTTTCATCCGTGTACAGGGAGAAGCAGCGGCAATGCGGGGACCAGGAGTGGCGTTGGGAGTGGGGTAAGTATATTACCGGTGAGGGGCCCAGCACATGTGGGGGGGGGGGGTTCTTGAAATTGTACAACCCCTTTAATCAATGCAGATTTTTTGCACCTAAAAACAGAATGGTGGAACTTAAATGGGTTTTCCACGACTTAGATACTGATGGCCTATTCTCAAGTTAGTCCAACGATATCAGATTGGTGGGGGTCCGACACCCAGAACCCTATGATCAGCTGTGTCCGGGAGCCACCATTGCCAGAAACTATACAGAGGGCAACTGTGTAGTATCCACGCCAACGTATCGCGCCTCCCACATGAATGGGAGCTGAGCTGCAGTACCCAGCTACGGCCACTACACATTAGAGGGCGCTGTCTGCTTCCCATTCTGTCCACTGTTTCCGCTGCAGGCATCTGCCTGAAAAAGCTGATTGGTGGGCATGCTGGGCCCCCACCAATCTGATATTGATAACCGCATTGGATGGGTTATCAATATCCAAGTCCTGGAAAACCCTTTTGATTTTTATAACTAGGAAATGCTCGGTGGGCGGAGGGGCGTGAGGCACATTTTGAGTTTTGCGATGGTGCCTTACGATATGACCATTTGTATTTGTAATTTTAATTAATAAATTCTAATGGGGTTATTTATCAAACTGGTGTAAAGTAGAACTGGCTTAGTTCCCATAGCAACCAATCAGATTCCACCTCTCATTTTTCACAGCTCCTTTGGAAATTGAAAGGAGGAATCTGATTGGTTGCTATGGGCAACTAAGCCAGTTCTACTTTACACCAGTTTGATAAATGACCCCCTAAGTTTCTATATGACCGGAAGCCATAACCATAATACTGACTGATCTGAAATTATCCAGTGACGGCTTTCAGAACATAACACAAACAAAAATAAATTCTCCAGACACAGAATGCATTGGGCAAATTTAAAGGGGATTCCCACCTAAAATGTAAAGTAGTAAAATAGATTAGTAAATCAGAAGGTGGAACAGCAGGATAAAGCTTGGTCATTCACTTAGTCTTACTTATAGATATATTGACATTTTTTGGTTTTGATGCGGCGGCCATTTTACAAAATGGCCAACAGAAAGTGCAGCTACTGTACATTGCTTCCATCCTGTCAATTATTTTCTCACCAGCTGAGGGCAAAACTTTATTGACCAAACATATTGACAACGTAAAAGAGTTTAACTGGGTTCTGGAGAAGGCTACACAAAATGGACATCCTATATGGCGGCACTTCCTGTAGTCCATTTTTCAAAATGGCAGCTATATGTGAACAGGAAAATGTCATCACCTCTGTAAGTAACGGAAATATAACTGACAAACTTTGGCTGCTGCTCAAACTTCTGATTTACTACTGATTTTGGGAAGGGATTACTCTAGGAAAACTGGGGACATTTATGGAAACTGCCTTTGTTGCCCAAAGCAACCAATCACAGCCCAGCTTTCATTTCATATTCTTGACTTGCAAAATGAAAACTGCACTGTGATTGGTTGCTACATTCAGTTATTCTTTTAGACAATTTTTCCTAAATATTCCCCATTGTGTTACGCTTAGAACAAGGCCTGAGAGGGCGGAACATGGCACAGGGATTATCTCAGGAGTTTTTTCAATTCTTGTGCCATGCTCCACCCTTTCATGCCACGTATAAGGGCTCATGCACACAAAAGTATTTTTTGTCTGTGGCCGTTCCGTTTTTTTTTGTGGCTCGTATGTCCGCAAGTACGTTCCACAAAAAAATATATAACATGTACTATTCTTGTACATCTGCGGACGAGGACAGGCATTGTTACAATGGATCCGCCCAAAAAAATGGATGCAACACGGACGTCATCCGTTTTCTTCGTGGATCTGTGTTTTGCGGACCTTAAAATACATACGGTCGTGTGCATGAGCCCTTAGGCAGATCATAGTGTATCCATTTTTCCTGGAACACTCCTTTAAGGGCTCATGCACACGACCATATGTATTTTGCGGTCCGCAAAACACGGATCCGCAAAAAAGAAAGGGATGACATCCATGTGACGTTGATCTGTCTGATCCATTGTAAAAATGCAGACAAGAATAGGACGTGCTCTATTTTTTTTTGTGGTACGGACATACACAGAGTAATTTCCGTTATTTTTAAACCCCATTAAAGTGAATCGTTCCGCATATGGACCTGTAAGAAACGGAACAGAAACGGAAAAAAAAATACGTTTGTGTGCATGTACCATAAGTAAAACAACTTTTTGCTTTTATAATACGGCCTGCAATAGAAGACTGGTAGATCTACTGGTGTCTCAGTGCAGAGCTTAAAGGGATTTTCCATTTTCATAAAAATAATGCTTCATCATTATGAAATCATGAAAAGTTGTGACATTTTATAACACACTTTGGGGGTCATTTATCAAAGCACAGCATTTTACGCCAGTCTTTGATACCCCCTTGTTAGACGCAGGCCTCGTCATAAATTAGGCCCCAGTCCGTACGCCCAGATGGAAATCTAGTCCAGCCTCTGACTGGAGAAGATTTTAATGGTCATTTACGCCAGTTTCCTGCTGGAAAAGTTAGTAAATTTCCCAGGGGTCATTGTTCGGCCCCCGCCACGCCCGTTTTCGAGCGCATCCTGAAAACGCTGCATGCGCCTAGATTTGCAACTTTTATAACAGAAAAGCTGGCGCAAGGCGCCATGACCCCCTTTGTCATTCAACTCTTCCCTTTTAAAGATCTCTTCTTGCAGTCAATGAATACATCCAGAAGCTGGAATCCCTTTACAGATCTAATAATTCTCACAGCTGAGGGGTTGGTACAGTTGAATCCAGTCTAGACAATGCTCCGTGAGACGGATACATTTTGCCTGCACTGACACACTGTAGCAAACTATCAGGGCAGGAGAGAGATTTGGGCTGCAGATGTATTCAGCTCACAGAGGATTGTCGGACACCCTCTAAATTCAGGTCAGTATAAGATTTTAGTATCTGGTTGTAGAAATGTCCAGTCGCTGACAGCAAGCAGAGATCTTGCAAAAAAAATGGTGCAGAATTAGAACAAAAAGAGTATATTAGAACGTTTCAGATTTAGGCTTTCTGAGATTTTTTAACCAATTACCTATCCTCTGGATCTGATCGGTCCAGCACCAGGGACCCCCACTAATCAGCTCTTTGAGAAGGCGCTGGAGCCCAGTGACCTCACGTTCATCGGTCGCATGGCCTAGGCACAGCTCAGTCCTATGCAAATCAATTGCCCCGGGCTGCAATACCAAGCAGAGCCACTATACAATGTGCGGCGCTGTGGTTGGTGAGCTGAAAGAAGGCTATGGCGCGTACAGGAGAACCGGCACCTTTTCAAACAGCTGATCGGCGGGGGTCCCAGGTGTTGCATCCCCAGATAGTGAGGACTATCCAGAGGACAGAGTCTCAGAAAAACCCCTTTAAGCGCTATTTACATAAAAATAAACAACCCCTTTAAGACTTGCATATAAGATAGAACTGCTGGTCTTCCAATGATTCAGAACTACTGGGATTAATCCATTTGACTCACTAATGATATATCGATACCTAAAATTAACACTCCATGCAAAACTGATATGTTGCGTCACCTATTACGCATGACTCAAGGGCCTAAGGTGACAGCGCATGACAGACGGATTCTCTCTTTGGCGTTCTTTGAATCCATGTGCCATGCTCCATCCCTTTAGGCCCTGCACTAAACATTAGCGACCATGGAGTGGTCCTTAAAGTAGTCCCAACACCGGCACAAAATCGGCAGCCATTTTGTATCATGAGCATTCAATAAAACACAGCCTATTCACCATAGCGTTCCCATGTGGTTATTCGCTTCTTGGACCATTCGCGGACATGGGTTCAGATACTAAAATGGCATTTCTGAACGACATGAAACACGCAACTTTACGAAATGTGTCGACGACTCACGATATAACCGTAACGTGATGTGCAAACATTGAACAAAACAGGAAACACTTTTTTTTTTTTTTGCCTTTGATATGTTATCGATATCAATAGAGAAACCCTGTTTTCAGCCCTTTAAGAACTCGCTCGGTATCAGAAGGACTTGGAAGATGATGAGATGCGTTTCAAGTCGTCACTGGCACGCAGCAAGTTTATGAAGGCTTCACTACAGCTTTCATAGGGACACATGCTAATATGACCGTGTAGCAGTAACTTTCCTATAAAAAGGAAAAAAAATCCTACCGTCTATAGGAGGAGGAGAAAGGGATACAAATCGGTGTTAGAAAGATCAATAGGAACATGGTGCAAGGGGCGGGTTAGTTGGATTGGGTGGGGGGCAGGCCAGGACGCCGTGTTGGGATGATTCGAGGCTTGGGTGAAGTTTTTGTGTCTTCCTCCTCTTCCAGATCACTGTCACATACGTGGACTACTACGCTGGGGGTGGACTCTGTTCCTGCGTGAAGCTCATACTTCTGACCTGCAGGAAGAGAACAAGAAAAAAAAATAATTTTATATGCGTCTATACTAGGATAATAAAACTCTCACTTGTTTGTTGGCCACACCCCTGCTTAAAGTCTGTGCCCACCCCCTAGGTGCATCTGTAAACATCAGAAGCAGAGATGTCTCTGCTGAGCTGCTCTGAGACTGTTATGTGTGATATCCTTTAATTCTGCATCAATGACAGCTCACAGGTGTCAGATTATCAAACTGTCTGGGTTGTCAGACTATTGTAACATATCATTTCCAATAGAAAAGCTGGACTGATATAGTATTATGCTCGGTCTTCAGCTTTTGGTTTTGTTTTTGGCTGGTTGAGGTGATAAACAGGGGTCCACCTTATTCTGTGCCACTAAGGTTGGGCTGTAAGCCTCCAAATTTTGTATTTACTATTCCTGTCCTTGCAATACTTCCAAAGGGGTCCTTGGAATACCCCTTATTAGAATGAGTTAAGGCAACATCCAGAAATGTAGGTGCAATTATCTTGCTGCAAAATAGCTCTCCTCCAGAAGAAAGAACACTGCCTCGCTAGTGCCACTTATAGGAAGATACCCTGTCAATGTCCAACCCATGAGGAGAGTTGATTTGCATATTTTTTCAGATCTGTCAGACTCCTTACACAATTTGGCTCTCCGCAATGAGACCTGGTGCCCCCCCCCCCCCCCACAGCTGAAATTACCTTCCATATACCACCCTCCCACCATGTCACAGACTAGGGTTAAAGGGCATCTGTCAGCAGATCTGTCCCTATGACACTTGCTGACCTGATACATGTGCGCTTGGCAGCTGAAGGCATCTGTGTTAGTCCCATGATTATATGTGTCCGCACTGCTGAGAAACATGAAGCTTTAAATATATGCAAATGAGTCACTAGGAGCAACGGGGGCGTTGCCGTTACACCTAGAGGCTCTGCTGTCTCTAAAACTGCCGCGTCCTCTACACTTTGATTGACAGGGCCAGGCAGTGAAAACATTTTCACATCTGCCCGGCCCTGTCAATCAAAGTGCAGAGGGTGTGACAGATGCAGAGAGAGCAGAGCCTCTAGGTGTAACGGCAACGCCCCCGTTGCTCCTGGCGGCTCATTTGCATATATTAAAACTTCCTTTTTTTCAGCAATGCAGATATATATGAACATGGGACCAACACGGATGCCTTCACAGGTCAGCCAGTGTCATAGGTACAAATCTCTTGACAGATGACCTTTAACTCCTCGTACCTCTGCTCCCTAAAAGCAGGAGTGGCTGATGCACCCAGCTATGCAATGATACCTTCATCCCCTGCTGCCACATCTAGCCAGGTTCACCTTTCGAGGATATAGTAAAGCTGACAACTCTTATGGGGCTTAGTTGTCATCCAGCTTTCTAAGAGGTGAAATCAATCCCTTGTATTTACCACATTTACCCAGTGGTGCACTATAGCTAAATGATGGCGCTTGCGCTGTGACTTGGTACACCTTTGCGTGCTAATCTCACAGAGTATGCAGATAGCTGCACGTTCAGGTCCCACCATTCATGATGCAGTCGGCAGGACGCCAGCATTACATGCCCAGTATACAATACGTGCAGCTCCACACGAGAGCATGGAACTAATTAGAGGGCTGCGTCCTACAAGCCGGCCCTGAATCACCAGTGAGCACGTAAGACTGAAAGCAGATCGTCTGCATTGTGATAAGGGCAGTGTCCTACTAAATCCAGGAAACTTAGGCTCCATTCACACGTCCGCAAAAGGAGTCCGCATCCTTTCCGCAATTTTGCGGAACGGGTGCGGACCCATTCATTTCCAATGGGGACGGAAAAGATGTGGACAGCACAATATGTGCTGTCCACATCCGCATTTCCAGATCTGCACTTCCGGATCCGCAAAAAAATTGAACATGTCCTATTCTTGTCCGCAATTGCAGACATGATTAGGCATTTTCCATTATAGTGCCGGCGACGCGCGGACCGCTAAACACTTACGAACGTGTGAATGGACTTTTTCAAGGCACTGTAGGTCCCTTATCCAGAAACAGAGGGTCCTTGAAAAGCCCTGGCATATACACACACAAAAAAAGATTCAATAATAGGGACCTGCAGCCATATTTCCGGTAACTGCAGTGCTGGTGGCACACAGAAGTGGGTGCTACGTGCTGTGGCACACAGAAGTGGGTGCTACGAGCTGTGGCACACAGAAGTGGGTGCTACGAGCTGTGGCACACAGAAGTGGGTGCTACGAGCTGTGGCACACAGAAGTGGGTGCTACGAGCTGTGGCACACAGAAGTGGGTGCTACGAGCTGTGGCACACAGAAGTGGGTGCTACGAGCTGTGGCACACAGAAGTGGGTGCTACGAGGCCGGCCATCTCCACCAGGTCGCTGTAGTGCTGTGTAGGTTCAGAGGCGTCACCCACTGGCACTGGCAGCCAAAGAACTGAACATATACAGAGCTGCTGCTGCTTAGCAAACAGAAAAAAATAATTCAATACCCCATATGAAGGTTTTTGCCAAGTTCTTGGAGCAGTCCCACCCATTTAGGCCACGTTTATTTCTGTGATTCTTGTTTTATATGTATTGAATGTGCCATTGCATATGGCTGGTAAACATTCTGTTGCACCTGGAAGCCGGTGTCACATGGTCTGTTGTAGGTGTAGCTTGCGGCCTCGTTTGTTCCCCATTGCATTGTTGGTCCTGCAGTGCAGGTGAGTGGGATGGGGCTGTAGGCTGCTTAATACCTGTTCAGACCTTGTTCACACACCATAGGTAGTCTAGTGGTAGGACCCCATGTCATGCTGAGATACCGTGACGTGGTGTTTGAAGGGGCTCCGATATGTTCCTGATTGGAAATAATGGCGAATCTCTCAGCTTTTAACACCAGAGTGAGGGATTAGCCAGTGTTGTCAGTTGCTTATCCATGTGGTGCATCTTTTTTCTGTGAGTTATAAGTTCTTGGATCTGCCTCAATGAATGGTGGAGATCCTATTCCATGTCTCCGCCATGTTCTATTCACATTCTTCAGGGTTGGCCGTTATGTAGCTCTGCTGTGACTGGTGACTCCACCTTCGCTGCATTGTCTAATGAGAGTCTAAGGTAGTCTGAAATTTACTTCCTGTCTCCTTAAAGCAACTTGGACTTTTGGAATTTTCTGTGAGTCCCAAATAAGGTTTTCAGATTTTATTTCCCAGTGCTGGATGCCTTCCGCTTTGGCGGCCACTTCTTATCTATTTAAGCTTTACACTGCAGCTCTGCTTCTTCTGACAGGCCGCCATGTACTAGCACAGGCTCAGCAGGAATGGAGAGCTGATTTCCATTACAGCAAGGAGAGAATTATTCAAATTTAATTCGGGTTTTCCTGCCTACAACATTCAGGACTAACGAAAGGTGGAGGACTAGGCCGACACGGTCACCCTGATGTCACCGCACAGCCCTGGGGGGGTAAACGTCATGACATTAAGAGATGCTCTTGGTCTCAGGAGTCGCACTTTCGGTCACAGGCGACCTTTTAGTGAGCCACCTCCATACCAGAGATTAATTGAGGTTTCCAAAAATAATTCCCATGCTTGGACTGCGGATTACACGGCATGCCACGCACCCTCGGGGGAGCGGCGGGACTGCGTCATGGCGGCAGCGGGTGTCACTACGCATCATCTGGAATAGTGCACTTTTCACCCAGTTATCTCAGTCTGTCGCACGGCGCTTCATGCACTTTGCAGGCTCTCAAGAAATAAAAGAAGACGACGGCAGAAGGAGGGAGGGGGGGGAGGAAGAGGCTGAATGAAGAACATAGTGTGGTGATTGAAGGAGATTATGGAGCAGCGAGCTCCGGGCTCTGTTGTTAGAGGAAATTATTTGATTCTTCTGTGCTTCGCTGCCCTCCAGGCTCCGGCTCATTTCTCAGCCACAAGCTGACGTCAACTCTGACAGCAAAGCCCCACACCAGCCCATGGGGCCCTGATGGATGCAGCATGCAACTTAATGGCTCTGTAGACACAAAAGAGGATCGTCCCCGATGCGCAGCAAGTACATCACCCCCTGTGCCTGCTGATAAAATCCACCTAAAATGTCATGCAGCATCCACAGGGAAAAGCTTCCCGCTACTTATCCTCCTGCACAGATGTAGCAGAGCCAAGCATGTCCTTTCAATGCATGCTTTGTGCACTGGAAAACCATAATGAACATATCATGGTATCATAATGAATTGCAAACGGACTCAGCTCTGCTACATCTGTAAATAAAAGAGAAGGGTTTTTCGCTTGATTGTCACATCAGCCCGCCGGTTGAGGAGTCGGTCTTCGGGATATGAGCCATGTAGGGTCCACGACACTGACCCTGAGAGCCTTGTATAAGCCGATGCCTGTTGGGAATGTATCTGTACATACCACTAGTCCATGACGAGGTATATATCTCTGCCCTCTGTAAGTGCCCCTGTGTTGACCACTGGCCTCTTAAGACATACTTGTCAACTCAACTTCAACTGCCTTAAAAAAGGGAGCTCTCCCGTACTCGGGTATGGGTACTTTCACACTAGCGTTATTCTTTTCCGGTATTGAGTTCTGCAACGCAAGTGTGAAAGTACCCTAAGGGCTGACGGGGCCCCCACAGGCTCACACCTCCTCATACTTGCACTCCAATCTACTTTTAGGTTCTGCAGGTTTTAAAGGCCCCATTTACACTAACGTATTTTTGGTCCGCATCCGATCTGCATCTTTTGCGGATTGGATGTGGACTCATTCATTTCAAAGGGGCCACAAAAAATGTGGATAGCAAACCGTATGTCCATTCTGTAGTCTCACTAAAAAGATAGAACATGTCTTATTCTTGTCCGTTTTGTTGAAAAGGATGGGCATTGTTACAATGGCGCAAAATACATAAAGTCGTGTGAATGCACCCCTGGGTATGGTCTTTGGCCTGTTTTAGATTTGGGGTGTGCCGAAGGAGTCATATGCACTATATGCGATTCAAAAGCCATTTGTTTTTGTATTCTTCCCTTTAAAATCTCCCTTCCTAGTAGTTGGCAAGTATATACTAAAATTGGATCCTATACCCCCCATACATAAAACTAGTCTGTACAAGTTGCTTCCTATATAACAGTAACACTAGCTTGTACGGACTCACTGGTCTGTACAGGCCGGTCCCCATGTATACTATTGGCCTTCATGGACTGGTTCACATGTATACAGCTGGCCTCCATGGATTTGTTCCCATATTCACTGCTGGCCTCCATGGGCTGGTTCCCATATACACTGCTGACCTCCATGGACTGGTTCCCATATGTCCTGCTGACCTCATGGACTGGTTCCCGTATATAATGCTGCCCTCCATGGACCGATTCCCATATATCCTACTAACCTTTATAGACTGGTTCCCTTATACACTTCTGGTCTCCACAGACTGGTTCCCATTTATACTGCTGGCCTCCACAGGCTGGTTCCCATATATACTGCTGGTCTCCATGGACTAGTTCCCATATACTGCTGACCACTGTAGACTGGTTTCCATATACACTGCTGACCTCTGTGGACTGGTTTCCATATATACTGCTAACCACTGTGGACTGGTTTCCATATACACTGCTGACCACTGTGGACTGGTTTCCATATAGACTGCTGACCACTGTGGACTGGTTTCCATATACACTACTGACCACTGTGGACTGGTTTCAATATATACTGCTGACCACTGTATACTGGTTTCCATGGACTATTTCCCATTTACGGTATGGTTCCCATATACACTGCTGGTCTCCATGGACTGGTTCCCATATACACTGCTGGCCTCCATGGACTGGTTCCCATATACACTGCTGGCCTCCATGGACTGGTTCCCATATACACTGCTGGCCTCCACGGACTGGTTCCCATATACACTGCTGGCCTCCACGGACTGGTTCCCATATACACTGCTGGCCTCCATGGACTGGTTCCCATATACACTGCTGGCCTGCATGGACTGGTTCCCATATATACCGCGCACCTCCATGGACCAGTACCTGTATTTACTACGGACCTCCTGGATCCTGTATATACTAATCACCTCTGAAGACTGGTTTCATATATATTGCTGGTTCCCATATAGATCACTGGCCTCCAAAGACTGTTTGCTGCATACAAATCTGAACAAAAGGGGATTGGTCTCATATCTTGTGCTACGCATAATGGACATAATTAGATAAATGCTGATATAAAGCAGTTTTCCAAGAAAATATTTTAGGTAGAGGAAAATATCAGTTTGCAGTAATCAGTTTCCATGCAGATGCAGCAGAGCTGAATGTGTCATTTACCTGTGCATGTTGTAGCAGTTTACCTGCATGGAAAAAGACCACAGAAAAAAAATGTGGAAGCAAAACTCGTATTGCCACATGACAAACTCAATACTGAATCAGAAAATTCAACTCTGCTACACAAAGGAAAAACTAATGGCAGGGTTCAGATTTATCTGCAGCCTAACAGAGGATATCAATGTTGTAGAAGATAATAAAGGGGGATTTATAGTGGACCGGCCCGGCCTGTCAAGTTGACTGCAATCATCCAGACCTCTGAGCTCCCACCTCCTGACAGGATTTCTGCTCCGTGACTGTGATCGTGTTGGTCCAGCGCACTACCTGTTCCCACGCCTTCACTCTCTCAATCGTACAAGATGATGGGTTAGAAAAGTTATAGACTGGCCCATGAAAACCAGGGATGGTATCATCCTAAATACAGACACAGCAGAGCCGACTTAGTTTAACCTGCAGCATTCTGCATAGAATAACCAACTGAACAGCATCAAAGAAAGACAAATCCACCTAAAACAGTACATTGTCACAGCCTTGGGCGGATTGGCCATAGACCTTACAGGAAATTTCCCCGGTGGGCTGATGCCTATAAGGCCATCCTGGCCCACCTTACTGCCGCTGGCCGGTTACATACTACTAGGGGAACAAAGGAGGTCATTATTGGAGGAAGTCCAGGCAGCATGCTGAAGGTAGGGCTGGCTTGGTGTGGCCCACATCTCACTTCCTAAGCCCCCCGCTCCATATCCATATTAGAGACAATTGGAGAAGGAGGAGGACAGAACATGGCAGCTATTGATGGCCACCATAGAGGGAAAGCCTTTAGAGAGGTATTTTGTGCTGCATTGGAGTATTTGGTTCTGTGGGATGGTATTCTGAGCACCACCTTCTGTCGGTTTGGACCCACCTACAACGTTGAGGCCACTTTTTTATTTTTTTTCCAGGGCCACTTTAAAGGGATTCTGTCACCACATATAAGCCCTCTAGCCTAAACATATGCTCATGTCCAGGGTAATCTGAGAATTCCTAAACTGGCCTTATTAAATCGAACTGTGGCTTTATTTTCCTAAAAAAACTGGTTTTAATAACCTGTCAATCACTTACTTAAGGTGCCGAAGGGGAGGTCCGTTGAACCAGGATGCCCGGCCGCACCCCTCGCCACTCGGTGCCCAGCGCCGCCTTCCCTGTCTTCAGCGCCGCCTCACAATCCTCCACTTCTCTCTGCCAGATCCTGCGTGTGCGCACTACGCTCAGCCTGATGCGCCCGTGCGGACTGCTGGCAGCGGCTTCCTTGTGCGAAGTGCGCCGGCCTGATGCGCACTTCGCTCAACCATGAGATGACCTGCTGAGCCTAGTGCGCACGCGCGGGATCTGGCAGAGAGACGAGGAGGATTGCGAGGCGGCGCTAAAGACAGGGAAGGCGGCGCTGGGCACCGAACGGCGAGGGGTGCGGCCGGGCACCATGGATCAACCCTGGATCAATAAAGCCACAGTTCGATTTAATAAGGCCAGCTTAGGAATCCTCAGCTTACCCTGACCATGAGCATATGTTTAGGTTAGAAGGGTTATATGTGGTGACAGAATTCCTTTAAGTTCCCAATCGACCCCTGGTCAAAGTTCTAGGAAGCGGAGATATAATGAGCTGTTTGCTGGGGCCCACATACTGCTGGAGACATGCGGACTGACTATTTTTCAGGATAGGAAAACCCCATGTGAACACGGTGTCCTTACAGGGTACACACAGGCACAAAGAACATCAGTTCGACGTGGTAGAGATCCCACCAAACAGCACCTCCTATCTCAGCTTCCTGCTAGGTGTGCTGCCGTCTCCAGCTTCATTGCATTTTACAGCTTTTGAATGAAGAACAGCTTTTTATTTAGGTCCAACATTCATATGACAGCTATCTGAAATGCGTTGGCCCATCTCACACATTGGTGGCGTATTGCTAGGACATGCCACCAATGTCCCACAGGTGGGACCTGCACCTAACTCTAGAATGGGGCCCCCAAAGTGAACGAGGGTACACCGCAGAAGCGCAGTCACCTTCAATTCTAGAGATAGGTGTGGGTCTCAGATGGGGGACCTGCCCCTATCTGACACCAGTGGCATATCCTAGTAATATGCCACCAATGTGTGAGATAGGCCAACCCCTTTAAGAAAGCCAAGGCCACTAGAGGTGGCAGCAGCAGAATAAGGCAGGGCATTGGGATTAGGCTGGCCCAACGGAGGATCTTCATTTAGGCCTCGGCATTGACACATTAAAGGGGTGGTCTCACTTCAGTAAGTGGCATTTATCATGTAGAGAAAGTGAATACAAGGCACTTACTAATGGATTGTGATTATCCATATTGCTTGCTTTGCTGGCTGGATTAATTTTCCCCATCACATTATATACTGCTCGTTTCCATGGTTACAGACCACCCTGCATTCCATAGGAAAAAGTGTCGGCCTCTCTGGAGGCCGGGACCATGGGATCGCATTTAGGCTAGTGTTTTTTCCTATATTGTGCAAGCACGACCACCGCTGATGGATTGCAGGGTGGTCTGTAACCATGGAAACGAGCAGTGTATAATGTGATGGGGAAAATGAATCCAGCCAGTAAAGGAGGCAATATGGAGAATCACAATACATTAGTAAGTGGCTTGTGTTAACTTCCTCTACATGATAAATGTCACTTACTGAAGTGAGACAACCCCTTTAATAGACCTATTAATAGACAACCCCATGTGGAGGCAGTCTCTTACAACAATGGTCTATTATAGGACAATCACAAATAATCTACTAGATTAAATTGATGATGTCCCATGTGCATATTGATAACAAAGAATATAAGTTGGGGGTGAGAAAATCATGTCCCCTGGTAGGTCCAAGGACCCGAGTCCAACACCAAAGCCATTGGAAGTGTCCACACGAAGGACACTGGAGAGTTCAGTTTGCTATGAGGAGACACTGCTTTGATATTGTGTCTATAGCGGACTCTAGTCGCAGACCTGGAGATCAGACCTTATAATATGAAATTGACTTCTCCATAGAGTGCTTAGTACATGCAGGGCTGTGGAGTCGGTAGATAAATTGTTCGACTCCGACTCCGACTCCGACTCCTCAGATTTTGAAACTTCCGACTCCGACTCCGACTCCTCGACTCCGACTCCTCTGTATTTAATAAGCAAATACGAAGCTGTTCCACCAAGTTCTTCTAATCTTCTCTAGCGCAGAGAGGTAGTTGAGCAGAAGCTGCTGCCTTCTCCTTTGTGTGCTGATCTTCTGCTGAAGATAGAGCAGTGGGAGGATCCAGGAAGGGGCAGGAGAAGGGGCATTTATTTTAAAACATGATTTTCCTAGTAGAATCCCATAGTCATGTTTAAAATTTAAGCTGACAAACTGAGTTTACATGTTTTATAGCCTTAGCTGAATGATGGCAGTTTTTCAAATGGTTTACAGCTTCAATCTTGAACTATTGACTATCCGTTCCCTTCACTTATACAAGTGTCTCCAGTCCTTAATCAGTTATCAGTGAGAGGCTAGGATAACCATGGGGTCCCTGTAACAGCAGACCACAAGACAATGGAAAGTGTAAGTATTGCCGCTCCTTAAAGGGACACTGACAGGCTGATTTTCCAGCTAAAGATATATATATACTGGTATTCATCAGAGAATTAGGAATAAAACTATACTAATGTTACCCCCAGTTAAGCTGTACTTGTGTTTAAAAACATTTTAATCTGTATGCAAATTCACTATCTTTGTGCCCAATGGGGCAGCGTCTCCTGCGGCTTTGTGCCCAGCCGCGCCCAAGTACAGCTTCCCAGCGCTGTTCCCCTCGTTATTATTCACTGCACTGGCCTTTTTTTCAGGCTAGCCGAACGCTGAATTCCTGCGCAGGCGCACGTGTAGAGTGCTGGCAGCAGCCTCGTCTGGCTATGCTGAGGCTGTGCCAGCTTTCTCTCTTCCTCCTCGCTACCTAGTCCTGTCTAGTGCTGCCAGTACTCTACATGTGCGCCTGCCCCTTGGGCACAAAGGTAGAGAATTTGCATATTGATTAAAACGTTTTTAAACACAAGTAAACCTCAACTGGGGGTAACAGTCGTCTAGTTGTATTCCTGATCCTCTGATGAATACCAGCAGATATATCAGCCTGTCAGTGTCCCTTTAACTGCACAGTAAAGCATATGAAAAGCGTGCTTCTTCACGGTCACTTAACGTCTTTGTTTAGCGGTAACATGACGCACTGCATGCATTGGCCTTTATTCTTATAGTAGAGAAGTAATTAATTATAACTTTATCTGAATTGGGACATTTAAACTTGCTTTTTTTTTATTCCAATTTTTTTTTATTCCAATTTAAATCTAGTAGAGTCGGAGTCGGAGTCGGTCCATTTTTTGCCGACTCCGACTCCGACTCCAGGTACCCAAAATTGCCTCCGACTCCGACTCCTCGACTCCGACTCCGACTCCACAGCCCTGAGTACATGTGTCAGTCTACTGACTGATGGAGTACATTACGGAAAACAGAAATCCCAACAACTCCTCCGGTACAGCCTAGATCCAAGACTACATAGAAAGATTAACTGGATCACCTGGATCTAGAATCCCAGGCTTGGTGGCCTTTCCAACAATCTTCAACCACAACACCTCTGAAGAATACGTTTCCTTACTATGTGTGGTAAAAGGGCGTAATACAAAACCATTTTGCTAGTCCTCAGCCCTGAACCATAATCTATGCAGTCAGGTTCATCACTTTAGGACTCTTCTTCCCTGGTGAACTTCCTTAGAAAATTACTGCTGGGGAAAACATCTAGGAGATGGCTTTTATGGTGTCTACTGGATGCTCTTGGGCTCTAAATGGTCTAAACCATGCATCCTCAAACTGCGGCCCTCCAGCTGTTGTAAAACTACAACTCCCACAATGCCCTGCTGTAGGCTGATACCTGTAGGCTGTTCGGGCATGCTGGGAGTTGTAGTTTGGCAACAGCTGGAGGGCATCAGTTTGAGGATGCCTGCTCTAAACACTACAAATATTCATTATAGCTAAACATCCGGAGGCAGATTTATAAAAAAGGGTTTGTGAAAAAAAATTCCCAAGATTTTTCAAATTCTCTAAAATGTTGTAGGAGAACTTGGGATTACTATGATATGTACGCAAACATTGGACAATGCTCAACCAATTTAGTACTATGTACATAGAGGACATCTGACAGACATCAGGTAACCCCTGATCCATCCACCAGCTTGGACTTTAGTGGAAAATTATAAAATGACTATTCATGGTGTTTGGACTTGCCAGTCAACGACCAGGGGTATTGCCATAGAAGGTGCAGTGTGAAGAGTGTTTTTGTAGATTTTTTCATTGGAGCACCCTTGTTCGGATGGGAGTTCATGCTTTGGTCTTCAACAGAATAAACATAATAGCTGGGGTGGTACACCAGATTTAAAGAAGCTCTCTGGGATTTTGATATTGATTGCCTATTCTCAGCATAGGTCATCAAAATTAGATTGTTGGGGGATCCATGCCAATCTCATATTGATGACCTAATCTAGGCATAAGCCATCATTATGAAAATCCCCTTTAAAAGCAGGCTGTAGCACTATTATGATCCTGGGAGGTGGCGAATAATAGTTTGGGGAAGGTCTTCAGCACTGTGTGGGCGGGATGTGCAAAAAATTAGAGAGGCTGTCCAATTTCATTTTTTCCTTAGACACCACCCCTGCTGAGCAGCGGATATTGTTCTCCACTCTTACTTTGCAGAAGTAATTATTATAGTGCTTACCTGGGCCTAGTTTAGCAACTGCATAAAGGAGATCGTAATTGATTACTGGTGTGGCATCATCTATGGGCTTCCAACCAACTGGGGGGGACACAGGCGGAGAGATAAGGAATTGTTTAGCAGGCTGTGGGGGTGCCAGGTGGAGTTTGTCTCCGTCTGTCTCTGTCGTTTGGACCTATGTGTGACAGAAATTTGTAAGATATAATCAAAGTTTTCATGCAAAAAAGTCACGAATGAGCATTGTGAGATTGGCTTAAAAATAACAAAAAAATAAAAAAAGTTTCCATAAGGAAAAAAAACTTGCTGTAATAGAGTTTACTTACCTGTGCAAAGTAAAGCTTTAATTTCTTCCCTCTGAACTGTGTCTCGTGGAGCTCTATCCTTGCCCGTGCCGCTGCCTTAGGGTTACTGAAATTTATTCGTACCCTCCGGAAGCTCTTGAAAAGTTGTAAGGTCACACAATCGTCATATGCTCGGAAAAGACCCTCAAATTTTTCCTATAGTAAAAGAAAAAGTGAAACTCCTGACTCAAAGTACACAGAAACATACATCTCTGTCAGCGGAGGCATCCTACTGTACCATATATGATAAATGACTAACCTCTGTCCAGCCATAGGCCATGCTTCTACACTGGAAATAGCAAAAACTTTGAGGTCGGCCAGACCAGATACATGTTTGCAATATTACGAAGAATTACCTGCTTAGTACATCATTACTTTCCACCACTAGAACAATTTTGTGTTAGGAACTCTCTGGGTCACCCAACTACTGAACACAATGAATGTCTTTGGGCACCAAGTCACTGTCTTCATTGGACTGACTAAACCATCATCCACTAGGCACTAACAGGGCACAAAGCCACTGGAAACCAGTGTTCGGGGACTAGTCATATCTGGGACTATCTGGAGCACCAGATTACTTCAAAATGGTAAATGGGCAACTGTAACACTAGACACCTAGGACTGTCTGAGTCACAAAACTACTGGACAAAAGGAACTTATAGAGCCAAAAAAACACCAGTGACTGCCTGAGCCAATAAACCACAATAGGAAATGTCTGAGCAACAAAACCTCTGGACACCAGGGACTGACTGAGCCACCAAACTACAGAACAATAGAGACTGCATGAGTCAAAAAACTAATAGATATCAGGGACTGCCTGAGCAAGAAAGCCAGTGGACACCAAAGACGGTCTGAACCAGTAAACCACTGAACCACAAAAACTAATGAATATCAGGGATTGCCCTGAGCCAATAGACCAATGGACATAGGGACTGCCTGAGCAACAAAGCCAATAGACACCAGGGATTGTCTTGGTCATTAAACCAAGGGACACCAGGAACGGACAGACACAAAAGCAATGGACAGCAGGGACGTTGTGTACCACTAACCTAATGGACAGCAAGAAACCCAATGGACAGCCTCCAATATCCATCAGTGTTGTGGTAACTAAACTACTGATCATCATTATCATCTGGATTCGGGGGGCAGCTCAAGGCCACATTTTCTATGAGCTGAGGGCTCATAGGGGGCAGTTCATCATCCAGGATCTTCAGTATCTTTCATAGCAACCATTTTTGCTGAAAAATACATTTAATTAGAAAACACCTGTGGTAAGGTGTACAGTAAAGTACTGAAAGACATGTATATTTCACCCAGAATCCTCAGCTGGTGGTTAAAAGATATTCGGAAAGCTGCAGTGGTTTTAGCAAAGAGCAGTTTTCTGAGGCAGGCTTGGTTAGGTTCTGTTCTGGGCTGGATTTCGTTGGACTAGTCAGTAGGTTTGGCAGTGGGATCCACCAGTCCACACCATTCCAGCATGGCTATTTCCTCTAACCTAAGGTGATCCCAGGTGTGACTGCTGAGGATCATTACTGGGGAATAAAAGAGGCTTCAGACTGTCAGTCTGGGTCAGAAAGCCTAGGAAGCTAGCTGACCTGTTAGCTGTCAGAGCCCGCTACCCCTTGTGTGTGAACTACACTCTATAGGTGAGACAGATGACCTGTTTAGGTAGTGCCCAGACAGGCAGGAGTTTATTTAGTGATGTTGGTGCCGTAGCTTCACCCCACCAAGTGAAGTGACAACGTGGATGCTATATGTTTTGCTGTGTACCAGAAAATCAACTGTTTGGACTTTTTAAAGGGGTTTTCCGAGATTTTGATACTGATGACCTATCCTCAGGATAGGTCATTAGTATCAGATTTGTTGGGGACCCCTGCCGATCAGCTCAGTTTGAGAAGGCTTGGTGAGCATGGAGAATGCTGCAGCACTCGCAGGAGCGCAGTGCCTTCTCAAACAGCAGATTGAGAGGGGTCCCGGGTGTTGGACCCCTGCTGATCAGATACTGATGACCAATCCTGAGGAAGGATAGGACATCAGTAACAAAATCTCATAAAACCCCTTTAAGTTGCCATCTCTGCTGAAGTATGTCATTGCCGACCCCACCCTGAGTACAGATCCCAGCACACCTTTAACTTCACATTTCCCATATGGATTTCAACATCCTGATTAAAGAAGCCATACCGAAGGGGTAAATGACTAAATGATCACAATGACATAAACCAATTTCCGACAAACGAGAGAATAATCCGGGTGGAAGGGTTAAGTCCTGCCTGCGGTCCGTCTACCAGACATCACAGCTAAGAATGAAAGTTTAGGGTAGAGGTAAAACTTTAGGTTCTCAATGAGGATGAAAATGTCAAGTTGTTGTGCTGGCACTTATCAGCGTAGCACCACTAAATACCATCTCTTCCAGAGCCTTCATTTGATATTTGCAGATCCCACAGGAAGCTAACAATCACATGCACTCTAGAGAAGTCTGACCTTATGTTCTGTGAAGCTAGACCGTATATTCTGCGCAGGCACAGGGAGTTTTGTTGTACATTCAACACACTTTTGGTGAACGTCTAGCACAATGCAGATCGGCTGAAGGATACGCAATTTATTATTTTTGTATATATACAGTATATCTATACACACACACACACACACACTCTCTCTCTATGGACAAAAACATAGGGCTACACCTCTTATTCAGTCAATTCCACTGTTTCTTTCAGTGCTATTTCCACAGGTGTATAAAATCCAGCTCTAGCCATGTACGTAGTCTGCCTTTACACACATTTGTGCCAATGTCTCTTTCTAAAGAGCTCACTGAATTCCAGTGTGGTCCTATGATAGGATGCCCCTTTGCAACTAGTCAGTTTATGGAATTTCTTCCCTCCTAGGTATTTCACCATCACCTCTAAGTGCTATTATTGTAAAGTGGAAGATTTTAGGAACCACAGCAACTCCGCCATGCAGTGGAGAGTACGTGAAGTTACAGAGTGGGGTTGACAAGTGCCGAGACACTTAGGGAGTCATTTATGAAGCGAAGTATACCACTTTTTGGCGTACTTTTGTCGCAGATTCGGTCTATCTGTGATTTTCCCTGCACATGTCACTTTTCTGAGGTCATGGACAAAGTGGGTGTTGTGTGGGCGGGGAAGGGGGCGGTCTGACCAGTCTCATTTATCATCTTCTAGGCTTGTTTTTGGCATAGAAAATGACTTAAATCTACCCCAGCTTTCTTTAAGCAAGTTGCACGGCCAGCGGCTAAGATATGTAGAGGCGGCACCTCTACATAACTTAGGCGCATCAAGCTGCAGTCTTAATAAATGATCCCAATAGTGCATGAAAGTCACCAGTGCTCTGCTGACTCCATAGCACAATGCCAAGCATCAGATGGAGTGGTGTAAAGCACGCCACGACTGGACTCTGGAGAAGTGGAAAACGTGATTTGTGGAGTGATGAATAGCGCTTCTCTTTCTGGCAGTCTGATGGATGAGCCTGGGCTTGTTGAAAGCCAGGAGATTGTTACCTGCCTGACTGCTGTACAGCTACTATAATACTGCCTCCTATGTACAAGAATATAACTACTATAATACTGCCACCTACGTACAGGAATATAACTACTATAATATGGCCTCCTATGTACAAGAATATAACTACTATAACACTGCTCCTATGTACAAGAATATAACTGCTATAATACTGCCTCCTATGTACAAGAATATAACTGCTATAATACTGCTCCTATGTACAAGAATATAACTGCTATAATACTGCTCCTATGTACAAGAATACAACTACTATAGAACAATGCCACAGCACAGTCTCTTCTATATGGGACTCCTTCCTGGACTGCAGATATGCCATGTCTTCTGTTTTATCGTCCTTACTGCTTTCACTACTTGGGCCTGCGAGCCCTTTATTGCTGCACTGATGTACGTGCATTACTTTCTTTTTGCTCAATAAAAAGATGATTGACAAAGAATACAACTACTATAATACTGCTCCTATGTACAAGAATATCACTACTATAATACTGCTCCTATGTGCAAGAATATAACTACTATAATACTGGCTCCTATATACAAGAATATCACTACTATAATACTGCTCCTATGTGCAAGAATATAACTACTATAATACTGCTGCTATGTAGAAGAAATAACTACTATAATACTGCCTCCTATGTACAAGAATATAACTACTATAATACTGCTGCTATGTACAAGAATATAACTACTATAATACTGCTGCTATGTACAAGAATATAACTACTATAATACTGCCTCCTATGTACAAGAATATAACTACTATAATACTGCTCCTATGTACAAGAATATAACTACTATAATACTGCTGCTATGTACAAGAATATAACTACTATAATACTGCCTCCTATGTACAAGAATATAACTACTATAATACTGTCTCCTATATACAAGAATATAACTACTAAAATACTGCCTCCTATGCAGGGGCGTAACTACCATAGCGGCAGACCATGCGACTGCTATGGGGCCCAGAGCAAGAGGGGGCCCAGTTTTAGTTGGGATTATCTCCTCTTCTACTGGGGAAAAACTTGGTCAGGACTCTATCCTCTAAAAGAAGAACTTTTAGCAAATGAAGCAGTGGAAAAATGGCTCAAGGGTCATTGAAAAGGGTTTAGGCAGAAACTGAAACCCTTTTGTCCTGTGTGGGGGCCTGGTTTGATCCTTGCTATGGGGCCCATAGTTCTCCATGTACACCACTGCTCCTATGTACAAGAATATAACTACTACAACCATATATACAAGCATATAACTACGATAATGAGGAATATAACTGATTGAATACATGTGTAAAGCATGCCCTTGTATAGTCTGCACATCAGGGTACCTCAGACATGTATAAGATTGGGTTAAGTATGAAAAAACTCAAAAATTGTTCAGTTTTTCATCTTTCCCCACACTGACAGTCACCTCTCTACCATGGAGCGGCTGGCTGGCTCTAGGCATGTGCCGCTGCATGGCAGATATGATGAGGTTCACGCTTTACTCAGCATGGTCGCTTCTACCAATGAAGCAATAACCATTTAATTTCTATCCAACGCGGTCACTTCGTGGATGCGCCGTATCTATGGTAACCATATGAAACCGTGAGGCATGACCTGAGTAAAATGTCCTAATCTAGCAATTTGTATTCCAGGACAGTCTGCTGCTCGGCTGGTTCTCCCTTCACTATAGACACTGGTAGGGACGAAGCAGATTTACTTATTACTCCTTTATTTACTTATCACCCTTTTACTTACAATGGCAAGAGGAGGTGAAGCAGCAGTGGCGGGTGAGACAAAGGAAAACCAAATAGGTGCTGCAACAGTGTGACCATACTGTACAGTGTGGCTCATAGATAGCACTGACATATTACAAGGGCGTACATGCCAGGCGCTCATCTGTGTCCGCACCGCCATACTCTGAATGGATTCCTCCGAGCAGCAGTATCGGCTGAGGCCCCGCGTTCTGGCGATCCGTGGAGGTCCCTGTGGCCAGACGTCAACCAATCCAGCGGATAGAGTGTGTGTAGTATGCATGAATGTGTTTTTACCAGGCCAGCAGGGGGAGGCACTGGGTGGAGTGAAGAGGATGGGAGTGGTGGCTGCAGCAATGATGGTGGTGCAACCCTTCTTCCCCTTGGGGCACAGCCTGGACTTTTTAGGCCTCCTGCCTGGTGGTGGCTGGGGTTCCCTTAATGTTAGGTGAATGGGCAGCAGGGTGCAAGGTAGGAGGACAGGTGCAGGGGCCGGTGGATGGTAGAGGAATTGACCAGGCCAGTTTGGTTGGAATTAATAAAGCCTCTCTGTACTGAATAGATAATGGGAGTATAAATGCAAGCTGCAGGCACAGTTTTCGGGTACTTCACAATGCAGCAGTTTTCCAAAAGACTGTATAGGGGATAGGCAGTATGATAATGCTGTCTAAGGCCTCTTTCACACAAGCGGGTTTTCCATCCAGGTGCGATGCATGAAGCAAACACATAGCATCCAGACTGAATCCGTTTTTCACGCATAATTTCTGCATTCAGAAAAAGAAATAAATAAAGAATCGCAGCACGTTCTGTATTCTGCCTTTTCACGCAGCTATGGCTCCGTTGAAGTGCATGGGGCTTGCATGAAAACTGAAGGCATTTGGATGTAATTTTCACTGATGGTTGCTAGGAGCTGTAGATGGTTATTCGTCAGGTTTTGTTTTTACGCAAGTGAAATACGCATCAAAACTGATTGCATCTGCGCGAGAAAAGCTGAAAACACTGAGCACAATTGCAGACAAAACTGATGGAACTTCCTTGTAAAACTATCAGTTTTTCCCTGAACAGATCCAGACACAATCCGTATCCGCCTAAGACCCCTTGCAGACGAGCATGAATGGATTAGGTCCGGATGCGTTACGGATGCGTTCCAAGAAAACGGCGCAATTTCGCAAGCCAGTACATTCAGTTTTGCCTGCGATTGCGTTCAGTTTTTATCGCACGAGTGCAATGCAATTTAATGCGTTTTGCACGCGCATGATAAAAAACTGAATGTGTACAAACATCTCTTAGCAACCATCCATGAAAATCGGATCCGCACTTGCTTGAGGATGCGATGCGATTTTCACACATCCCCATTCACTTCTATGGGGCCAGCGTTGCGTGAAAATCGCAGAATATAGAACATGCTGCGCTTTTCATGCAACGCAAAAGTGATGCGTGAAAACCACCGCTCATGTACACAGAACCTCTTAAATTAATGGTTCCGGATTCCGTGCCAGCGCAATGCGTTCGCATCACGCATTGCACCCGTGCGGAATTCTCGCTCGTCTGCAAGGGGCCTAAGTGTCGCTCTCTCTCTCTCTCGCCAAAGGTGTGCAATTCTTAGTGTGGCAGGCACCGGCAGCAATTTAACCTAACCATATGCAGTAAAGTCCAAGTTATCTTCGCTCTCTCTGCCCACGTAATCACCTGGTCTTCAGCCTATAGTAATGGTTTCTGTGCTTCTTTCCAGGGGCGGACTGGCCAAAGACCCTAAAGGGAAATTTCCCAAGCCCTCTTCTCTGCCACTGGCAGGTTACATAATGAGCTCTCAGCGGCAGGCGTGCAACACCAATTAGGGTACTTTTACACTTGCGGCAGGACGGATCCGTCCTGCCACAAGTGCCCGTGCACTGCCATACTGCCACTCCGTCCCCATTGACTATAATAGGGCAGGGGGTGGAGCTCCGGCGATCTCCGGCCGTGAACTGCCGTGCTGCGCCGTAGCTCTGCCCTCGCCCCATTATAGTCAATGGGGACGGAGTGGCAGTATGGCAGTGCACGGGCACTTGTGGCAGGACGGATCCGTCCTGCTGCAAGTGTAAAAGTACCCTTAGGCGATTGCCTCAGGCAGCACTAGGTTGGGATAAGAGGAGGGTGGCAGAAGGGGAAATGTCGGGTTCTGCAGTATAGTATTGAGAAGCACAGTGGGCACAGTATGTGGCGCTGTATTACCCTCTA
This sequence comes from Bufotes viridis, assembly GCA_033119425.1. NCBI lineage: Eukaryota > Metazoa > Chordata > Amphibia > Anura > Bufonidae > Bufotes > Bufotes viridis. Next base: position 42,275,077 of record CM065592.1, on the reverse strand, counting down.
TGTTTTGTAGCTCCGTATGTAATGTTTTCCAATATGTCTTTAACAGTAGGGTTGAAGGGAAGGGGTTAGGTTAAGAAATTGGCATTGGGGCGCGGTTTCAGTTTTCCCCTCAGGCAGCAAAAAGGCTAGGTGTACCCCTTCTCAGCGGTAATTAATGCTGTGAGGATCAGGTACTCATTGACCCAGCTTGTGACTGCCCATGCCCTCCGTAAATCAACTGCTGCGACCCGAATCTCACCTCCTAAGTCCCTGCTCCATATTTTAATCAGAGACAACTGGAGAAGGTGGATGGAAAATGGCAGCTATTGATGGCTGCACTGCGGTATATGGTTCTGCTGGGATGGTATTTTGCGCTCTGGTGTTGCTGTCTTGCATACTTGTGTTGCCCCACCTTACGTCCATTTGGGCCCACCCACAACACGGGGATACTTAAAGTTCCCAGTCTGCCCTCAGAGTTTGTCTCTTGGCACGGTTGCTTTTTTTCTGGCAGTTTCACACCACAGGCTTTAGCCACACTGAAAGGATTCTGCTGGCTTCGCAGGGTGGTCTGTAAACCAGCCACAACAAACCAGAGGGGGGCAGGGCCAGCCTGTGTCCTGACAACTGTACATTAAGAACTGCCGGGTGAACCATTTTCTACCTATACATAGCCTTTTTGGATTACACAGGCCAGTAACAAGTCAGAGCAACTGGACAGTGCAACATCTATTGTAAGCCACTTACAATGCTGTTCTAACACCTCTACCAAGGCAGTTTAGTATTAGTATCACCATACTAATAATTTTTAAGTAGTGTATCTGGGTGTTTCTAGCAGGTCACTGCACACTGATCAGCCAGAACATTAAAATGGGGTGAAATATATTAGGCAGCAACTGTACAGTCGGTTCTTGACGTTTATGTAGTTGAAGCAGGAAAATGAGCAAGTTTGACTTTTATATAACACAATTATTTTGTTGAGGGTTTTAACTTTCCTCGTTATCCTTTTTTACTAGATGTAATAAATGTTACGTTTGGACTAGGGCCATATTGTAATGGCTATAAGACTAGGTAGGGGCATCTCCAAGATGGCAGGTCTTATAGGGTGCACCCTGTATGCAGTGGTTAGTACCTATCGAAAGTGGTCCAAGGAAGGAGAACCTGTGACCACAACAGGCTCACTGATGTGTGTGGGGAGTGAAGGCTAGCGGGTCTGGTCCGATTCGACAGATGAGGTACTGTACAGCACACTGCCCCAAATAGTTGTATGAGGCAGTGTACTGCAGAGCGGTCAGGGTGCCCATCCTGACGCACTGCTAAAAGTGCCCACATTGGGTACATGAGGACCAGGACTGGACTGTGGAAGAAGCCGGCCGGGTCTGATGAATCCTGTTTTCTGATTACATATCACATAGCAGAAGTGTGTGATGAAGACGATGGGGATTCAGCTGGGAGGAAGCACAGCCACAGTCTTCTGAATGGCAATAAGGCGGCATGCAGGTCAATGATTGCAGAACCGGCAGCCGTAATCCAGATAAGGGACGGCTAATCAAAGGACGGTCTCGCTGAGCGCGTTCCTAATCCTGATTAAAACAAGATTGTGGCACGCCAATTATGAGCCAAGGCATCAACAGCAATTAAAGGGAATGTTCCGTTCTGGGAAACTCTTGTTCATGACACGGAGGGGGAAAATAATAGGTATATGCAAGGGGGTGGGGCCCAGCATCCAAAACATGGCATCAGCAAGGCAAGAGCAAGAACTAGAAATCACAAAGGTAACGCCCGCAACACACACTGTAAAAAATTAGCCTACGGCTACAAGCACACGACCATATGTGTTTTGCAGTCCGCAAATTGCGGATCCACAAAAAAAAAAAAAAAAACTATGACATCCGTATGCCATCCGTTTTTTCCCCCCGGATCCATTGTAACAATGCCTAAAACGGACAAGAATAGGCTATGTTCTATTTTTTTTTGTGGGGCTACGGAACGGACATACGAATGCGGATAGTACACGGGGCCCGCATCCTATCCGGAAAAAAAAAAAAAAAAGGAATGGACACGGAAACAAACAACGTTCGAGAGCATGTAGCCCAAAAAAAAAAAAGACTGGCGTCATCATGCCACTTTAACGTCCATATCCCTTTTATTTGAGGACAAATCCAACTTGTGTTTGGTGCATCCATATGCAGGCTACCCCCATGTCCATGCAGACAGTCCTGGTGAAGCTGCCCACTCACCCACTACATTTTAGCACAGCTCTTACAGTACCAGTCAAGGTGCCCACAGTAACACAAGCCACCGTGTTTGCCATAGTAAAAGTGGCAATGCCAGCAAGAGTCCAACGAATAGTGACAACCCCAGAGAAACTCAGCTACAGTAGCCCTGCCGGGGCCTAATGCCAGCCACAGGTTAATGGAGGCTACTGGGCAAAAAGTTTGGTGGGGGTTCATGCCACCCTTCCGACTGACAGGTGAGGTGGCCATGCATGCTTATGGTCTCCACTGCAGGGAGTTACATAGACAGACAAGCCAACATCTCCCCCTTAGGCTCTGTTCACACTATATGCAGGCTTCTCGCAGCTAAGTGTTTGCTACAATTCTATCCAGCACAGACAATTCTCTGGGAGCTTAGCAGTCTGGACTCCAGGCTGATTTTATTTCCGCTGATACATTGTAACAGAAGCTCACACAGCAATCAGTTTAGGTCTGTAATGGTACTCAGCGCCCCCTCTTTAACAGTCATCGTCCCCCAGTCACAGCTACAGGATCCCCAGTAACAAGGACAGCATCAGGACCCCCCCGTCCCCCAGTAACAGCAGCAGGACCCCTGTGGTGTACAGCTGCAGCCTCCCACACCGTGCAGGGCACTCTGCTGCTGCGCATGTCCGCAGGAACAGCACCATCCCAGAGGAAAAGGGGGCCACAGGTGGGGTGCTGGTACATCACACGCTACCATGCCAGGAGAAGTCTGCTGTGCGCCCAATTAACCCCTGCTCCTGTCTTTACAAGGTCTATAACATTATAAAGCCTCCGGTTATTAATTTTTGCCCACGGATATGAAGATATTAAATATGTTTCCAAAAATGGAACTATCCAATGTTGTAACTAATAAAGGCCGGCAGATTTTAGTTTTTTTTTTCAGCTGCCACAAAGAGGAGCTTAAAGTTCCCTATGAATTGAGCTCCCTCTAGTGGTAGATGCAGGCAGACAGAAGTTTATCATGTTACCCTCAGAGTGGGTGAAGCGAAGCTGGGTATTTGGTACTTTGTATCAGAAAATCATAGCTCTGATCTTTACAGAGAATTGTGGGTTAATTTACATTAAACATTACATTATAGGTACACAAACCCTTTCATTATTGGGGTGCAATATGGATCAACGTAACAGGCGAGAGAAGATAGATAGGAGATAGATAGATAGATATGAGATAGATAGATAGATAGATAGATAGATAGATAGATAGGAGATAGATAGATAGATAGATAGATAGATATGAGATAGATAGATAGATAGATAGATATGGAGATAGATAGATAGATAGATAGATAGATAGGAGATAGATAGATAGATAGATAGATAGATAGATAGATATGAGATAGATAGATAGATAGATAGATATGAGATAGATAGATAGATATGAGATAGATAGATAGATAGATAGATAGATATGAGATAGATAGATAGATAGATAGGAGATAGATAGATAGATAGATAGATAGATAGATAGATATGACATGGACGGATAATAGATAGATAGGAGATATAATTAAATAGATATAAGATATTAGATTATAGATAGATATTGGATCGATGATAGATATGAATGAAATATAGATAATATACTTAGGGTATTTTCACCCTTGCGTTGCTGGATGCAGGCAGTTCTGTTGCAAACTGATACCATTTGTAGACAGATCCGGATGCGGATCAGACTCACAAATGCATTGCAATACTGGATCCGTCTCTCCAGTTGTCATCCGGAAAAACGGATCCGGTATTTATCTTTTTCACATTTTTAAAGGTCTGCGCATGCCTTTAATGCTGGACCCGGCACTAATACATTTCAATGGAAATGAATGCTGGATCCGGCACTCCGGGAAGTGTTCCGGAATTTTGCACAGAGAAAATACCACAGCATGCTGAGGTATTTTCTCCGGCCAAAAAACGTAAGAGGGACTGAACTGATGCATCCTGAACGGACTGCTCTCCATTCAGAAACCATTAGGATTAAATGGATCATTTTTTTTCCGGTATTGAGCCCCTAGGACGGAACTCAATACCGGAAAAGAATAACGCTAGTGTGAAAGTACCCATAGGTAGATAGAGATAGATAATCATATAAATGTTACATATAATCACCGAGTTATCTAGAAGTTTTGATAATCCGGCAGCCATCAGACCCCATTGAGGCCAGATACAGGATTTTCTGCCCCACTACCTATCCCTGATATTCATCTGTTTGTCTGGTTTTAGATAGATAGATAGATAGATAGATAGATATTAGATACATAGATAGGAGATAGATAGATAGATAGATAGATAGATAGAGAGATAGAGAGATAGAGAGATAGATATTAGATACATAGATAGGAGATAGATAGAGAGATAGATAGAGAGATAGATAGATAGATAGATAGATAGATATATATATATGAGATAGATAGAGAGATAGATAGATAGATAGATAGATAGATAGATATTAGATACATAGATAGGAGATAGATAGATAGATAGATAGATAGATAGATAGATAGATAGATAGATAGGAGATAGATAGACAGATAGATAGATAGATAGGAGATAGATAGATAGATAGATAGATAGATAGATAAGATAGATAGATAATATGATTAAACAGATACAAGATAACAGATATGACAGTATACAGTCTAGTTGGGTGTTTTAGTCCCTTTTCCCCATGTTTAGAAATGACAGAGGTAACACATCTACCTGCAATCCTATGTGAAACCTCACATACTGATACCACAAGAGGTTGTGCCTACTGACACACTCAGCCCCACTGCATCTGACAAAATCAGCTCACCTACATCTGCATTCCAAACAAAGTGAAGCAGAGGACCAGTAATAAAAGACAACATTTCATGGACATTCCCAGCGGGGCACCACGAATCCCAGCCTAACATGGACAGCAGACTATGCTGGGACTTGTAGTTCAATTCCCCTACAACGCACAAACTAGAAACAAAGCTAAGAAAAACAAATGACCTGTTCTCCTCTGCCCCCAAAAAGAGCTTAATGCATCAGATGTAGCAGAGCAGAGTTTGTCATGTGAAGTAACTCATCATGAGACCACAGTAAACATACACAGGACTTATTTCAGAATGGTAGCTCTTTATGTGACAAACTCAGCTTTGCTACACCCTGTACTTACCTGTACGCTCTGGTTGGTGAATACTTCCATGTCCAGCACACATGCCACCAGCGTGGCGATATCGAAGTCCATACTACGGACAGGCATGTCACCTCTAGGTTATGGTACAATGTAATAGGGTGAATGGGCAGCGTGTAGAGGGCAATGTTTGGCGCGGCAGATCCTCAGACCCAGGAACATGCAGGGGATTAGCGGGCGATCGTCGCCTGGTACAGCCGTGCCGCTCTCTGCCTTGTATGCGTCTGCACTGCATAGTAACCACTCCAGCCGTCTCTCTTCCAGCGGTGACATCACCGGTAGCACTGACATAAGCGACTCTAATTTGTGAAGCCTTTTATCTGCAGGCGGTGCAGCGGAGCAAGCACAACGTGATTATGTACTAAGGGTCAACCCCATCCTCGCCAGTCACTAGCAGGGCAGCTCCGACCTGACTGCAGCCACGCAGTGCCAGGGGCCACATCAAAGGCAAGGCCAGGAAATGGCATTTAATGTACCAGACTCAGCATTTCCAGGAACAGCATCCGTACAACCTGCCTACGAGCGCAGCAGAACTGAGTTTGCCATTGTGCGCCATTATGTTCCATCAGAGGAACCGTCTTACATGGGATTGCACGAAAAGGAAATAGTTAAATGGTTCTGGATATGCTTTATTTATTTGTTTATTTTTACATGGGACTGCATTCTGCTCTACTTAAAGGGGTATTCCGATTACAGAAAGTTATTCCCTATCCACAGGATTCTGGGACCCCCACCACTGTACTCGGCTATCTCCGGCGCTCCCATAGAAATAAATAGAGCTGTGGGTCACTAGCAGGTCCTGTCGATGGGGGATAACTTTCTGTGACCGGAATACCCCTTTAAAGGGGTTGTCTGATCTGGACATTTATGACATATGGATAGGATAGGACATGATAGGTGCTTGATCCCTCCCTGGAAAGGGGTCCAGCCGTGAACAGAAGGCCCGTCGCGCATGCGCACTTGTCCTATCCATTCACTGCTAAAGTCCCATAGAAGTGAATGGATAGGACATTGCGCATGTGCGACCACCCGTCCATTCAGCGCTATCGGATTTCCAAAAGTAGCGGAGCCAGCACTCGGCTACTATCGGAAGTCCCATAGCAGTGAATTTAGAACGCTGTGCATGCGCAGCTTGCTCTCCATTCACATTTGGAGCGGGTTCCAGAGGTGGGAGCGCACCTATAGCACTTTTATACATACCCTTTTGATATGCCATAAATGTCTAGATGGAACAGACTGAACATCCCCTTTAATTATACTGTATCATTTACACACACAGGGGGAGGTTTATCAAACTGGTGTAAAGTAGAACTGGCTTAGTTGCCCATAGAAACCAATCAGATTCCTCCTTTCATTTCTCACAGCTCCTTTGAAAAAAAAAAGGAGAAATCTGTTTGAGAAAATCACAGGGCAGCACTCCTAGCTTCAAGTAGTTCAGGTGCCAGCATTATCCCCTTGGTCCTGGGGTCCAAACACAATCCAAATAAATATAATGCAGCACTCCTTGGATAAAAAAGTGAAAAAAAAAATATTTATTCAACACATGTTTATACAGGCAACGTTTCAGCTCTCTCACAGAGCCATTATCAAGCCAAGCTTGATATATATATATATATACACACACACACACTATATTCACACAAACTGGGGCAGATTTATTAAAGCTGTCTACTATAAGCAGAACTGTCTTTGTTGCCCATAGCAACCGCGGCGCTTTAATTTTTCAAGAGCAGAAAAAGAGCATAAGTGCCCCCCAATAATATTAATGTCCCCATAATCCTCCCCCAAAATTAATACTGCCCCCATTAGTGCCCCCCAGTAATATCAATGGCCTCGGTAATAGTAATGCTCCTATTAGTGCCCCCCAGTAAGAGTAATGGCCCAAAAGTGCACCCCAAAATGAATGATGCCACCAATTGTGTGCCCCAGAACTAATAATACAACCCATTGGTGCCCCCCCAGTAAGACTAATGCCCCTATTAGTGCCCCCCAGTAAGAATAATGTCCCCATTAGTGCCCCCAGTAAGAATAATGTCCCCATTAGGGTCCCCAGTAAGAATAATTCCCCCATTAGTTCCCCCCAGTAAGAATAATTCCCCCATTAGTGCCCCCCAGTAAGAATAATGCCCCCATTAGTGCCCCCCAGTAAGAATAATGCCCCCATTAGTGCTCCTAGTAAGAATAATGCCCCCATTAGTGCTCCCAGTAAGAATAATGCCCCCATTAGTGCTCCCAGTAAGAATAATTCCCCCATTAGTGCTCCCAGTAAGAATAATGCCCCCATTGGTGCCCCCAGTAAGAATAATACCCCCATTAGCGCCTCCAGTAAGATTAATTCCCCCATTAGTGCTCCCAGTAAGAATAATGCCCCCATAAGTGCTCCCAGTAAGAATAATGCCCCCATTGGTGCCCCCAGTAAGAATAATGCCCCCATTGGTGCCCCCAGTAAGAATAATGCCCCCCTATTAGTGCTCCCTTCTCTGCTTCTGCAAAAAAAAAAAAAAAAGCACTCACCTCCTCCATTTGCTCCCACTGCGGTGAACACTCGCTGCTCACTGGATGTGCAGGACAGGCCCGACGCTCCAGCATGATGACATCTCGCAGCTCCTGTCCTCCAGTCAGCAGCGAGTGTTCCCCGCAGTGCGAGCAAATGGAAGAGGTGAGTTTTTTTTTTTTTTTTATTAACACAAGTGTGGGGGGGTTAAAGACTGTACTAATGAGCGCTCCCAAATGGAAGAGAAGAGCTCGTTGTAGAAAAAGCCGGCAAAAATAAATTACCGGCAGGGCCGCTAAAATACTGCCCTTGCTGGTGAAATACAGGCCGTGTCACAAGTCTAGTCACTTCGGGCATCACGCTGTTAAAGTGTAGCCAATAGCAGCACAATTTAGAAAGTGGGACCTCAGCTTTATCGGCAAATCACGCCGCTAATGGCGTCCGCAGGTGGGCACCCTAAAAACCAAAAAGACCCTCTGGTTCAAGAAAAATAATTCATGTTACCTGGGGAAAGAAGACTCACATGGTGCCCTGCTTTTCATCTGCAGCTGATTCCCGGGCCGCTCTTCTACTATCCAAGATGGCCGTGCTGTGAATCGGTAGTCCAAGGCACTTCCTGCTTGTCCAGTACTGCCCTCGATGGCAGCAACAAGTGCCTTGGACTACTGTTGCACAGCACGGTCATTTTGGATGGAAGAAGAGGGGCCCAGAAATCAGCAGATCTGTTGGTAAAAAAGATGAAAATGCCCCTCTGTAATTGTTCAGTTTGTTCCCCAAAAATAAACAAAAAAAACTTTGGAAAAATGTATTTTTTTCTTTTTATTGCCATATTCTGATCCCCATAACTTTTTATGTCTATGGATTTGTATAAGGGCTCATTTTTCGGTTTTCAAGAAATTGATTTCATCGATACCATTTTGGGATGTTTATAACTTTTCGGTTGCTTTTTTAATTCAATTTTTTGGGGGAGGTAAAGTGACAAAAAATTGCAAGTTTGTCGTTTTGAATTTTTTTTCCATTATGCCATTTGTTGTAGATTTTAATAATACAGGTGTTTTGGATGCGGCAATGCCTATGATTTATTTTTTTAATAGATTACTCTAATTTTAGGGATGGGGGGGGGGGGTTCGTTCTTTGAACTTTTTATATATATATTTTTTCCAAGCAGTCATTAGATTGCCATTTGTATGCTGTAATTCATTTTTATCCATTACAGAATACAGCATTCAGTATATTCCAATGCAGTGCTGCCACCTGCAGGCCAGTTCTGTAATACACCAGGGACAGGCATCAGAGCCTCAAGCAGGCTCTGGCCTATCACTGCAATGTAATAGATTCCGCGATCTCAGCCGAGAGCATGCGGCTCCCGCATTTTCATCTCTCAGATGCCGTGGTCACTTATGCCTCAGGATAGGTCATGAATATCTGATTACAGGGGGTTCGACACCTTAAAAGTACTGCAAAAGTGTAAAAAATAAAAAATAAAGTGTAAAAAAAAACAAAAAAAAAACCATATACCTTAGACCCCCACGCACGCAACTGTATTTTTGGTTCTCATCCGATCTGCATTACTAACAAACGGTGGGCCGTGCAGAACAGGAAAATGCAGAACGTACATGGCCAGTATCCGTTTTTTGTGGATTCGCAATTTGCGGACCACAAATCGGATACGGTCATATGCACGGGGCCTTAACATATACTTATTTTTTTTTTTACAATGGTAGCCTATGGTGAAGGATGGCACCATTAAATGTGAGACAAAAACGTGATGTGAACCCGACCTTAGGCAAACTTCTAAAATAATCTACCACCCTGAATTGCGCATTTCCCATAGTGCACCACATCCACAATGCTTGGAGTTATGCTCCAAACAGCATGCAGATGCGACGTCGAGGCACCTAACAGCTGACAGGAAAACGGCAGAACTTGGATTGCAGCTCCGGATATAAACATGAGGTATAAGACAAGGTCCATTTATGTTAATAATCTCTGTAAATCATGACAGGACTTAAAGGAAACGTGTCACCAAAAATGTTGTCTGCCGGTTAAAACCAGATAGTGACACATCTCCGTTTTTTCTAATCTGTTTTTATTGTCCAATTACAGATTTTTTTCATTCTATTTTCTGAACATGATTATGGGGGCGGCCATCTTGCCCGAGCTGTTACTAAAGGAAATGTTGTTTAAATCACTTTTTTATGTTTAACATATTTTTAAATAATTTTTGATGATGTTTTTTTTTAATTTTCCATGTCACTAAAATAAAACAAAAATCCTACAATTCTTGGAGTGGCCACTATGTCTAATAACTGGCGTCACTTCCTGGTCTGTACAGATCACTTTACTGCAGTTATCTCCTTATCTGTCATTCAAGTCCTGCCTGTAATGATATCACCTCTGTGTACAGATAAGACAGGATCCACCATTCACAATAGGCGATTGTCAGAGCTTTTCTATTCCTTCCTTGTACGATGACCTCTGTACACAGAGCACGCCTAGAAAACAGGGTCCTCTCCTGACCATTGTGTCTATGGCCCATGGGGCTACCATACAACACTGTTTTAATGCTGGTAAGAACAGCTCAGCCAAGATGGCCGTCCCCGAAATCATGTTATGAAAAAAAAAAAAACAGATTAGAAGAAAAGGCACCGTGCTACTATCTGGTTTTAACTGGCAGATACAATTTTTGGTGACACATTTCCTTCAACAGCATTTAGAAAGCGTTAAAAACATTGCTTTACGGCAGCCCCGTGGGCCATAGACACAACGGTCAGGAGGGGACCCCATTGACCTCTATGGGAGAGTTTTCTAGGCGTGACCTAGGCAGAGGTCAGAAGAGAAAAGACTTCACCTATCGTAAATGTTAGATCCCGTCTTATCTACACACAGAGGTGATATCATTGCAGGCAGGACTAGAATGGCAGATAAGGAGATAACTGCAGTAAAGTGATCTGTACAGACCAAGAAGTGGCGCCAATTATTAGACATAGTGGCCAGAGTGAAAGATTTGCAGGATTTTATAGTTTTTGTTTAAATAGATAGCGACATGGAAAATGAAAAATAACACCATCGAAAATTCTTTAAACTATTATTTTCTGAAGGACTTATTCCCTTTAATATTACTGGTTGACCAGAAGGCACTGGGAATGAGCGATATAGCCGCCCCCCAACCTGATTCCGCTATATACCGCCCGCTCATTACCAGTGGTGAACAAGTGGCAGCTGCAAGCCATTCACATACATTAGATGGATTTGTTAAGCCCACAGAAGGGCACTGCGCTTTCTCAGAAAGGTTAATTGCTTCCCGAGCCTACACGAGATTCATCAGCGAAGAGCCCTGTCTGCGTCTGCACAACAAAGAGCGTCAGCTGTTATCACCCTGCGAGCAGCGAGAGCCAGCAAGTAACGCTCAGGAGAGGAGCCGTACGCCACTCGCTCTGCCCCATCTCCGGTGGGAATTGCAGGCCTCGCTTTGGCTGCTGGTTTCTCACAATAGGCTGGCATGTACGGTCACTTTTTAGCCAGTGCTGTGTATACAGAGGGGGCACAGCAGATGGCAAGGGGTTGTCTTCTGACACAGTTACATGAAATGGGTCCCCTATCTACAGGACAAGGAATAACTATTAGATCAGAGGTGGTCCGACCACTAGGAACCCCACTGATCATGCGAGTAGGGTTCTGGAGGGCCAGGTCGAGCATGCTGCTTCATTCATTCTCTATGGGACTGCTGGACAAGGTCAAGTACAGCACTGGGCTGTCTCCAGCAATCCCATAGAGATGATGGAGCAGTAGTACAACTGCTGTTCCATTCATTTTTGATATACGGGGGCCCCCATTCCTGTGATCATGGGATCGCAGCGGTGTAATACTTATCCCCCATCGTGTGTATAGTAGTACCCCTAGGCATCTCTTTTAAAGAGGCTGTCTACTTTGCACAATCCCTTTTTCTTACATAAGCAGATCACAGCGATCAGTGAAAAAATGGTGATGGAACTGGGCAAAAAGTGTTCAATTTCCCTGCAGCGCCACCGCAGGAGAAGTTAAGAATTACATAGCTCACATTGAAATCAATGGAAAGCTGGAGTCAGCAGCCTCTGCCACTCCAGCTGTTGTGAAACTGGATGTGACCAAGTGACCAGTATATCAACCCCATGTGAGCTAAAATGGCTGACAATGGTGACCAACAAAGCAGCTACTTTTATGCTGTAGGAGTTTACAGCCAAGACTCTGCACAGTTACTGCACATACAGGTTCAGGGAAGCTTTTACTTTTTGGCGGGCTCATTTCTACATTATCAGGGGTCAAGTCCTGGGAAAAAAAGTGTGGGAACTCACCCAAGTGCCTCCGTGTAACGTCACGGCGCGCGGCATACGCAAAGGGTGGGGGAGGTCAGGAGGAGAAGCAAGCAAGTACCGTATTTTTCGCCCTATACGATGCACCTAGGTTTTAGAGGGGGACAATAAGAAAAAAATATTTTTTATTACACCTCAGGTCAGACTCCCAATGTTGATCAGACCTCAGCTAACAGTCCCAATAGGATGCCCAATGTTAATAAGACCTCAGATCACACCTCAGCTCAGACCTCAATATGAATGACCCCCAATCAGACCTCAGATAAGAGCCCCATGCCTTATAGCAGCCCCCGGTAGCCATATATCAGCCCCCAGTAGCTTCATAGCAGCTCCTAGTGCCTCTCCACCAGCCCCCAGTGCCTCTCCACCAGCCCCCAGTGACCCCTCAATCAGCCCCCAGTGCCTCTCCACCAGCCCCATCAGCTCCCAGTGCCTCTCCATCAGCCCCCAGTGCCTCGCCACCAGCCCCCAGTGCCTCGCCACCAGCCCCCAGTGCCTCGCCACCAGCCCCCAGTGCCTCGCCACCAGCCCCCAGTGCCCCCTCCACCCAGCCCCCAGTGCCCCTCCATCAGCCCCCAGTGCCCCCTCCATCAGCCCCCAGTGCCCCCTCCATCAGCCCCCAGTGCCCCCTCCATCAGCCCCCAGTGCCCCTTCCATCAGCCCCCAGTGCCCCCTCCATCAGCCCCCAGTGCCCCTTCCATCAGCCCCCAGTGCCCCTTCTCATCAGCCCCCAGTGCCCCCTCCATCAGCCCCCCAGTGCCCCTCTCCATCAGCCCCCAGTGCCCCTCCATCAGCCCCCAGTGCCCCCTCCATCAGCCCCCAGTGCCCCTCCATCAGCCCCCAGTGCCCCCTCCATTAGCCCCCAGTGCCTCTCCATCAGCCCCCAGTCAGTGCCTCTCACCAGCTCATAAAATATAAAACAAAAAAAACACTTACCCTCTCCTGCTCCTGGACGCCGCCGCTCCTCTTTTCCTGCTGTCAGCTGTGCTGTAAAGGCTGCGCACAGCGTGAGGTCACAGAGCGCCTCATGCCTGTGCGCAGCCCTGACAGCCGAGAACCAGGAAGCGGTGAGTACAAAGTCTTCACCGCTTCCTGGTCCTTTTGCCCTGAAAGGGAACGGCGTCCCTGCTGTGAAAAAAGTGCAGGAACGCTGTTCCCACCCAGACTTGAGCCCTGGTGCTGAGGCCCAAAAACAACCCATGGTGGGCAACAGCAATATTCCTACACTGATAAGTGCACGTTCCTTAAGGCTCTTCTGTCCTCGACTGCATAATCTGGGAGAAGAGATGGTGCTCATTAGACGCTCCGTGCATATGGGGGAGATTTTTAGTCTCAGATAACCCCTTTAAGTAATGACTCTGACCAGAGGTACATTTTAAAGGGAATCAGTCACCAGGAAATTCAACCAAACACAGTGGGGGTCATTTAGTAAGACGGGCTCTTTACACCGATCTTAGATTCCCTCCTACGCTGCCGTAAGATTCGACTAACTTATGACGAGGCGTGCACCTAGTCATAAATTAGGCAGATCTACGGCAGTCTGGAGTACTTTTTCACTAACATTTATGCCTCTTTCCAGTAAATTTGGCCCCCCCGACAGTTCCCTGTCCCACCTGGCTGTTGAACACTGCGTAAAACCGCGCATGCAACTAAATATTGAACCAAAAAACGGACTTGCAACTATTTTACGTCTAAAAAAGCCGCAAGTCCCTTGATATCTGACCGCCAATGTCTTGCAGGGTAATGCAATGATAACTTTCCCTTAGTGATCTGTTGCTTCATTCTGGAAAATAAATACATTTAATCCATATGCATTTCACGCTCCGATGCTCCCGCTTGCTCTGTGCTGCATTGAGCAGGGTAAGGGCTTTTTCTTTACCTCCGGAGATGTACCAGGCTTTTCATGGGTATGCTAGGAGGAGGCTTCCACCTAGCAGTGAGCCCGGTGATGTCACTGGCACCAATGGGTGTTAAACAGGCTACAGCAGTGCTATAGACCACCCATTTGTGCCGGTGGCGTCACCGGGAACACTGCTAGGCGGTAGCGTCCGCCTAGCAGTGTGGCGATGTAGACAAAATAGCCCTTTGGAGCATTTCATGCTGAATGAGTAAAGGAGAAGTTATGTCCGGGGTTCAGCTCTCAACCCCTTTAAAGGGGGGCACCCTGCCAGCCTCTCCTTCTCAGGGCCAGGGGAGATGACTACGCAGGAACTTGGCTCTGTCAATCAAGAAAGAGAGGGGCCGTCAGAGGAAGCAGGAAGAGCAAGGGTGCACAGAATGGCTTGGGCCCGCCCTCGGTGTACTTCACTGCTCATTTACATATGGATAAAAAGTACCTTTTTTCCAGAATGAAGGAATGGATCGCTAAGTGAAGTATGTTGGAGGGTACTCTCACAACCAGGGGCTGCCAGGGAGATCTGAGAAAGGGATGAGGGATCTCTCAAAGTGAATTAGTTGTCAGGCCCATGACAGCTGAAAGTGGCTGACAACCAATTCCTACGTCTGAAGTAGCTGAGCAGACAGGATAAAACGCATTTTCACTTTTGGAGGTAAAATTTAACCTTTGCGGTCGGTTTGGCAGCTCAGAAGGACAACGACGCGAATCAAAAGATATTTTTACATTCCCTGCATCTTCAGGGAGGCAAACGTGGTGGTGCCCTGTCAGAACGCATAAGGAGACGAGCGCGACTCCGTCATTGGTTTTTCCAGCACAACTGTAGTGTTTGACGTCATTAATTCTTAGGGGACGCCCGTGACGGTGTAGGCCCGGCATCAGGATGCGAAGCATGCATCCCCTGGATATTTCAAGGAACCTGAAACCTGAAATCCGCACGCCTGAGATTTTTATACATAAACTTGACAAAAAGATAGCGTTCCTTCTGTATTTTATGGATCACAAGAGACGAGCCAAATTTCAGGCTTATCTTAAATATATGTACAGATGTAGCAGAGCTGAATGGGTCAAGGCACTGGTTTGTTTGTGCTCCATAATGACTGCTTTACTTGCAGTCTATTGGATCAGCTTGTGATGACATACTCAGCTCTGCTGCATCTGTTACTTCATGTGGGTTATAATATTGGGGGTGTTCCTATGCAAACACTCTTTCTATTCTCCCTCAAGCCTCCTCCCTCCAGATCAGTCAGCAGGGGTGGACTTTATCTCCACACAAACCAAGCAGATGTTTGTGGCCCAGATGTATATGAACTAGTCATGCAAACTCCTCCTTATAGGATTTCCTCATTATAATGGAGGCCGGGAGGAAGGAGCCATGATAATATAGTAGGCATGAAACAGCGGTCTTGTTCTGGCATGGCTCCCAATGAATAGCCAGAGATGTTTTCTACAAACTGCAGTTAGAAAACTATTTGTGTTTGGGCATGCAGCGAGTCCCTAAGGAACTGATGCAGAGGATGGGAGTGGTAGTGGCCCTGATAAAGTGTTGCCTCACGGTATTCTACCTCAGGCTGTTGCCACCTAGGGAGTCGGTGCAGTGGAAAGGTGATTTGAAGAATCAGGCCAGAAGTAAAAGCATACAAAAAATCTCTCTTTACTTAGTGCTAAATATAACTTGTAGTACATCCAGCAGCAGTTTGAACAAAGTGCTATCCCCAGATGATGAGGTATGGTGGCGGGCAAAGTGGCACTGTGCTATCCAGCTGATGGCTTTTCCTTGAACTTCTGGCTAACAGCTGTGTTGGCACTTGTGGGCTTTGAGTTGGCCTGGCCTGGATGTATTCTAGGTGAAGGGTGTCTGAGCCATAGTCCCTCACCTTCAGCAGGGTCTGTACAGCTGTAGTTGCTGGTCACCCTCATGTCTGTAAAAGCTGTAGATTTGAAGATATCAGTAGTTCTGTATTATGCAATCTCTCTGGAGTAGTGGTCTCACAGAAGACTCGGAACAAGGACTGTACCCTAAGACCAAGGGAGGAGGAGCTCAAGCATGTGCTTCCTCACTAGTCTAGATAGAACTCCCTCTCCTACCAAGAGGGAAGGAATATGGTGGTTAGCCCCATTCCTAATGCCAACCAATGCCAGCCACACTTCATCTGCTAGTGCAGGGAAGGCGCCAGCACCCGGCATACCCGGGGCACACTGAGTCTTTAGCCTCTAATTTTTTTAATGTTTCTGCCAGGATTCAAACTAACAACCATCTACATTAAAGGAAAGAACCTTAGCCACTGAGCTATAGAGCTCAATGTTAAACTATTGCTGGTTAGTTTGTCATGGGTATTAGGTAATCATATACAGCAGAAGTATCATTTGATATTTTTTTTTAATTATTGTAAAAAAAATAAAAAATAAAAATCACAAAATAAATATGCAATTACTAAAATATAAATATATATATATATATATATATATATATATATATATATATATATATACACAAAAAAATCAACGCAGCACTCTTCTTGTGAAAAACCGCAACGACTTTATTCACACATGTGACACAGATCAGCAACGTTTCAATCTCCTCCGGATCATTCTCAAGCCAAGTGTGGCTTGAGAATGATCCCGGGAGGAGATTGAAACGTTGCTGATCTGTGTCGCATGTGTAAATAAAGTCGTTGCTGTTTTTCACAAGAAGAGTGCTGCGTTGATTTTTTGTGGATATATATACCCGATATCAAGGGTGGGACGCGTGCACCTTGAATCTGAAAAAGCGAGTGCTGCCGAATTTTATTTATATATATACACACACACACATACAATACATGTGATTTACTCTTACATACAGCAAAAGAGATTTGAGAAATTTTATAGAGTTATCCATTATTTATAGTATAATGTGTTAAAAAACACTATGGGCTCGATTTATCATAAAGTTTCTTCAGTTTTCTGGCGTAAAAAGTTTGCAACTTTTAAAATGACACGCGCAAAAATGTTTTCACCACTTTCCTGAAAAGGGGGCATAGCAAGTGCAGGTCCAGCCGCCCCGCCACATTTCTGGCATAAAGAAACACTGACAGAGAGCTGCAGGCACAGATTACGCTGCCGGACTGCGTGGGCGGAGCCTGCAGCCCAGAAATCTGCATAAGCTCCGCCCTCACGGTGCTGCAGAGTGATCTGTGCCTGCAGGAAAGAGGTATGTGAGCTTCAGGAACGGGACAAGGTGAGTAGTTAGTGTTTTTTTTTTTTTAATACAGAGAACTTTATTACTATGAAGGGGGCACCGAGGGCACTATTACTATTAAGGGTGCTTAATGGGCATTATTACTGTGAGGGGCACCGTAAAAGGGCACATATCTTGGCATATCTACTGTGAGGGGGCACATATCTGTGTATAGACCTGAGGGACTGAAACACTGGGTAGAAAATACAAGTGGGCACATAGGGACTGATTCACATATATGCGCTCTGTAGCATGCTGTGTAAGGTATTTAATCTATAATACATGCAGTTTCATTGCTGTAAGCGCCGTGCAAAATGCCACAAGGGGGCCCACTGAGACTTTATCGCCCAAGGGCCCACATGGACCTGGAGCCGGCCCTGCCCAAACCCACCCCTATTTGACATTGGTGGCATATATGAGATATGCCATCATTGTCTAAGCCAGTGTTTCCCAACCAGTGTGCCTCCAGCTGTTGCAAAACTACAACTCCCAGCATGCCCGCACAGCCAAAGGCTGTCCGGGGATGCTGGGAGTTGTAGTTTTGCAACAGCTGGAGGCACACTGGTTGGGAAACACTGGTCTAAGCTGAGACGCAACCCCTTTAAAGTGAGTTTTTATACTTTTCTATGAATATTCAAAACTCCAAAATATCTGATAATCTGGCAGCTATCAGTTTCAATTAGTGTCATATTAAAGTTTTTTTTTTTTTTTTTACCATGTTGCATATTGACAGTGTGAGGAACAAGACACAGCTACATTAACAAAAATTTTAAAGTTACAGAAACTTACTGTAACCAGCAGGTGGCAGCATTGTTACACAGTCTTTTCCATAGACTTGTCTTTTATGTATAGCAGAACACAAGTCTCTGGATTTCAGCATGCCCGATCTTTAGTTTCATGGAGCAAAAGCTAATGACTGAGGCGCCTGGCTGCAGCCTTTTTCCTTTCCCCGTGGAAAACACATGCATGCTTGGCTGAGTGTGCATGTGTACGGTAGAGCTATTCTACATGCATGGTCAGCTTTTGGCAGGTTTCAGGCCTCCATATTACAGCCTTGAAGGCCTGTGGATTCATAAGTCTATATTGTGCTGCTGATGTATTTACCTCACAGAGGATTGCCTTGACAGGATGTAACTGTAGCAAATCCTCAGCTGTGAGAAGTATTAGGTTACCAACCTCTGGATGTAATGATTCCCATCTCTGACAGCAAGCAGAGGAACGGATGCCGAGAATATATTCGAAAATTGCAGAATCTGATCCAGCATCAATGGGAGTATAGGTGAAATTAAGTCCTAATTATATTACGGTCCTGTGCCGGACTTTCTGGTTAATAATTTTACCAAATGTGGTTTATAAATTGCCCAAAGCTGAGGCCTGGATAGAAGTGACATGGAGACGGACATGCCAGGCCTGGGAGCGGTGACATCATTTACCCGCACTGAGGTCACTTTCCGCCAGCCCCGGGCCAGGCGCTATTAATACAACAAAGAAAAAGCCTTCATCCTCCTAAAAATAGTGACGGCTCAGATTGCTGCGGAGGGATGAGCGGAGGAGGCCTCGACCTCCATAGTACCGCGCTACATACACTGATAGTACCACCAAGTGCACGTGGTCCCCCAGCTTTCCTGGCACCGGGAATGGCATCGCTTCCCAGTTATTTAGTGAGATGTATTTGCG
This sequence comes from Bufotes viridis, assembly GCA_033119425.1. Taxonomy (NCBI): domain Eukaryota; kingdom Metazoa; phylum Chordata; class Amphibia; order Anura; family Bufonidae; genus Bufotes; species Bufotes viridis. Next base: position 42,256,052 of record CM065592.1, on the reverse strand, counting down.
TATGTATAAACCCACCCTGACAGATTTTTGCATATCTATGCATGTGCCTGCGGAACGTCTGGTAGTTCGGGATTTACCGTATCATCATCAAAATTAGCGACAGGACGTAATCTGTATAATAGCGAGTGGTGATGCCCTGAACTAGGCTTAACACAGTATGTGAGATTTACATGGCATGCGCCATTAGGCTGGGTTCACACGAGCTTGTCCGGATTAGGTCCGGATGCGTTGCGGATGCGTTCAGTGAAAACTGTGCGATTTCGCAGGCAAAGCCATTCAGTTTTGTCTGCGATTGCGTTCAGTTGTTCAGTTTTTCCGCGGGTGCAATGCGTCTTGATGCGTTTTTCACGCGCGTGATAAAAAACTGAAGGTTTACAAACAACATCTCCTAGCAACCATCAGTGAAAAACGCAACGCACCCGCACTTGCGTGAAAAACGCAGAATATAGAACATGCTGCGATTTTCACGCAACGCACAAGTTATGCGTGAAAAAAAACGCTCATGTACACAGACCCATTGAAATGAATGGGTCAGGATTCAGTGCGGATGCTATGCGTTCACATCACGCATTGCACCCGCGCGGAAAACTCGCCCGTGTGAAAGGGGCCTTAAACACTCAATACCCGCCCAAAACATTTATTTGTAGTTTTACCTCTCCGTTATTTACCGGTTTTATGCAGAAGAAAATGTATTTTCTCTGCAAACCATATACGGTATAATGTTTTTTTTTTTTTGTTTCACCCAACATAACCAGAACAATTAATTTAAAAGATTATGACAATCATGTGGAAACCTAATTACGGAGGATTCACACTATGGGGGTCATTTATTAAGACCAGTGTTTTAGACGCCGGTCTTAATAAGGCCCTGCGCTGGCCCGCTGAAGTTATGAAGAGGCGCCGGCCTCTAAATAAGATAGGCCTAATGGCCTGTCCCCTTCCCCGCCACACCCCTTTTTCTTAGACTTGCCGTGAGTGGGGAAAGTCGCTGAATATAGACGTATTTCTGATTAGTAAATGACCCCCTATGTCTTTTTGTAAAATACAGTTTTTCTTTTTTCAATTTATTTTTTTGAGTAAAAAATGCCGCAACCAGTAGGAAATGTCTTACAAACAGTATTTTAAGACCACCCGTGACATTTTTTTTTTTTGTTGCTTTAAATCAGCAAGCTCTGGGTTTGGCTTTGGGTCCATTCACACGACCGTGGGCGGTCTGTGTCCGTATTGCGGACCAACAGCGGGTCCACAATATATGGGCACCAGCCGTGTGAACCACGGGTGTGGACCCATTTACTTGAATCGGTCCGCAATCCACAAGATACGGCACAGTGCAGAACAGAAGCACGGATCTAAGCCCTTCCGTGCCTCTGCATGACAAAAAAGATAGGACATGTCGCGATACGGGATTTACATGGCAGCATGGGCGTAGCTATAGGGGGTGCAGAGGTAGCAGTCGCTACCGGGCCCAGGAGCCTGAGGGGGCCCAAAGACACTTGTGCCGCATAAGAAGACACACAAAGCACTGAGGGAAAGGGGGCCCAAGCTGAACTCTTGCACCAGGGCCCATGAACCGTTAGCTACGCCCCTGCATGGCAGGTGCCCATATATTGCGGTCCACAGCACGAGCACAGGGCGCACATGAGCTCCTTTTTAAAGACTTTTTCCATAGCTTGTTCTCGTGAGATTTACCAAATCTCATGAGAACAGCGTGTCTTCTCCCTGGCCATTGAAGCATCCAATATGATTGGACAGCGTCACAATCAGGGGGAAGGAGACGCTCGCTGAGGAGAGCTGAGGTCCCCTCCTCCCTGTACCCATGGTACTAATTCGCATATCGGGAACCAGAACACACAGGGGAGTATAGCGGCGCAACGGAGGGGACTATTTGAGAGAAAAAACATAACAATAGCATCTTCAGCGGACAGACTACTTACTAAAGTACTAGTTTGAAAAAAAATCCCCGAAAAATCCTCTTTAAGCATCCAGGGGTGCAACACTTCTATTTCACTATGCAACCACTGGGCGGCCCCTAACATCACCTTTTTCACAAAGTGCCGTACTCACAGTTAATAATCCTACAGATTTCCACACAGGGATGTAGTATAGTGGGTTTATCCGGATTCTGCCTTTTTAATTCTGTTCAGATGCCGGAAGCCTATAAGTCTCTTTAGATGGTTTATCCACAGAGCTTCTACATGCACCTCCACTCAGCATGCTTTTCAGTGTTTTCTCTGTCTCCTTCTCTACTTTTCTTCTATATGTATGATTCTTTGGATGGTTTTGAACCAGGGCTGCATCTGCACATTTAACAGTCCAGACTGATATAGCGGTGCTACCAGGGGCGTAGCTAAAGGCTCCTGGGCCCGGTAGCGACTGCTACCTCTGCACCCCCTATAGCTACGACCCTACGGTTTCCAAGACTCATTAACCCTGTTAGCAGCATACATAAATAAAATGCAGATGTCACATTAAAACACACTTTAATCTCTTTTTGCAGTGCACCACTACCATAGCCAGTGGTGGTCTTGACCACCATACAAACCAAGCAATTCAGATAGCGCCACATCTTGCCTCAAGCGGTGGGGCATGGGAGCCAATAGATCCCATCCCCACCATTCACTCTCATAGGCCTCAGGCTACTAGGTAGGTGGCTGTGATGACGTCATTGCCATGCCTACGCTGGGGCACAGGCAACACATCCAGATGGCGACATGGGACGAGACTGAGGTAAGTACTTTTTTTTGTTTTCCCCGACACTACTGTGTGCAGTACAGAGGGTATAAGAGGGGCACTGTTGGTGACATTATAGTTATACTGGGGGCAGAAAAGAGGGGAAGACATTTATAAAGGAGGCACTACTGGGGCATTATAAAAATATAGGGGGCCACTGATAGGTGGCATTATAAAAATACAGGAGGCATTACTAGGAGGCATAAAAATGCAGGGTGCACTACTGGGAGGCATTATAAATAAAGGAGCACTACTAGTGGGCATAATACAGGGGGCACTACTAGAGGCATTATTCAAATATAGGGGGGCACTAATAGGTGGCATTATAAAAATACAGGGGGCACTACTGGGAGCATTATAAATAAATGGGTGCAACTAGGGACATTAAACATGCTGGGGGCAAGTATATATACACTGGAGGCATTAAGGGGGTATTCCAGTTACATTAAGTTAGGGGATAACTATTATATCTGTGGGGGTCCTACCGCTGAGCCCGTACTCCCTACAGCTTTCTGAAATGAACAGAACAGCTGGTCTTATAAACACTGGAGGGCATTAAACATATATGGTGCAATACTGGGGGCACTACAGGGGGGGCATTATTACTACTGGGGTACTGTGGAGCATTATTATTGGGCACAATATGGAGGCAATTGCTACTAATGGAGGCACCCCTAGCAGCAGTATGTGGTACAGTTGGTGCACCGGGAGGATGATGATGGAAAAGTGAGGAATCTAAGATGCCCATGTATTAAACTCTGCAGAGACGAGTTGCGGTTGGAATATTTAGTCATGGCGGTCTGGTTCGAATGGAGAAGAAGAAGAAAGAACATCAGCATCAGAGGAGACTTTACCAGATATAAGAGGTATGTGGTGCTGTATGTATCCAATTCAAATATGCCTTCAGCAGAAGGGCTGGTTGCGGGGGGGGGGGTTTGAGTTAGCGTGAGAATTGGGGATGGGGGCAGCAGAAGGGGTAGAAACGTCTTAGGCCACAATTTTCAACTGTATTTGGGTTCCAATTAAAATAAAAAAGTCATCTTCTTAGTAAAAATAAATAAATAAAAATTATCGGAAATATGCGGATTCATCAAGTAACGTTCTGAAGCTCCACATTGGGGTGATCCTTTCAGGGGTGATGAGTGGAGATGCTGGTTCTGAAGGTGGATTTTACAGACATGATCCTTAGTTACTATAACGTGACAGAAGTCTGATTATCACAGCGGCACGGGCAGGACTCTACACTGTTTGATACCTTTCAGCCCCGGCTGATTTGCCCCCTCCTTCCCTCACTAACACAATGTGGCACATACGAGGACTTGTTTACATGCAGATTCCTACAGATAACCACGGGCGAGCCTAAAATGTCAAAGAAATGTACAAAAAAGCCACAGACAGTCCCCGTCCCTGAATGCAGGCCGCGCTCATCCGGAGACATAATCCCGTCATACGTTAATCAACTGCAGGATGACCCACTTGTACATGATCTAAAGTGCAGATCGCCGGGGATTTGAGAAAATTGTATTTTCTGCTGCCATAGTAGAGAAAAGGCCTGTAACTGCTGGTACTCTAACTACTGCGGAACTACAACCCCCAGCATGGTCTAACCGGGCGAAACAGTCAAAGAGACGCAGATTACCTATAAGGCTTTTACACCCACCGTCATAGTTCTAGTCACTTGATTGTGAAGTGCATCATATTTGTGGTGGTCTGTCACCTGTGACTCTTCGCCATGCTGGGAGTTGTAGTTTCATAACAGCTGGCGTTGGAGTTTGCACTAATTGGGGCAGTTACAGCGTCACCTGTACTTACTGCTGTGGTTCTTAATTACCGAGTGTGCACCGATCAGCCATAACATTAACGCCATCGACAGGTGAAGGGAATAACGTTGTCAGCCAGTTCTCAAAGCTGAAGTGTAGGACAAATGCAGGAAAAATGAGCAAGCACAAGGATCTGAGCGACTCCGACAAGGACCAAACTGTGATGGCTAGAGGGCTGGGTCAGCACATCTCCAAAAATGGCAGGTCTTGTTGAGTGTTCCTGGTATGTAGAGGTTGTTCCATGGAACACCATACTTAAACCACAACGGTCATGGGCACCCAAGGCTCATCAATGAGTGGGGGGGGGGGAACCTAACAGAAGACCTTCTGTAGCACAAATTATTGCGTCAGGAAACACAGGACATCACAGCTTGAGCTTGTGGATTTTTTGTAGGCACTTCTGAGCATTTTAGGGACATTGATGGATGGTTCAAGGGGTGAGACAGGTCCCTTTCACACGGGCGTTGCGGATTGGGGCCAGATAGGATGCGGGTGCGTGGCGGGGAAATCATGCGAGTGCGCACAGAGTTTCAATCAGTTTTGACTGCGATTGCGTCGTTCAGTTTTTTCCCGCGCGAGTGCAATGTGTTTTGCACGCGCATGAGACATCACGCATTGCACCCGCGCGGAATACTCGCCTGTGTGAAAGGGGCCTTAAATGTCCCAATTTTAACTTTTTAAATGTTGGCTAATATTTACTTAACCAAGGAAGTGATTGTACCAGGATGCACTATGGGAAGAAGACCAGCTGGCAGAGGCAGTGATGCCCAGGACAATTTTCAGAATGTTGGAAACCTTGGGTTAGGCATTTAAGTAGAGGTGACATGTACCACCTACCTAACCATTGTACAGACAAGTACCCCTATACATGTAGCAATATTCCCTAAGAGCGGTGGCCTCCTTCAGCAGGATAAAGCCTAATCACACTGCCAATATTGCTCAGGAACGGTTTTCGGAACATTACAAAGAGATCAATGTGATGACTTGTCTCCACATTCCTCAGATCTCAATCTGATTGATCACCTGTGGGATGTGCAGTAAAATCAAGTCCGATCTATAGGGTGCACCTCGCCACTTACAGGACATAAAGGATCTGCAGCTGAAGTCTTCTCCCAGGTACCACAGGGCACCTACAGAGGTCTAAGGTGGAGTTCATGCCTTGGTGGGTCACAGATGTTCTGGTGGCATCAGGGGAACCTATACAATATTAGGCAGGTCATTTTTAATGCCAAGACTGATCGGTGTAAATAACTGTAGAATGCATAAAATGAAATAAAAAATATTCCAACATGTACAAACAGGATCTGCGGTGTTAGGCACTTTTGGCACCTGTGCCTGTTTTTGCGCAAAATGGTCAGGGATGACAATGGTATGAAAAAAAAGGTGTTGCTATTCTTCACTGGCCCATTATAAAAAGTTTTTGTTTGTACGAGTGCTGCCTTCTCTCCTTTGTTTACCTACTTGCCATCCACATCTTCGAGCAGGTATAATTGCATCTCATGCTCACCTCGTATGAGCACTGCGTTCTCTTCAAACAAGTCATCAGTGGCAGTGCCGGCAGTCGCAAAATGCGGAACAGAATTGCGGACGTGTGAATGGGGCCTTAGTATAAGTTGGGGTGGAGTAGGGGTCGCCCAATCCAAAGTTCGAACCGGGGCCCATAACACTCTTGTTACACCACTGATCTCCACAGATTAAAACTGATCTACTGAGGGTTCCAGCAGGGGGACCCTTTGTAATCAGCTTATCGTCCAAGAAACCTTCTGACAAGTACGGACCGTCAGAGGCAGAGAACTCCTAATATTTGGTGCCTTTTGGATGCTGCTGGAACAAAACAACATGAAGAATCCGTACAAAAGAGATGTTGTATGTGTAGAACAAGTCCTAGCTGTATAAATACACTGCTAAGGGAGTGAATACAAGAGCTGCCCTGAGTGCTGAAAGACTCAGCAGCATGTTGTATGTGTATAACTACAAGTCCTAGCTGTACAAGGACACCAAAAGAGAAGCCATTCCTAGACTCTCGTGTCCCACAAAGAGCATTTGGCTTAGTGCCATTTACAAAATCTATATTTGATCTAGGAGGGCAGAATTGTGGCTGTTTGGTCTATTATTTATGATGCATGCCCCACGAGTCCCCTGAGCTGTGTGCCATCTTAGATGTTAGAAATATACTGAAGTCTGGTTTACACCGCCCATTGGCCAGAATCCGGTACAAAGCGTGACAGCATATGAACATCCATACTGCCTCGTTGGGTCCTGCATGGTTAAAAGCTGCACTAAACATTTCTCACTACTTTAGCTAAATGGTTTGGGGAGGTTCAAAACTAAGACTGCCCCATATGAGAAGTCTATGATTATTTCCAGCTACTGAAAACCACAATTCCCAGCATGAGGTGGTCAGCCGCTTTCTTTTGCTGGAACAATTTTCATGATAGCACAGCTTACTAGTTCACAGAAAAATCTAAAATTTGGACAAAAGTTTTCACTAAAGATCTCTTAAAATTAGTACACTAGAAAACGACCCTGCATTCCACAATGGAGGATCCAACCATTGCGTGAACCCTCTTGGTTAATCTACAGGTTAATCTACCTTTTGCTTGCTTGCTTGACTCTTCTTGGAACTCCCATAGAAGTGAATGGATAATCCTGGTATTTGTACTTTTACGACAGCTGGAGTGTGGCAGGTTGCTGACCCCAGGCCTATACTTTGTGATACTCAGCTGAGCACATACCACACCTGTCCAAAATGAGAATACCCTTTTGTCCGAATCAATTCCTACCTTGCTGGCTCCATCTTCAAACACGGATTGGTGGACATTGCAAGCGAACAGAGAATTCGGGAGGTCATTGAAGTCCGTGATGCCTTGAAAGTCTTCCTCGGTCAGATATCCAGCTAAGTCCTTGCTTCTGTGTATTGGATAGAGCAACAGGAACTCCCCACCCCCGACAATGCAGGCAAAATAACTGGGGTCCCTCATCCCAGTAAAGTATGGGTCTTCCCTCATTCCTGGTGGGGATAATAAAGACAGTGAAATGAGGATAGTCAAGGTTACAACAAAAGCCACACATTGCAGAAATCCACATACCCTATATTTTAAGAACTGTGCCAACATGTCTACATAGCCCTACCTACCTATTCCTGCACTCCCCTACTAATCTATCACAGATCATTGCAGGGAAGACGAATGGAGCAGCTGTCATATGATAAACACTCCCTGCCATGTGATTGCTTCCTTTAAACATATTAAGGTGTCCACCAGGGCCAAAACCTGCACTAGATCATCTCGCTGTTGGGTCAGGTCTCCTTGGTAATTTTGTACCATACGTGTGCCCAAGAAAGTGCGCCATGTGCAGATTTCTCGGCATTGGATGAAATCCAGCACATGGCTCTAGAAAAATGAGCTTGGGTACACTGCCCATAACATAAGAAGACGGGAGCAGGACACAGGCAAGATGGGTTTTCCATCACTGGTTTCAGACAACAGAGGTAGGCATGTGGCCTACGAAGAGGCAGCACTTATACACTGTAATGGGATAGGCAGCTGTGTGAGCAGGACATGGTCAGGAAGGGTTTTCGGCCTCAGGACCTAAACAAGAATGTTTACATTCACAGAAAACAAGCAGAAGTCTTGAAGAAAATGTTGCCTTACACAACACCTAAAGGGTAATTCCAGCATTTTTTTAATCTGACTAGTAGAGCACTGATCCTAAAGTAAAGCATGTCACTCACCTACTCCCTACCGCTCCATTCCATTGATTGAGTTCATCTGTGCCTCTGTGGCCATCCAGTAGCTTCCATGCGGGGAACTAAAAGGAGATGGAACAGAACCTCGGCAATGGAGCGGAGTGGCGGAGAGCAGGGAAGTGACAGGAAAGCTGGAATAACCCTAAGTTAAATTTTTAAAAAATGTAGTTATGTCCGCCACTTTCCACTGTAAAGGATAAATCACTATTGGAGATAGACACCTCTACTTTTTTTAATGATTTGTTGGGGAATTTTGACCAGAGGGTCAAGATTGCCAATTTGTATAAATCCTTACTCAAGGCACTATTTATTAATTCTTGTTCACCCGGACAAAGGGCTTTGGGGTGTTGACTGTCAAACGATTCACTTGGATGGTTGGGGAAACATTTTTTATAATTTAAAGGGGTTGTCCGCTTACTTTTTTGTTCTTTGTATGTTCCTAACTAGGCAAATGTAACAGCTTTCCAATTAACTCACGTTATCTCCAGTGGCTGGTTTCTCAGATTTCACTGAGGGTCAAATGACCTGTGATGTCAGCTTCTCTCCCTGCTCTGTTAATGTTCGTGCACAAGCCTGTACATGAGACGTCGCTGTGCTGGCCACGCCCCCCTTCACTGCCGGCTGACTCTTATTGCTCGCTCCCAGGATTCTTAACCCCTTCAGCTGCACAGACTCAGGGCTGAAGTGTTTACTGTGCAGCTGCAGGCAGTGAGGAGACAAATGCTGCGCACAGGAGCGGAAAGAGAAGTTCTGCGGAGCATTGCATAAGAACAGGTAGGAGGAAGATCCTGTGTGTATTGTGGTAAGGTGCAGGGTGCCGTCGTGGATGGCAGGTATGTGTCACCGAGGTTCATAGCCTCGGTGAGGTAAGAGCCCGTTTTTGTTGATGTCAGCAGCAGCTAGTGCTACTGACAGAGATTAAATAGCATGGCTGCAAAGCCGATCCGGGCCGGCTCTTACCGGGAGCAGCTAAAGTGTAGGGTGGGTGGCTGCTCCCCACGACCCAGTCCTGGTTTTGGGCTGGGTTTAAAAGCTCAGCCAGCTCAGCAGCTGGAGGAAGTGATTATCCTGGAGCTGCTAACAGGGCTGGGAGTTCTCTGTCCTGGAGGAAAGAGCTCAGCAAGGAGGTGTTTTGTTCCTGGCTACCTGAAGCTGGATTCTCCTGCGGCTGGGCCGACAGCGTGGTGCGAACCTGCACCTACACCTCCCAGGTGACTGAACCTGTGTTGGCCTGTTTTTGTTTGGCCACGTTATTTCCGTTGTGTGTGAACTGTCACCAAGAGACTGTTTTCATTTATGGTGTGCAAGTGTGAATAAAACACTGTTTGTTGCACAATCTGGACTCCTTGTTTTGCCTCTAAACTGCACCCGTACCGCTGTCTACCGGAGCGACTCCCCACATTTGGTGTCGGATGCGGGCATGCGCAGTGAGGCTGGCGTGAACGCCGAACTTTGTTTTTGTGCTGAGCAAAAGTGAATGTCCGATATTAGGCCGGCAAAGTTGCAGCCTGTGATCTCTGGCAACATGGAGGCTGCTGTGAAGGCTCGTGGAAGCTAACGTGCAGCAGCGGGAGACCAACCAGTTACTGCTACAACATGTGATGGCATTACAGGCGGCCGGAGCGTCCCACCACGTCCATGATGCCCGGAAAGCGGTCCGTGCGGCGATCCCAAAGATGACCCCGCAGACGACGTGGAGACATACCTAGCGGTCTTTGAGAAGGTCGCCGTGAGGGAAAAGTTACCCCGTGACCAGTGGGCCGAAGTGGTTGCTCCATTCCTGGCATCCGGACCCCAGCAAGTTTTTTTGATTTGGCAGACGACCAGGCTGCTGACTATTCCACGGTGAAGGGGGAGATCCTGGCCAGACTGGGGGTAAACGTGTTGGTCCGGGCTCAGCGTGTCCACCAGTGGGACTTTAACGTGGCTGAACCCGCCAGGCCGCAGTACTATGAGTTGCTGCACAGGTTGCAAAAATGGCTGCAGCCTGAGGTTCTGAGTCCGACTGCTATGCTGGACCGGCTGCTGGCTGACATGTTTTGGAGGGCCTTGCCTTACCCCCTTCAACACTGGATCGGCCAGGTATCCCCACCAATGCCCTTGAGATGGTCGACCTGGTGGAATGATATGAGGCCACCAGAAACCTGCAGGGGGGTTCTTTTGGGAGGGGGCCAGTCAAACCCCGGAAATCTCCACCCCAGTCCCGGCGGCCGGCCAAACCCGCCCGGGATGTACCTCTTGCAGATCAGTCCCCAGTGGTCTGCTGGCAGTGTCGGGAGCCTGGACACATAAGGGCCAACTGTCCACAGTGGGGGGAACCCATGGAGACTAATTATGGGTACCGGGCTTCCATGTATGCCCGGAGACTGTGTGCGACCGGCATCCCCGAGACAATAGACAGTCGTCATCTGTGCCAGGTGCAAGTCGGGATAACCTGGCAGTGGCGCTGTTGGACTCAGGGAGCCTGGTAACCCTGGTAAGTGCTGCCCTGGTACAGCCCACCCAGTATACGGGCCGGAAAGTTGGGGTGGTGTGCATTCACGGAGACTTAAAGGACTATCCCACTGCTGTAATGTCTCTGTCCACGGCGGCCGGCACCTGGACTTGTGAAGTGGCGATCTCCGCCAAACTACCGTATGAACTAATAATTGGGAGAGACTTCCCTGGTTTTCCGTCACTATGGCCTGAGGTGAAAGTGACTAATAGCCCTGAGACAGGGGTAACCCTAGCAGAGTGGCCTGGTTCCTGTGGGAAGCCAGAGCCCTGGGAGCCCGAGTCCGAAGGGCCTGCGGTAGGGGTGACCACCACTTCTGTGATAGAGGGGGAGACACCCCCACTGAGTGTAATGGTGGGAGACATGGAGGACTTGCCACCAGGTCCTGAGTTGGCAGACCTCCACGTCTCCGGAGATAATTTTGGGACCGCCTAACACCGGGACCAAACCCTAACCAGGGCCTGGGAGAATGTGCTGGAAATTGATGGTAAACCCCAGAAACCAGGGGCTGAATTAATGTTCCCACGATTTATTGTTCTGCAGGATATGTTGTATCGGGTGAACCAAACCGAGGTGAACCTGTTGAACAGTTGGTGGTGCCCACAGCGCATCGCAAGCTTGTCATGGAGCTTGCCCACCAACATGTTCTTGGGGACACCTGGGGTGGCAGAAAACCCAGGACCGCATACTGCAGCGGTTTTATTGGCCCGGTGTGTTCAAGGAGGTAGAAGATTATTGTAAGTCCTGTCCAACCTGTCAGATAACTAGCCCCCAGCCACATTTCCGTAGTCCTCTGGTACCTCTGCCAATTATTGAAGTACCGCTTGAGCGAGTCGCTATGGATTTAATTGGGCCTGTACCAAAGTCTCGCCAGGGGCCACCAACACATTCTGGTAGTTCTCGACTATGCCACTGGTATCCGGAGGCGGTGCCTCTGCGACATACCTCAGCTAGGCTCATTGCCAAAGAGTTAATGGAGATGTTTTCCCGTGTGGGCCTGCCTAAAGAGGTTCTGACAGACCAAGGGACCCCTTTTATGTCCAAAGTAATGAGGGAACTGTGTAAATTGTTGCGTATAAAGCAGTTACGGACGTCCGTTTACCATCCGCAAACAGACGGTCTTGTGGAGAGGTTTAACCAAACTCTAAAAATATGTTAAAGAGGGTGGTGTCTAGAGATGGGAAGGACTGGGATCTGCTTCTGCCCTATCTCATGTTCGCAGTGCGAGAGGTGCCCCAGGCCTCTACTGGGTTCTCGCCCTTCGAACTGCTTTATGGCAGACACCCTCGGGGCCTGTTGGATATCGCTAAGGAAGCATGGGAACAACAGCCTGTCCCCCACAAAAGTGTCATTGAGTATGTCGCCCAGATGCAGGAACGGATGGAAAGGGTGTTGCCCTTGGTCCGGGAGCATATGGAGGCAGCGCAACAAGCCCAGAGTAGGGTGTACAATCGTCAGGCTCGGGTACGGGCTTCAATCCGGGAGATCGGGTTTTGGTTCTGGTACCCACCCTTGACAGCAAATTCCTAGCTAGGTGGCAGGGCCCCTATGAGGTGATCGAGAGTAGGGAAGTAATTACAAAGTACACCAGCCAGGCGGCGCAAGCCGGAGCAGGTGTACCACGTGAATTTACTTAAGCCGTGGAAAGATAGGGACGCGGCCGACGACCACAGCCCCGGCCAGGGCTTCTAGGTGAAAAGGGTCCAGCCCCACAGTTCGAGGCCTGTGAAGCCGTAACCACGGTAAAATTGCAGACAGCCTGTCTTCCAAACAAGTTCAGGAAGTCAGGGAGTTCCTCAGTCGGAACACGGATGTGTTCTCGGACCTCCCTGGCCGCACGTCTCTCATCCGACATGACATCGTCACTGAGCCTCAGGCCAAGGTCTGGTTAAAACCATACCGGGTACCCGAGGCGCGGCGGCGGGCCATCGCGGAGGAAGTGCAGTTAATGTTGAAGCTCGATGTCATTGAGGAGTCGAAAAGTGAGTGGGCCAGTCCCATAGTCCTAATACCCAAGCTGGATGGGACGTTGCGGTTCTGCAACGACTTTCGCAAGTTAAATGAAGTATCCAAGTTTGACGCGTATCCCATGCCCCGAGTAGACAAGCTTGTTGAAAGTTTAGGACAAGCCAGTTATTTTTCTGTGCTGGACCTCACTAAAGGGTACTAGCAGGTACCCTTAACGGAGTCGGCTAAGGAAAAAAACGCATTTGTTACCCCGCAGGGCCTGTATCACTACAAGGTGTTACCCTTTGGCCTGCATGGCGCCCCCGCCACTTTCCAAAGGCTAATGGACATAGTGCTGCGACCACATCGTCGGTACGCCTCGGCCTACTTAGATGATGTAGTCATCCACAGCACCGACTGGGAAAGCCATTTACCCAAGGTGCAGGCGGTAGTGGATGCCCTGAGGAAAGCCGGACTGACCGCTAACCCAAAGAAGTGCTCCATAGGGTTAGAGGAGACAAAATATCTGGGATATGTAATTGGGCGGGAGTTATCAAACCTCAGGTAACTAAGGTAGAGGCCATTCGTAACTGGCCCCGACCGGTCACCACCAGGCAGGTAAAGTCGTTCCTGGGGATTGTAGGTTACTACATGAGGTTTGTGCCCCACTTTGCCACAATAGCAGCGCCATTGACAGACCTGTTGAAGGGGCGAAAGTCTGGGAGGGTTAGCTGGAGTGAGAAGGCGGAGGAGGCTTTCTCCGCGTTGAAGTCGGCCCTGTGTGGGTCCCCGGTTTTGGTGACACCACAAAGGAGTTTGTCGTACAGACCGACGCCTCGGAGGTAGGCCTCGGTGCGGTACTGTCTCAGGAGGTCAACGGGGAAGAACATCCCGTTGTCTTCCTGAGCCGTAAGCTCAGTCCCGCCGAGTCCAGATATAGTATAGTGGAGAGGAGTGCCTGGCTATCAAGTGGGCACTCGAATCTCTCCGCTACTACCTGTTAGGAGGAGGTTCCGTCTGGTGACCGACCATTCCCCTCAAATGGATGAGTCAGGCCAAGGAGAGGAATGCTCGGGTCACCAGGTGGTTCCTATCCCTGCAAAATTTCAAGTTCTCCGTGGAACATAGGGCAGGTCGCTTGCAGGGAAATGCAGATGCCCTTTCCGCGTCCACTGCCTCACATGTGTCCACCCCTCAGGGTTGAACAAAGGGGTGTGTGGTAAGGTGCAGGGTGCCGTCGTGGATGGCAGGTATGTGTCACCGAGGTTCATAGCCTCGGTGAGGTAAGAGCCCGCTTTTGTTGATGTCAGCAGCAGCTAGTGCTACTGACAGAGATTAAATAGCATGGCTGCAAAGCCGATCCGGGCCGGCTCTTACCGGGAGCAGCTAAAGTGGAGGGTGGGTGGCTGCTCCCCACGACCCAGTCCTGGTTTTGGGCTGGGTTTAAAAGCTCAGCCAGCTCAGCAGCTGGAGGAAGTGATTATCCTGGAGCTGCTAACAGGGCTGGGAGTTCTCTGTCCTGGAGGAAAGAGCTCAGCAAGGAGGTGTTTTGTTCCTGGCTACCTGAAGCTGGATTCTCCTGCGGCTGGGCCGACAGCGTGGTGCGAACCTGCACCTACACCTCCCAGGTGACTGAACCTGTGTTGGCCTGTTTTTGTTTTGCCACGTTATTTCCGTTGTGTGTGAACTGTCACCAAGAGACTGTTTTCATTTATGGTGTGCAAGTGTGAATAAAACACTGTTTGTTGCACAATCTGGACTCCTTGTTTTGCCTCTAAACTGCACCCGTACCGCTGTCTACCGGAGCGACTCCCCACAGTATCAAAAGTGTCATTGTACATCTAGGACTTGTAGTTGTACGCATACAACCTGCTGCTGAGTCTCTCAGCACTCAGGGCAGCTCTTGTATTCACTCCCTTAGTAGTGTCTTTATACAGCTAGGACTTGTAGTTCTACACATACAACATGCTGCTGAGTCTCCCAGCAGGCAGACATGTCACTCAGGGCAGCACTTGTATTCACTCCCTTAGCAGTGCAGGAGGAGGGGCAGAGATCCTTGTTACTGCAGGTAAACAAAGGGCCAGGAGAGAACCAGGGAAATTAGGAAATATAGATTTTTGTTGCCGAAAACTTGCTTAGCTTAGTTATATATTGCTGACCATCAGATTTACAGTGCTATATTTTTTCTTTCCATAACTCGGACAACCCCTTTAACTTTGATATCTCACAACTTTAACCACGTACTGGTCCAATTTATTTTTTGCATAGGGTTCATGTTACCCAAAATGGTTAGCTAAATGTCCACTAAGAGAGAGCTCTAATTGTTCACGGTGTGATTTACTCGGAGCTGATCACTTACACATGCTATGGTCCTGAATAGAATTAAAAGAATATTGGATTGAGATTAATAGTTTCATTATAAATAAGTTGAAGTTGATGATCCCATTCACTGTGGAATGTTGGATATTGGGTGATCTTTCCAAGGTAAATTGTCATAAATATGAAAAGATACTCCTAACCAGAAAAATGTTCTTGGGGAGACTCTTGATTATCCGGATGTGGTTTTCACGTAATACTCCAAATGTGACCGCATGGGTAAACTTGATTAATAGGTTAAAAAAAATGAACATATATTATATAAGCAAAGAGATACTGAACAGAAACTGACTAAGATATGGGAGGTTTGGAGGTTTTAATCTTTCCTCCCTCCACTTTTAGGTCTAATTTTAAGTCTCTTTTTTTTTCCTTATTTCAGTATTTTCTTTCTTCCCTTCTTCTTTCCTCATGATTTGATTGATAGAGTGATTTAGAGACGCATCTAAAAGGGGAGGGAGGGTAGGTAGGGATTTAGATTTGTAACGGGGAGGTTAAGGGATAATAATTGTTGAATGTGATTTTTATGAAAAGACAATCTTTTGTACTGTATTAAAATGAAAAATAAAAATTTATTAATATTAAAAAAAAAAGTAAAATTAGGGGAAAAAGGCCAAAATAAAATAAATATCGCCCTTCATCGCTCTCCTGGCATTGATCTCGGTACATTGGCGCGCCACAGGAGCGAACAGTCCTGTCCTAATCCCGAGAAATAATCCATATTCACACAGTACATTGACCGCGCCAGGATAAATAGGGTTTCATTTTAACAAAAAAGTTTTAACCTTATTAAAATACCAGAGCGCCGCTGTATGAATTCCAGGAGGTATTAGGTGTCCAAGCCTTGTTTTGTTAGCAAAGAAACAGTCACTACCCAGATAAACCTGACACCCAAACGAGCCGCCTGAAAGCCTCCCCGGCACACAGCGCCAACTCCCTGTCTGCCCGCTTCTCTGCACTGACAATACAGCTAATGACCAACGAGATAGTGAGAGCAATTATCCCTGGCTGCATACATCAGAAGCATGGGAATGCTGGGTAATTACTCTCCAAGTCCCCTCTATGATATATGGACACCACTTGTCTGATCAAGCAGCAAATTACCTCCATGATGCTTCTTATTACAATATGGATTTTGCTAAAGAAAAATAAAAACCTGAAGAATATTGATACTGAAAATTTGACACCAGCACTTGTTCCTCCAAGACATATGAAATCAAGAATAGGTTCGAAGACAGAAGTTTACGTTTTTAAGGAGGTGCACAGTGGCCAAGGCATGTTAGATGACAATATGACTGCCGAACCATGCATACTTGTACATGGTCAGGAGGAATGGGCCTTGGCCAGACAAGTGTTCAGCTATTTAAGGTGTATGGTCACCTTTATATTTATGATCAACCCAACAATTTCCCATTTCCTCAAGCCACTCACCTAAACCTCTCCACCAAACATGCCACCTTTATGACCAAGCCTGCTGCTCCCTTGTAGGCTACTTACACCTCTGACTTAGCATGCAATGCCGTTCCAGTTTTCCTACCAAAGTATTGACCAGCAGTTCCTCCTGAAGTTGCTGACCATCGTGATCTACACATTTACTTCTCCGCATGAGCTCTTACCTTCCTGATGTACTTCTCTGCACTTTCCTGAATATGCAATGCCATGTTGGGTGTTGGACCCAACAGTGCAACCCAGCAGTCACTCCTTACTTTACTTACCTTCTCAATCTACCCAACTATTTATCCACCTGGACTCTCACCTTACTGTCCTCCCCAGCAACTTCTATGCAGGCTGCTTAATTCCTGATTTAGCATTCAAAGCCATCCTGGATGTCTTACTCAACAAGCCAACCCAGCAACTTCTCATCAGGCTTCTTATTTGTCTACCCAACAACCTTCCCACTTAGCTTTTCTCCCTCATGACCTAGTCTATGACACCTGCTTACCTTTCTCACAGCTTGAAATGCCATCCAGAGCTTCTAGCCAAGGACTGACCAGCAAATTCTCCTCAAACTTCTTCCCTTTCTGATTTACCCAACTACTTCTTCACTTACCACTTCACCTTCATGTCCTAGCTTTCTATACCTACTTACCTTTCTGACAGCATGCAGTGTCATTAGAATTTCGTAGTCATGTACTGACTAGCAATTGCTCCTCGAGCATCTTCCTAATCTACTCAACTACTTCTCCAGTTGGCCTCTTACCTTCTTGCCTCCAGGTTAGTTACATTACAGACTAAGCATGCAAGGCCATCCTGGGCTTCCAAACCTACTGAGCAACTCAGCAACCTTTCCTCTAGCTTCTTATGATGATGCCCTAAACAAATCTCCACCAGAGCCTTCCTGACCTACTGCACCTCTGCTGCCTACTCATCTTTCTGACCCAATATGCAATGGTATCCTACACAAGACCACAAATTCTCCTCAACCTTGTTACCTTCATGATCTACTCAACAAGTTCTCCTCCGGCCCTTTATTGTCTTGACCTACCCAATAACTTAAAGCACACCAAGAATAATCTTAAATCCTCCATCTTTATTCTCAAAAACTAGAGCAATGGTTCAACCCTTTATGTGTCTTCATCAAGCCTTTGGCTTGATGAAGAACCACAAAGGATCGAAACGTTGCTTTTGTTTATGTGAATAAAGATGGAGGATTGAAGAATATTCCTGTAGTGCTGCGGATTTTCCTCATGTATATCAGTCTCTCACATAGATATCAATAGGAACATGGTGACTTCTAGCAAGCTACTACAACCTTCAGGAATATCGTTGTGTAACCAATATACCAAATGTAAAATATGCCATATATAAATGATATATTCTGAAAATGTAACGTAAAAAATCTGCACCCCATTCCCACAGCAAACAAATGACTTTATTAAATTCTAGAAATTACTTAAAATAGAACTGTACACATCAAAGCTGGAGATCTGGACCACCTTCCACTTTACGCCATGTGGTACTGAAATGGTCGCTTCACACATCTACACGTGGCCTCGGCCCTTCTGTACTTAGTGAGTGACACCTGCCAGTCTCCACAGGAGCATGGAGATGGAGTAGTGTCACCCACGTATTGCAGCCCCTGTTGCCAAGTAACACAATGAATGTATTTGATGTATGATTATCAAACAATGGAGGTAATCTATTATCCTGAAAGGCTTCTTAATGAATAATCAGACATGGAAACTTTCCCTTCAACCCCTTTAGGACACAACCTATTTCGGGCCCCGAGGATTGAGCTTTTTTTTTTCCGTGTCTTCATTGCCGCTTTCTGAAAGTCATGAGTCATGACTGTCCATTTTTCCATAAGGGCTTGTTTTCTTGCTGGAGGAGTTATATTTTTCAGTGATATCTTGCAATTGCTTTAGCAAAAGATTCAAACTCATGCTTGCGCTGCAGGTTGTAATCTCAGGCTGGGATCACATGGCCAATATTTAGCAAGTGATCCCGGAAGTGGAGGCTGCACTGAATCGTGGCGCATCTCGGATAACCCCTTTAATCGTGGAGGAACCCATTTATTAAACATTAATTTAAAAAATAAAAATAAATTATCCTACTATGGAACTTGACTGTGCGATCTTGTCACGCCCGTGTGTGGGAGGGAGACACCACACCGGACGAAGAAGAATAGGGAACAAGGAACAAGGCCTGAAAGCAAGGGAAGAAAGGAGAACACCTCCTAGTCAAATCCCTAGTCACAGTCCGGACTGGCTATCAGTATGAACAGACCTCAAAGGTAGGTGAGTACCTAGAGTCCTAACCCACCCTAGAAGAGCCTGGCGATAGTGACAGGACAGAGACTACATGTTCCTCCAAAAAGGAAGGACGACCAGGAGTCTCCCTCAGGCCTACTACAAAGGGCAGGGGAAAAACAACACACAGATAAACCAAAACAAAATGCAAAAAGGGAAAGGAAACACTTAACTTTCCAGTAGCTATGGCAGTTACAGGAACTCAGCCGAGAACCAATCACCATCAGACCACAGATACCCCTGAAGCTATAAACCCCACAGCATTGTGGGAGAAGCAACTATAAATAAGGAAAGTTAAATGACCACAATAGCAACACCTGGAGGTTAGAGGTGTGACTAGTACCAGAAACAACACAGATGTCTATCGATCCACAAGAAAACCTGTCAGATCAAAGCACCTGTTGCCAGTCTCACAGATCTTCGCGGGGACGTCCATATGTCTCGGTACGCCTGTGACATATCTCCGTACTCCAGTGTATCATTGTCTGTCCTTGTTTACCGATAGGTATACTATTATGCCATACCTTAGGCAGGGCTGCTGCCATAGCGGCCTATTGGCTGTGTCTCCCGCTCTCTGTTATTGAGTTGTCTAAGGGGTTAAACAGCAAGTTTGCTCCGATCCCGGCTGTTGCAGAAGGGTGTGAGCTTTACGTAACAGGTAACACCCACAGTGGATGGCGCAGGATCAGCTCACGAGCCACACAACAAAGTAACTATAAGTCAGGTTGGGGCAAGTCGATCAAAGCCAGACATACAGTTGCGCCATTTTGCAGCAAGAGGATAACTATGTAATTCATATATAAGCAGCCATGATGGGAGTTATAGTAGCAGCAGGAGAGCCACAGGTTGTAGGACAACACTAGCTATAACTACAACCATGAGCGTAACTTCTCTCCAGGGGGCAATATACCGTAGATTCCCTATACATACCGTATCATGCAACTAACCTCCTATTCACTATAAATACCAGGAAATGCCGATTCCGGAAATATTCCGCATCCTCTGCGCGGGGCATGGTACATTGACCCTTCCCACCAGCAATAAATAGTATCACAAAGGTATACGGGAATCCTCGGAAAGTCTACCACATTACACGTCCATGGCAAGTATCCATTGTCTGTAAATAATAATGTGTATGAATGATTATACCGAGATGAGCGCCACCACAAAGGCGCCGCTTATCCAGATCAGATTCTACAGAGTTATTCACTGATTGACCGACATATGGCGCTCATTAAGAAGAGGTTCTGCAGGAGCTGCAATGTGCATCATACAGTTCAGAGCTAGAAAATAACCACATAGCTTCGTCAGAACCTCATAATACACACCACAGCTGCTGCAGATCATCATAATATACACATCAGCTGCTGCAGAACATCATAATTCACACCTCCGCTGCTGCAGAACCTCATAATTCACACCTCAGCTGCTGTAGAACCTCATAATTCACACCTCAGCTGCTGTAGAACCTCATAATTCACACCTCATCTGCTGCAGAACCTCATAATACACACCTCATCTGCTGCAGAACCTCATAATACACACCTCATCTGCTGCAGAACCTCATAATACACACCTCATCTGCTGCAGAACCTCATAATTCACACCTCAGCTGCTGCAGAACCTCATAATTCACACTTCAGCCGCTGCAGAACCTCATATTCCACACCTCAGCTGCTTCAGAACCTCATAACATATGCCTCAGCTGCAGAACCTCATAATACACACCTCAGCTGCTGCAGAACCTCATAATATCAATGAATGAATAAATGGTGGTGAGGAAACACTTCCCCTCTTACTCATCAAAAAGGTTCTGCATTATCCGAGGTGTGCATTATAAGGTATAATGTGGCCCTGTGCTTTTCTGGGGTCACAGAACTCCTCCTAATATTTGAAGAATGTACAGTAGGGGACAATTAAATATGCAATTGGTATTTGCAGGGGTCTCCCCTCCATGTCAACTATGCATCCCAATACGATGTATGGAATTGGCATGGATGAGACGACCCATTATATCAGCTGGTTACCGTCCATATACATTCAGCCATAGTCCACGAGCAGATCTTCTGCAGGTAACATTTCTGATCACCATGCAGGAGACCAAATTAGGAGAGACATGAAAAATGGGGGAGATTTATTAAAGCTAGTACACGGGGAAAGTGGAGCAGTTGCCTACAGGACTCACTTAGATTCCAGCAGTCATTTTCCAGTGGTCTTTAGGGCCCACACATATACACCGCGCGCTCCCTCCTTGATGGCACCACTTCTCTACATGGTGTATTCTTGGACTATAAGACTCAGTTCTAGTAATGAAGACTCTTGTACAATCTTACAGTCTTCTCTGCCCCAACACGAATCAGTACACGTCTGGAAGCTGAACACCATGTGCAAATTGCATTCAGCTTCCTGGCAGACAGGACACAGCAGGACAACTCCCTGGAGAATGGGGAGGTGAGGACACCACTAGACCACCAGGTACTGAAATATTAACCCCTTTCCACTGTAGACCAGTGGAAATTAATGTATAAATTCTCTGTTCTACCGTACACCACCTCTCACACCTGTGACCACCAGGTAGTGACCCCTCTTGTACTCAAGATCACCAGGTAGCAACCCCCTCTTGTACCCAAGCACACCAGGTAGCGACCCCCTCTTGTACCCAAGCACACCTTGTAGCGACCCCCTCTTGTACCCAAGCACACCAGGTAGCGACCCCCTCTTGTACCCAAGCACACCAGGTAGCGTACGACCCCTCTTGTACCCAAGCACACC
The DNA here is from genome assembly GCA_033119425.1 of Bufotes viridis. Taxonomy (NCBI): domain Eukaryota; kingdom Metazoa; phylum Chordata; class Amphibia; order Anura; family Bufonidae; genus Bufotes; species Bufotes viridis. The sequence goes on along the minus strand of CM065592.1, from coordinate 42,234,419 downwards.
AGGTAGCGACCCCTCTTGTACCCAAGCACACCAGGTAGCGACCCCTCTTGTACCCAAGCACACCAGGTAGCGACCCCCTCTTGTACCCAAGCACACCAGGTAGCGACCCCTCTTGTACCCAAGCACACCAGGTAGCGACCCCTCTTGTACCCAAGCACACCAGGTAGCGACCCCCTCTTGTACCCAAGCACACCAGGTAGCGACCTCTTGTACCAGCACACCAGGTAGCGACCCCTCTTGTACCCAAGCACACCAGGTAGCGACCCCTCTTGTACCCAAGCACACCAGGTAGCGACCCCTCTTGTACCCAAGCACACCAGGTAGCGACCCCCTCTTGTACCCAAGCACACCAGGTAGCGACCCCCTCTTGTACCCAAGCACACCAGGTAGCGACCCCCTCTTGTACCCAAGCACACCAGGTAGCGACCCCCTCTTGTACCCAAGCACACCAGGTAGTGACCCCCTCTTGTACCCAAGTCCACCAGGTAGTAATCACCTCTTGTACCCAAGTCCACCAGGTAGTAATCACCTCTTGTACCCAAGCACACCAGGTAGTAAACCCGTTTGTACCCAGGTCCACCAGGTAGTAACCCTTTCTTGTACCCAAGCACACCAGGTAGTGACCCCCTCTTGTACCCAAGTCCACCAGGTAGTAAACCCGTTTGTACCCAGGTCCACCAGGTAGTGACCCTTTCTTGTACCCAAGTCCACCAGGTAGTGACCCCCTCTTGTAACCAAGTCCCCCAGGTAGGAACCCCCTTTTGTACCCAGGTCCACCAGGTAGTAACCCCTTTTGTACCCAAGTCCCCCAGGTAGTAACCCCCTTTTGTACCCAGGTCCACCAGGTAGTAACCCCTTTTGTACCCAGGTCCACCAGGTAGGAACCCCCTTTTGTACCCAAGTCCACCAGGTAGGAACCCCTTCTTGTACTCAAGACCTCCAAGTAGTAAGCCTCTCTTGTACCCTCTACCAGGTTTTAACACCCATTTTTAACATAAATCACCAGATGATTGATTATTGACCCTCACTGAAAGCTAGACCACTAAAGAATGGGGACCCTAGACCACCAAGTATTAACCCTCTACCAGATGTTTACACCCTTTATAACCGGGACCATCAGGGAATTGATTATTAACATCTCTTCTAGTCTATACCACTACAGAAATGTCAATCCTCTCTTCTACCTTGGACCCCAGGTTTTAACCTCTTCTTGTACCTTAGATCACCACAGAATAAACTGATACCCCCTTCTAGGTTAGATCACTATGGAAGGGGACGTCAGCCTACAAACAGAGATGCTCAACCTGCGTCCCTCCAGCTGTTGCAAAACTACAACTCCCAGCATGCCATAATAGCTGTAGGCGGTCCAGGATGCGGGGAGTTGTAGTTTTGCAACATCTGGAGGGCTGCAAGGTGGGCCTCCTTGGCCAAGACCATTGAGTATTAAACCTCCCTTGTACTCTGGGCTACATATATTAACCCCTCTTGAACCTTAGATCACCAGGTATTAACCCCTCTAGTACCTTAAACCGCCAGGTAATAAGTTACTAACCCCAATTCTGGTCTAGACCACCAAGGAAGGAGACATTACCCCAGACCACCAGGGAATCAAATATAAACCTTCTCTTCAATTCTAGGCCACCAGGTATTAACCCTCTATTGTACCCTAGACTACCGGCCCTAACCCCCTTCTTGAACCCTAGACCACCAAGGAATGAAATACTAACCCCTCTTCTAGTCCAGACCACCGAGAAAGGGAACATTACTCTTGACCACCATGGAATCAAATATTAACCCCTTCATTACTTCTATTCTAAACCACCAGGGAAGTCTTTATTCGTTTAAAATATATATATTTTTTTATAATTTCCCATTTATCGTCTTTGTGTAAATATTTCCAGGATACGTTTCATTTTCCTGAATAACGGCGCTCATGGAGTCAAGTGGAGGGCGCATGGTCCTGAAAACGTATAATGTACTATATACCATTCCATACGGCTCGAAGCTTGTATTGAACCGTAACGTGACTGTGTGAACAGGTCCTTTGCCGGAAATCACTGACAGACGAAACTACTGATGGATATATCGGAAAGTGTTAGCCATGATAAGTATTATACGTCCATAGTAATATATTTACGGCCTCCTGTAAAATGATGCCGTTCCTCCGCTTCCATATCCTAATTATTATGGACCCTGGAATAACAGGTCCGTTTCTTCAGGGGGGGCTACCATGCTCAGTAGATGTTTTGGTGGTCCAAGTCGGTAGGTTGGTGGACGTTAAGAATCTAGAATGAAACCCCGGGCTGTGTCCACACTGCTGCGTTAGGGTCTGGACACACGGTCAGGTTTTCTGGTGCAGTTTTGGAAGCCAAAATCAGGAGCGGATCATAAAAGGAGAGAAGCTGTACAGGGCAGATACGGCTTCCCAGGTTTTGGCTTCCAAAACCGCATGCAGAAACCTGACCGCGTGGTCGTACCCGTATCCACACTGTAAAAAAAAAGGGGCAAAAATGGCATCGCAGGGCGGTGGGTGCTGAACCCCCTGCTGTATCAGATGCAGAAGACAGGCTGCTGCCAAGGAGGAAGCCTACATTATGCTTCTCTCTTGTAACCTTCTGGGTTTATTACATGCACCACCCTCTATGAGTGCAATGTTAAGGGAAGGTACATATGTAAGCCACATATAATACAGAAATTGATCCCTCCACAGGGCAGCCCCTTCCATATGCAACTTCTGCAGCCATTCTCCACCCTGCATCCCCTGCACCCCAGTGCTGAGCCATTGCCCCCCCTGTCTCCATCTCCTGATGTCACACATCTGACCTCTGCCTGCCATGTCCTGCACAACTCCTGTGTATTCTCCACAGACAGGTACCTGCCAGTGCTGAGCCCTCTCTGCCTGGCAGCCACCTCCACCTGCCTCACCGTGCACAATAGCACTGCAATCCCCCGGAGCTCCGTCTCTCACCTACCTGCAGCGGCGGCGGCAGATCAGCTGTGTGTGCCCTCTCCTGCTCTGTCCCCGCCCGCACCGCTCCGGTACACAGGCGCACAGCTGACAGCCGCCGCAGCCAATCAGCAGCCGCCCGACCGCATCGCTTCCCTCCCACACTGGGATGTGAACCTGAGAACTTACCTCATTACTGCGGTGTATACCGTCCGGCGGCGCGCGGATACAGGAGCGTGAGCTGTATATAGAGGTCCGGAGGGCTGTATACGGGTTATATACAGGCTGAGGACACGGTGTTATATACAGGCTGAGAACACGGTGTTATATACAAGGCTGAGGACACGGCGTTATATACAAGCTGAGGACACGGCGTTATATACAGGCTGAGGACACCGTGTTATATACAGGCCGAGGACACCGTGTTATATACAGGCCGAGGACACCGTGTTATATACAGGCTGAGGACACCGTGTTATATACAGGCTGAGGACACGGTGTTATATACAGGCTGAGGACACGGTGTTATATACAGGCTGAGGACACGGTGTTATATACAGGCTAAGGACACGGCATTATATACAGGCTGAGGACACAGTGATATATACAGGCTGAGGACACAGCGTTATATACAGGCTGAGGACACAGTGATATATACAGGCTGAGGACACGGTGTTATATACAGGCTAAGGACACGGCATTATATACAGGCTGAGGGCACGGTGTTATATACAGGCTGAGGACACGGTGTTATATACAGGCTGGAGATACAGGTTATATACAGGCTGAGGACACGGTGTTATATACAGGCTGAGGACACGGTGTTATATACAGGCTGAGGACACCGTGTTATATACAGGCTGAGGACACGGTGTTATATACAGGCTGAGGACACCGTGTTATATACAGGCCGAGAACACCGTGTTATATACATTCTGAGGACACCGTGTTATATACAGGCTGAGGACACGGTGTTATATACAGGCTGAGGACACGGTGTTATATACAGGCTGAGGACACCGTGTTATATACAGGCTGAGGACACCGTGTTATATACAGGCTGAGGACACCGTGTTATATACAGGCTGAGGACACGGTGTTATATATAGGCTGCAGATATAGGTTATATACAGGCTGAGGACACGGTGTTATATACAGGCTGGAGATACAGGCTGAGGACACGGTGTTATACACAGGCTGAGGACACAGTGTTATACACAGGCTGAGGACACGGTGTTATATACAGGCTGAGGACACAGCGTTATATACAGGCTGAGGACACAGTGATATATACAGGCTGAGGACACGGTGATATATACAGGCTGAGGACACGGTGATATATACAGGCTGAGGACACGGTGTTATATACAGCCTGAGGACACGGTGTTATATACAGGCTGATGACACGGCGTTATATACAGGCTGATGACACGGCGTTATATACAGGCTGAGGACACGGTGTTATATACAGGCTGAGGACACGGTGTTATATACAGGGTGAGGGCACGGTGTTATATACAGGCTGAGGGCACGGTTTTATATACAGGCTAAGGACACGGCATTATATACAGGTTAAGGACACGGCATTATATACAGGCTGAGGGAACGGTGTTATATACAGGCTGAGGACACGGTGTTATATACAGGCTGGAGATACAGGTTATATACAGGCTGAGGACACGGTGTTATATACAGGCTGGAGATACAGGTTATATACAGGCTGAGGACACGGTGTTATATACAGGCTGAGGACACGGTGTTATATACAGGCTGAGGACACGGCGTTATATACAGGCTGAGGACACGGCGTTATATACAGGCTGAGGACACGGTGTTATATACAGGCTGAGGACACGGTGTTATATACAGGCTGATGACACGGCGTTATATACAGGCTGATGACACGGCGTTATATACAGGCTGAGGACACGGTGTTATATACAGGCTGAGGACACGGTGTTATATACAGGGTGAGGGCACGGTGTTATATACAGGCTGAGGGCACGGTTTTATATACAGGCTAAGGACACGGCATTATATACAGGCTGAGGACACGGTGTTATATACAGGCTGAGGACACGGTGATATATACAGGCTGAGGACACGGTGTTATATACAGGCTACAGATACAGGTTATATACAGGCTGAGGACACGGTGTTATATACAGGCTGAGGACACGGCGTTATATACAGGCTGATGACACGGTGTTATATACAGGCTGAGGACACGGCGTTATATACAGGCTGATGACACGGCGTTATATACAGGCTGATGACACGGCGTTATATACAGGCTGAGGACACGGCGTTATATACAGGCTGAGGACACGGTGTTATATACAGGCTGATGACACGGCGTTATATACAGGCTGATGACACGGCGTTATATACAGGCTGATGACACGGCGTTATATACAGGCTGAGGACACGGTGATATATACAGGCTGAGGACACGGCATTATATACAGGCTGAGGACACAGTGTTATATACAGGCTGAGGACACGGTGATATATACAGGCTGAGGACACAGTGTTATATACAGGCTGCAGATACAGTGTTATATACAGGCTGCAGATACAGGTTATATACAGGCTGAGGACACGGTGTTATATACAGGCTGAGGACACAGTGTTATACACAGGCTGAGGACACGGTGATAGACTACATGCACACGACCGTTGGTGTTTTGCGGTCCGCAAAACACGGAAGCTGCTCCGCATATGAACGGAACGCGGCCCATTATAGAAATGCCTATTCTTGTCCGCAAAACGGACAAGAATAGGACATGCTCTATTTTTTTTTTTTGCGGGGGCACAGAACGGAGCAACGGATGCGGACAGCCACAGATCTCGTTTATAGGGCCACATTAGGAATCATAATGAGACCCTGAACATGAGCATATGTTTAGCTCACAGGCTGAAGAGTGGTGACAGAATCCCTTTAAGGATCCAATGGATAAAAACGCAGAAAACCTTTTAAAAAGACTGCATACCTACCTGGCTTCACTCAATAAAACCGTCATGGCTGCATACCAGTAGCTCGTGCTCTTAGTCATTTTTGGGAAAATATAGGAGATGAAGTACCAAGGGAATAATTACTCCAGCAGTTGCCAAACATGAAGCTTGCAGCAGATTTTCCTGTAGGTTCCTTAAAGGGAACCTGTCACCTCGAAATCGGCTTTTAAACTGTTGAAAGTGCCTTATAGTGCCCCATAGTCGTGTCCTAAAGCACTTTTGTGTCCTTTTCCACGATTTAAATTCATTGAGAGATCGCTATTTTATTCTTCTGCTGCCCCGTGCTTCAAGTCATGCTTGAAGTCAAGGGGGCAGCGGCCTGGGCGTCTGCAATCCAGCTCTCCCCGCCTCCCTGCGCCTTTGATTGACATGCCACATTTCCATGCCCAGCCCGCCCTCTCACCTCGCATGCGCAGTAATGGGCTGCTGTAGCGCGATCCCGTCCTGTCAGATTTGCGCCTGTGCGGTGGCGAGAGTGAAACCGGCTGAGTGTACGAGCCGGAGCCGGGATCGCGCTACAGCAGCCCATTACTGCACATGTGGGGTGAGAGCGCGGTCCAGGCATGGAAATGTGGCAAGGCGCAGGGAGGCGGGGAGAGCTGGATTGCAGATGCCCAGGCCGCTGCCCCCTTGTCGTCAAGCATGACTTGAAGCACGGGGCAGCAGAAGAATAAAATAGCGATTTCTTAATGAATTTAAATTGTGGAAAAGGACGCAAAAGTGCTTTAGGACACGACTATGGGGCACTATAAGGTACTTTCAACAGTTTAAAAGCCGATTTCGAGGTGACAGGTTCCCTTCAAGGGTTCTAGCAAAGAACATGGCACTTTCCAGAGGATCCATTTGGCTTAAACTGTGGTCAGGAGACATGGCATCAAAGAAAAATCTATGTTCTGTTCCTTTTGAGCCAGGAAGATTGTTTGGCTCTCGGCTGGACAAACTGCCAGAAGCCAACAAGGAAGATAAGGCTCTAAAGTTCCCGCAGTCCAGGCAAAAAATTCGGACAACGTTTTTTTCGTCCCTACAGAAGACAAGGATACCAGAGATCTGGCTTCCAAGGATGTTCTGACAGAGGGAGAACAGACCGTAGATTCTGTGGAGTATCGTCAGAAAAATCAAGGAGAAAAACGGATGAAAATAAGCCATCCAAATCGGAATTCTGATGCCAGAAGACAAAGAGTAGGGGATCGCCTCACTCAATATTACTCAATAAGACTACTTCGGACAAATGGGTTCTGGAAATCATAAAAGAAGGTTATGCTCTGGAATTCCATCTCCATCCAAGAAACAGATTCTTTCTAAATCAGTAAGAAGACCTGCGAATTATACAATTAGTAGAAGAATTTCTACAAAAAGGAGCATTAGAACCAGTTCCAAGACATCAAGAAGGGACAGGAGTGTATTCCAGACTGTTCCCAAGCCAGGAGGAAGATTGCAGTTGATCATAGACCTTTGTTATCTGAATCGTTATATCAGATAAATCCACTTCAGAATGGAAACTAAGATCGGTGCTTCAAGAAGGTCAATTCATGGCTTCTTTAGACCTGAAAGATGCTTACCTACATATACCAATAAGACAATTCCTGAGAGTGGCCATTCTGAAGAATGGCAAAATAAAACATTTTCAGTTCAAAGCGCTACCTTTCGGTCTCTCTTCCGCGCCCAGGATATTCACAAAGATTGCAGTCGTGGCAGTGGCGAGTCTTCGTCTCCAGGCCTTACAAGTATTCCCATATCAAGATGACTGGCTCATAGTAGCTCCATCCAAGTGCCTGTTAAAGACTAATCTTCAGGTGATCACCAACTTTCTCTAATCAATTCTTTAAAGAAAGAAGTAAAAGCTCTAATCTCTTCTCCAATACCTTCAGTCTGCAGGGTGATAAAAGCTCTTGGTCACCTAACTGCAGTGATGCATGCTGTTCCCTGGGCAAGAATTCATATGAGAGATCTCCAAGAAGAACATGTTCCAAGTCTGGCATTACAGTCATCACAACTTGGGAGCCCGGGTCAAATTAAGAGCATCCACAGTTCAAAATCTCAAATGGTGGTTACGGGACAGAAATTTATCCAGGGGGAAAACGTTCCTGTTCTCTGCGCCTGCAGTAGTTACCACAGATGCTTCTGCCCTAGGGTGGGGAGCTCATCTTCAAGACTGGTGGATTCAGGGTTGGTGGTCCACGCTGGAGAAACAAATGTCAGTCGTCAGACGTCGTCAAATGTCAGAGAACTAAAGGCAGTCAAGATTGCTCTAAGGCCACATGCATACGACCGTATGTGTTTTGCGGTTCGCAAAAAAAAAGGATGACATCGATCTGGCATCTGTTTTTTTGCAGGTCCGTTATTTTTGCGGATCCATTGTAATAATGCCTATCCTTGTCCGCAAACTAGAAAAAAATAGGACATGTTCTATTTTTTTTGCGGCTCTATGGAACGGACATACTAATGCGAACATCTGTTTTTTTGCAGGTCCGTATTTTTTGCGGATCCATTGAAATGAATGGGTCTGCATCCTATCAGCAAAAAAAAACGGAACGGACCAGGAAACAAAATATCGTCGTGTGCATGAGCCCTAATTCTACAAGCAGAACTGATGGGAAAATCTGTGATGATTCAGTCAGACAATCTTCCTTCTGTATTTTACCTGAACAAATAAGGAGGGACAAGAAGTCAGTCCCTTCTGAGGTTAAGCAAGGAGATCTTTGCCTGGGCAGAATTGTATCTTATAGACTTAAGAGCAATGCATATCAGAGGCTGTTGCAATATTCAAGCGGATCATCTGAGTCGGAGGAAGATCAGTCCGGCGGATTGGGAGTTAAACCCAAGTTACTTCCAACAGATTACAGCCAAATGGGGCATGCCAGCTTGGGATTTGATGGTGTCCAGAAAGAACAAGAAACTACTCAAATTTTGTTCCCTAAACAAGTTCGACAGACCAACGATAGTGGATGCATTCTCGATCAGCTGGAAAGGCCTGTCTGTTTACATATTTCCTCCAGTCCCTCTCATCCTGAGGGTTCTACAGAAGATTCTAGTGTGAGAAGCCTCTGGCTATACTAATAGCCCCGTTTTGGCCCCGAAGGGCTTGGGTCCCTCTTCTACTCCATCTGTCGAAGGGAAAATATTAGACACTTACGCTTGTTCCCAATCTGTTATTACAGAACGGGCTATATCACCAAAACCTGGACAGACTTGCTTGGAGACTGAAAGGTTTAGATTAGAAGAAAAAGTTTTCTCTGAGTCAGTGATTAATACTCTACTCTGTGCCCATAAATATATGCAAAGATATAGACAAAATTTGCATCCTGGCTGACTGAGTCTAATTGTACAGACATTAATGTTTCTTCCATTCTCCAATTCCTTCAAGACTGCTTCCAGAAAGGTCTCAAACCAAATACATTGAGAGTCCATATGACAGCAATCAACGCGATGACTAAGAACACGTTTGTGCACCATCCATTAATATTCAGATTCTTTAAAGCAGTGAAAAGGTTAAAACCGCAACTAGAGACCTTATACCTGTCTGGGACTTATCTCTGATACTTAAAAAACTGACAGGCCCTCCTTTTGAACCGTTGGCACAAGCTGAACTAAAATGGCTATCCTGTAAAGTATTATTCCTGGTCGCCATTATTCCTGGTCTGCCAGATGGAGTACTATTGCGAACCATGCCATCCTTCTTTCCCAAAGTACCATTTTCATCTAATGTAAACAGAGAGTCTTTCCTTCCAGTATTCTTTCCAGAAACTTCCAATGAAGACCAAGCTCTTCTATGTACCTTAGATGTTAAAAGAGCTATTGAAAGTTATCTTCAAAGAACAGAAGAATTTAGAGCTGTTGAAAATTTATTTTGTTTGCTGGACCAGGAAAAGGGCAGAAAGCATATAAAGACACACTCGCTAGATGGATTAAAGCCATAATTATGGAATCTTATTCCTTAGAGGGTAAAGCCCCTCCTTTTTTGCTTAGAGCCCATTCGACAAGATCCACAGCAGCATCATGGGTGGAGCAAGCAGAAGTTTTAGTCACGGACATTTGTAATGCAGCTTCCTGGTCTACGCCATCAACTTTCGTGAAACATTATCGGCTGGACATGGATACTAAGAGCTCAGCCTTTGGCATGGGTGTACTAAGTGCAGTTTTATGTTGAAGTAACCACCCTTTGCTATCTATCCAAATCCTTTCATGTGCTGCCAAGGACGAAAAGGGAAAATTGGATACCTGGAATTTAGCTTTCCTTAAGTCCGAAGGCAGAACATATATACCTCCCCCTAAATACATTTTTTTGTACTGCATCTTTTGTCTGAAAATATTTTTAAAACACAGTATGGTTGTTGGGGGCGTGTTTATATACTACTAGCAGAAGGACCCGGCTTCGCCTGGGTATATTTCATCTATTTCATTTAATGTTTGTGTGTGTCGTTAAAAGATATCAACAGTATCCACTATAACTATAACAGTGACATCTACAGACCTGCCCCCTTAACAGTAACATCCAGAGAACCCTCCCCTTTAACACTGACCTCTATAGTTGACTGTCCCCTTAACTGTGACCTCCACAGCAGCCTGCCCCTAGTCTGGCCAGAGGTCTGGTTTTAGGCTGAAGAGTCCGGCTTTCAGACTCCCTGTCCTCTGTCCGGCGTACTGTGCTGTCTGAGCGTGAGCTGCAGGGACAGAAGTTGAGTTTTACCTTCATTTTTTCAATCCCCGTTGGCTGTGGCTTGATGGGACCTGTGGGCGGGGTTTTTAAGTCCATCTTTTGAGGTGGCCTAAATGGCCACCCTACATGCCCCCTTAACTGTGACTTCCACAGTACTCCGCTCTCTTAGTGTCATCCACAGCGCCCTGCCCCTTTAAAGCTGACCTACAGCAGTGAAGAAAAATGGCTGGGTTGTTATGGAAACCTGCTGTAAAACTGTGTGTATGTGGAGACTAAGCGTCTGCGAGCTTCTATTGGCTGATAAGGGTCATGTGACAAGGCTTCTATTGGCTAATGCATTTTTTTGGGAATATTTCAGGAGTGGTCTGTGCTAGAGAGCTGAGACTAAAACCTGCCTGGACACCTACTGTAATTTAATCTAGATTAATCCTTCATGTGCTGCCTTCGGACTCAAGGAAAGCAAAATTCCAGGTAATTAATTTTCCATATATACAGGCTGGAGATACAGTGTTATATACAGGATGGGGATACAGGTTATATACAGGCTGGGGATACAGTATTATATACAGGTTGGGGATACAGGGTTATATACAGGCTGGAGATACAGTGTTATATACAGTATCGGAATACAGGTTATATACAGGCTGGGGATACAGTGTTCTATATAGGCTAAAGATACAGGGTTATATACAAGCTTTATATATATTGCTATATACAGGCTGGGAATGCAGAGTTATATACAGGCTGGGGATACAGTGTTATATACAAGCTAAAGATATAGGGTCATTTACAGGCTTTATATACAGTGTTATATACAGGCTGATAATACAGGGTTATATACAGGCTGCAGATACAGATTATATACAGGCTGGAGATACAGTGTTATATACAGGCTGGAGATACAGTGTTGTATAGAGGCTGGAGATACAGGGTTATATACAGGCTGGGGATACAGTGTTGTATAGAGGCTCGAGATACAGGGTTATATACAGGCTGGGGATACAGTGTTATATACAGACTGGAGATACAGGGTTATATACAGGTTGCAGATGCAGATTTTACAGTATACAGGCTGGGGATGCAGGTTATATACAGACTGCAAATACAGGTTATATACAGGCTATAGATACAGTGTTATACACAGGCTGCAGATACAGGTTATATACCGGTTAGAGATACAGGTTATATACAGGATGCAGATACAGTGTTATATACAGGATGCAGATACAGTTTTATATACAGGCTGGGGATGCAGAGTTATATACATGCTGAGCATACAGGGTTCTATACAGACTGGAGATACAGGTTATATACAGGCTGCAGAAACAGAGTTATATACAAGCTGGAGATGCAGGGTTATATACAGGCTGGGGATACAGGATATATATACACGCTAGAGAAACAGTTTTATATACAGGCTGCAGATACAGTGTTATATACAGGCTGGAGATACAGTGTTATATACAGGCTGGGAATACAGTGTTATATACAGGCTGTGGATACAGATTATATACAGGCTGGGGATACAGGTTATATACAGACTGCAGATACAGGTTATATATAGTTTATTGTAATGAAAATAACAGGTAGGTGGGGGGCAATATGTATGACAACATATGAATTTATACTTAAGTAATTTACAACATGAACTGAATTTTGCTAAGATTGCGGTATGAACTGAACATACACAGAACAACAACGTAGAAGTGGATTTTTTTGGATCATTGACTGTTGATTTTTTATGGATTTTCTCTTTTTTGCATCATTGATTGGGGATTTTTTTACGGATTTTCTCTAGGGATTTTTGTGGACTTTATGCTAGATTGTATTGTATTATATGAACTACAAGTACTGTACTAACTGAGAGCATACATATAGTAGCGCACCAGCATTACTGGTTTGCAGACTTGGTTTCAATCAGCCTGACGTGGGGGAAGGCGGCACACAAAGTGGGAACGTGTGGACTTGACCTACGGTCGCATGTTGTTACTTTTAATGTGGTAGGCTTTTCCACGCATAGGGCTGACATGCAATAATCTGAATTGCTATTAACATTAGCGAACTGTGTGAAATTATTTGTTCTGAATAATATCAGAAAATATAAATCCACAAGACATCAGACTATATTTGCAAATAATTTCTACCTATTATTCATCAGTAAGAAGTACCAGCAGTCATATATTTCTCCTGTCTAGAATATATATCTCCTGTCTAGAAGATTGCCTGTTTTTAAATTATTAGAATAAAATTTACCAATCTATCACAAAACCTGTTGGATCTATATATTGTCAGAGCACTGAGTGCCCCCACCTACCTGTTATTTTCATTACAGTACCTTGTTCAACGGTTCATTTGGGAGAACCAAAGGGGAGAGCACCGTTAGGTCCTGATATACGTTTAGGTGAGCCACCAACATATACACTATATATAATTTATATACAGGCTAGAGATGCAGGTTATATACAGGGTATGGATACAGTGTTATATACAGGCTGCAGATACAGTGCTATATACAGGCTGGGGATACAGGGTTATATACAGGCTGCAGATACAGTGCTATATACAGGCTGGGGATACAGGGTTATATACAGGCTGGGGATACAGGTTATATATAATTTATATACAGGCTGTAGATACAGTGCTATATACAAGCTGGGGATACAGGGATATATACAAGCTGGGGATACAGGGTGTGGGGAGTCGCTCTGGTAGATAGCAGTGCGGGTGCAGTATAGAGGCAAAACAGGGAGTCCAGATGTTTTATTCACACTTGCACAAAATAAAACAGTCTCTTGGTGTTAATTCACACACATAAGAAATCAAGCGGAAAAACAAGACAGTCCAAAACAGGCTCCAGTCACCTGGGAGGTTTTTAGATGCAGGTTCACACCTGGCTGTCAGTCCAGCCGTAAGACAGTCGCCGTCAGGCTTCCAGGTCGTCTGCCCTCCTCCTTGCTTGGTTCTTGCTTCCAGCCCAGAGAACTTCCAAACACAAGTGAATCAGTCTAACAGCAGCTCCAGGACAATCACACCCTCCACACCCAGCTGCTGGCTGTGTTATAAAGGCCCTGGAAAACCCGGCCTGGACCGTGGGGAGTAGGCACCCACCCAACTCTTTGCCTACTCCCAGTAAGAGCCGGCCCGGATTGGCTTTGCAGCCAAACTAAATAGCAAGGTGTCAAGCAGCACTAGCTGCTGCTGACACACCAAAAACTGCTCTTACCTCACCGAGGCCAGGAACCTCGGTGACACGTACCTCCCGTCGACCACAGTACCTTGCACCTTACCACATACCCCCTTTGTTCAACCCTGAGGGGTGAACACATGTGAGGCAGTGGACGCGGACAGGGCATCTGCGTTACCCTGCAAGCGGCCTGCCCTGTGTTCCACGGAGAACTTGAAGTTCTGCAGGGATAGGAACCACCTGGTGACCCGAGCATTCCTCTCCTTTGCCTGGCTCATCCACTTGAGAGGGGAATGGTCGGTCACCAGACGGAACCTCCTCCCTAACAGGTAGTAGCGGAGAGATTCGAGTGCCCACTTGATAGCCAGGCACTCCCTCTCCACTATGCTATACCTGGTCTCAGCGGTACTGAGCTTACGGCTCAGGAAGACAACGGGATGTTCTTCCCGTTGACCTCCTGAGACAGTACAGCACCGAGGCCTACCTCTGAGGCATCCGTCTGTACTATGAATTCCCTGTTGAAGTCGGGTGTCACCAAAACCGGGACCCACACAGGGCCGACTTCAATGCAGAGAAAGCCTCTTCTGCCTTCTCACTCCAGTGAACCTTTCCGGACTTTCGTCCCTTCAATAGGTCTGTCAATGGTGCTGCTATCGGGCAAAGTGGGGCACAAACCTCATGTAGTACCCTACAATCCCCAGGAACGATTTTACCTGCCTGGTAGTGACCGGTCGGGGCCAGTTACGTATGGCTTCTACTTTAGTTACCTGCGGCTTGATGACTCCCGCCCAATAACATATCCCAGGTATTTGGTCTCTTCCAACCCAATCGCACACTTCTTTGGATTGGCGGTTAGTCCAGCTTTCCTCAGGGCATCCACAACCGCCTGCACTTTGGGCAAATGGCTTTCCCAGTCGGTGCTGTGGATGATTACATCATCTAAGTAGGCCGAAGCGCACCGACGATGAGGTCGTAGTACAATATCCATTAACCTTTGGAAGGTGGCGGGGCGCCATGCAGGCCAAAGGGTAACACCTTGTAATGATACAGGCCCTGCGGGTAACAAAAGCGTTTTTTCCTTGGCCGCTCCGTTAAGGGTACCTGCCAGTATCCTTTAGTGAGGTCTAGCACAGAAAAATAACGGGCTTGCCCTAAATTCTCAACAAGCTCGTCTACCCGGGGCATGGGATACGCATCGAACTTTGACACTTCATTTAATTTGCGAAAATCGTTGCAGAACCGCAACGTCCCATCCGGCTTGGGTATTAGAACTATGGGACTGGCCCACTCACTTTTCGACTCCTCAATGACATCAAGCTTCAACATTAACTGCACTTCCTCCGCGATGGCCCGTCGCCGAGCCTCGGGTATCCGGTAGGGTTTTAACCGGATCTTGGCCTGAGGCTCAGTGACGATGTCATGTTGGATGAGAGACGTGCGGCCAGGGAGGTCCGAGAACACATCCGTGTTCCGACTGACGAACTCCCTGACATCCTGAACTTGTTTGGAAGACAGGCTGTCTGCAATTTTTACCGTGGTTACCGCTCGCAGGCCTCGAACTGTGGGGCTGGACCCTTGTCACCTAGAAGCCCTGGCCGGGGCTGTTGTCGCCGGCCGTGTCCCTGTCTTTCCACGGCTTCAGTAAATTCACGTGGTACACCTGCTCGGCTTGCGCCGCCCGGCTGGTGTACTTTGTAATTTACTTCCCTACCTTCTCAATAACCTCATAGGGGCCCTGCCACCTGGCTAGGAACTTGCTGTCAAGGGTGGGCACCAGAACCAAAACCCGATCTCCCGGGTTGAAGCTCCGCACTCGAGCCTGACGATTGTACACCCTACTCTGGGCTTGTTGCGCTGCCTCCATATGCTCCCGGACCAGCGGCAACACCCTTTCCATCCGTTCCTGCATCTGGGTGACATACTCAATGACACTTTTGTGGGGGACAGGCTGTTGTTCCCACGCTTCCTTGGCGATATCCAACAGGCCCCGAGGGTGTCTGCCATAAAGCAGTTCGAAGGGCGAGAACCCAGTAGAGGCCTGGGGCACCTCTCGCACTGCGAACATGAGATAGGGCAGAAGCAGATCCCAGTCCTTCCCATCTCTAGACACCACCCTTTTAACATGTTTTTTAAAGTTTGATTAAACCTCTCGACAAGACCGTCTGTTTGTGGATGGTAAACGGACGTCCGTAACTGCTTTATACGCAACAATTCTACACAGTTCCCTCATAACTTTGGACATAAAGGGGTCCCTTGGTCTGTCAGAACCTCTTTTGGCAGGCCCACACGGGAAAACATTTCCATTAACTCTTTGGCAATGAGCTTAGCTGAGGTATGTCGCAGAGGCACCGCCTCCGGATATCGAGTGGCATAGTCGAGAACTACCAGAATGTGTTGGTGGCCCCTGGCAGACTTTGGTACAGGCCCAATTAGATCCATAGCGATTCGCTCAAACGGGACCTCAATAATTGGAAGAGGTACCAGAGGACTACGGAAATGTGGCTGGGGGCTATTTATCTGACAGGTGGGACAGGACTTACAATACTCTTCTACTTCCTTAAACAAACCGGGCCAGTAAAATCGCTGTAGTATGCGGTCCTGCGTTTTCTGCCACCCCAGGTGTCCCCCAAGAACATGTTGGTGGGCAAGCTCCATGACCAGCTTGCGATACGCTGTGGGCACCACCAACTGTTCAACAGGCTCACCACGGATTTGGTTCACTCGATACAACATATCCTGAAGAACAATGAATCGCGGAAACATTAATTCAGCCCCAGGTTTCTGGGGTTTACCATCAATTATTATGACACTTTCCCAGGCCCTGGTTAGGGTTTGGTCCCGGTGTTGTGCGGTCCCAAAATTTTCCCCGGAGACATTGAGGTCTGCCAACTCAGGTCCCGGTGGCAAGTCCTCCGTGTCTCCCACCATTACACTCAGTGGGGTTGTCTCCCTCTACCGCAGCAGTGGTGGTCACCCCTACCGCTGGCCCTTCAGACTCGGGCTCCCAGGGTTCTGGCCTTCCAGTGGTATCAGGCCACTCTCCTAGGGTTACCCCTGTCTCGGGTCCATCAGACAGTTTTATCGCCGCCACAGTGCCGGGAAACCTGGGAAGTCCCTCCCAAGTATCAATTCATGCGGGAGTTTGGTAGCAACAGCCACCTCGTGGGTCCACTTACCAGCCGCTGTGGACAAAGTCACTAGTGCAGTGGGGTAGTCTTTTAGGTCTCCGTGGATGCACAGGACCCCGATTTTACGGCCGGTATACTCCACAGGCCGTACTCAGGGCAGCCCTTACCAGGGAGACTAGACTCCCGGAGTCCAGCAGGGCCACCGCCAGAGAATCTCCCACCTCTACCTGACACAGGTGGTTATTGTCCTGCCCCTCACGGGTGCCAGTTGCGCACAGCTTCCGTGCATACAGGGAGTGGCGATAGCCATAGTTCACATCCATCGGCTCATCCCGATGCGGACAGTCGGCCCTGATGTGGCCTGGCTCCTGACACCTCCAGCATACCACGGGAGGCGGATCCGCAGGGGGTATATTCCGTGCAGGCCTCTCTGTCGCCGGACGCCGGAACTGGGGCGGAGGCCTCCGGGTTTGACTGACCCCTTCCCAGCAAGATTCCCTGCAGGTTTCTGGTGGCCTCGTAACGCTCCACCAGGTCGACCATCTCCAGGGCACTTACCGGAGACGCCTGGCCGACCCAGTGTTGGAGGGGATAAGGCAGGGCCCTCCAGAACATGTCGGCCAGTAGACGGTCCAGCATAGCAGTCGGACTTAGAACATCAGGCTGCAGCCACTTTTGCAACCGATGCAGCAACTCATAGTACTGCGGCCTGGCGGGTTCAGCCGCTTTAAAGTCCCACTGGTGGACCCGCTGAGCCCGGACCAACACGTTTACCCCCAATCTGGCCAGGATCTCCCCTTCACCGTGGGGTAATCAGCAGCCTGGGCATCTGCCAAGTCAAAAACTTGCTGGGGCCCGGATGCCAGGAACGGAGCGACCACCTCGGCCCACTGGTCACGGGGTAACTTTTCCCTCACGGCTACCTTCTCAAAGACCGCCAGATATGTCTCAACGTCGTCCGAAGGGGTCATCTTTGGGATCGCCGCACGGACCGCTTCCGGGCATCATGGTCGTGGTGGGACGCTCCTGCAGCTTGTAACGCCATCACGTGCTGTAACAGTAGCTGGTTGGTCTCCCGCTGCTGCACGTTAGCCTCTATGAGAGCTTTCACAGCCGCCTCCATGTTGCCAGCAACTCCTACTTGTAGCTTTGCTGGCTTAATATATGCCATGCACTTGTGCCCAGCAAAACAAAACAAACTTCGGGCGGTCACGCCAGCCTCACTGCGCATGCCCGCATCCGACACCAAATGTGGGGAGTCGCTCTGGTAGATAGCAGTGCGGGTGCAGTATAGAGGCAAAACAGGGAGTCCAGATAGTGCAATAAACAGTGTTTTATTCACACTTGCACAAAATAAAACAGTCTCTTGGTGTTAATTCACACACATAAGAAATCAAGCGGAAAACAAGACAGTCCAAAACAGGCTCCAGTCACCTGGGAGGTTTTTAGATGCAGGTTCACACCTGGCTGTCAGTCCAGCCGTAAGACAGTCGCCGTCAGGCTTCCAGGTCGTCTGCCCTCCTCCTTGCTTGGTTCTTGCTTCCAGCCCAGAGAACTTCCAAACACAAGTGAAACAGTCTAACAGCAGCTCCAGGACAATCATACCCTCCACACCCAGCTGCTGGCTGTGTTATAAAGGCCCTGGAAAACCCGGCCTGGACCGTGGGGAGTAGGCACCCACCCAACTCTTTGCCTACTCCCAGTAAGAGCCGGCCCGGATTGGCTTTGCAGCCAAACTAAATAGCAAGGTGTCAAGCAGCACTAGCTGCTGCTGACACACCAAAAATCCGGCTCTTACCTCACCGAGGCCAGGAACCTCGGTGACACGTACCTCCCGTCGACCACAGTACCTTGCACCTTACCACAAGGGATATAAACAGGCTGGGGATACAGGTTATATACAGGCTAGGGATACAGGTTATATATAGGCTTGGGATACAGGGTTATATACAGGCTGGCGAAACAATTTTATATACAGGCTGCATTTATAGATTATATACCGGCTGCAGATACAGTGTTAAATACAGGCTGCAGATACAAGGTTATACAGTATACAGGCTGCAGGTACAGGGCTATATACAGGCTAGAGATAAAGGGTTATATACAGACTGCAGATACAATGCTATATACAGACAGCACATGCAGTTATATATAGGCTGCAGATACGGTGATATATACAGGCTGAGCCTACAGGGTTATATACAGACAGCAGATATAACACTGTATATAGACATATGAAGAGTGCATGTGCTCCACAGCCTATATATAACACTGTATATAGACATATGAAGAGTGCATGTGCTCCGCAGCCTGTATATAACACTGTATATAGACATATGAAGAGTGCATGTGCTCCACAGCCTGTATATAACACTGTATATAGACATATGAAGAGTGCATGTGCTCCACAGCCTGTATATAACACTGTATATCGACATATGAAGAGTGCATGTGCTCCGCAGCCTGTATATAACACTGTATATAGACATATGATGAGTGCATGTTCTCCTCAGCCTGTATATAACACTGTATATAGACATATGAAGAGTGATTGTGCTCCGCAGCCTATATATAACACTGTATATAGACATATGAAGAGTGCATGTGCTCCACAGCCTGTATATAACACTGTATATAGACATATGAAGAGTGATTGTGCTTCACAGCCTGTATATAACACTGTATATAGACATATGAAGAGTGAGTGTGCTCCGCAGCCTGTATATAACACTGCATATAGACATATGAAGAGTGATTGTGCTCCACAGCCTGTATATAACACTGTATATGGACATATAAACAGGGATTGTGCTCCGCAGCCTCTATATAACACTGTATATAGACATATGAAGAGTGATTGTGCTCCGCAGCCTCTATATAACACTGTATATAGACATATGAAGAGTGATTGTGCTCCACAGCCTGTATATAACACTGTATATAGACATATGAAGAGTGAGTGTGCTCCGCAGCCTGTATATAACACTGCATATAGACATATGAAGAGTGATTGTGCTCCACAGCCTGTATATAACACTGTATATGGACATATAAACAGGGATTGTGCTCCGCAGCCTCTATATAACACTGTATATAGACATATGAAGAGTGATTGTGCTCCGCAGCCTCTATATAACACTGTATATAGACATATGAAGAGTGATTGTGCTCCACAACCTGTATATAACACTGTATATAGACATATGAAGAGTGATTGTGCTCTGCAGCCTGTATATAACACTGTATATGGACATATGAAGAGTGATTGTGCTCCGCAGTCTGTATATAACACTGTATACAGACATATGAAGAGTGATTGTGCTCCGCAGTCTGTATATATTACTGTATATAGACATATGAAGAGTAATTGTGTTCTGCAGCTTGTATATAACACTGTATATAGACATATGAAGAGTGCATGTGCTCCGCAACCTGTATATAACATTGTATATAGACATATGAAAAGTGATTGTGCTCCGCAGTCTGTATATAACACTGTATATAGACATATGAAGAGTAATTGTGTTCCGCAGCCTGTATATAACACTGTATATAGACATATGAAGAGTGATTGTGCTCCGCAGTCTGTATATATTACTGTATATAGACATATGAAGAGTAATTGTGTTCCGCAGCCTGTATATAACACTGTATATAGACATATGAAGAGTGATTGTGCTCCACAGCCTGTATATACCACTGTATATAGACATATGAAGAGTGCATGTGCTCCGCAGTCTGTATATATTACTGTATATAGACATATGAAGAGTGATTGTGCTCCACAGCCTGTATATAACACTGTATATATACATATGAAGTGTGCATGTGCTCTGCAGCCTGTATATAACACTGTATATAGACATATGAAGAGTAATTGTGTTCCGCAGTCTGTATATACGTCTATAGGCTGCAGATATCCGCAGTAAAGGACAAAGGTATACAGTGTTTCTGGTATTCCTGCTTAGTTTGCTTTGTGGTCACCACAGTCCAGACACAGCAGGTCTAGGGGCTGATTCAGTTTACATTATTTCCTGTGCACTTACAGATGTAGCAGAGCCGAATACGTAATGTTACGTAAGGTTCACCTGGCGGACCTTTGTTTTAGTGAAGGTACAGCCGTGTCACTCTGTCCAGCAGTAAGACTATCTGCATTGCCATAGCTCAGTCTTCATTATTTAAACTGCCCTAAAAATGAAAGCTGAGCTCTGCTTGGTGATGGGGCTCGCTGTGGTATTCTGTTTCTTTTCTCGCTGGGGTTCTGCATTGTGCCGCAGCATTCAGGGGCAGCAGTGAAATAGCTGGAGGGGAAGGATTTATTCTGGATGTGTGGATATTAAAGGCTATGTGCACCTTTGGGGGGAATTTGTTTTTATTATTGCATTGTATTCATTTTGGGCTAAAACAAATTTTTTTAATTGGTCTTTATTAAAAATATGGCGTCCTTTTTTCTGTACAGAGCTGAGATGCTGTAGAAGCACCCTGTATTTTCTGTCTTTTTCATCAGACCAGGAGCTGACGGACTCCTTATCTCTGCTCTCTGACATTATAAACGCTCATTATAACTCAGTTCATATCTTACTGATAGGACTGTGGCTTATATAAGTGGTTATGACCTCTCAGTAGTTTATAGGTTTATTAGATGACGGGTAGGAAGTGAAAGAACCAGTAATACGGCTAGAAAAACAGTCAACCCTTTGTGATGGAGCGGCTCAATATTTTTCATAAAAACAAATTGAAAAAAAGATTTTTTGCCAAAAATGAGTAAAATGCAGTCATAAACAAAAAATTGCCTCCGTCTACATAGCCTTTAAGAGCTCATCCATTGTTCATGAGACCAGAGCATCATTTTAGTCAGCATTTAATATTAAAAATAGAGAAATTATTATTATTTTTTGATCAAAAACCGTTGGTATAAAATAAGATCCTGTAAAAAGCTACGCCCCAAACCACGCCACTTTTTTCCTTGGACGATATTTTTTGTTGGGAAAGGTGGCAACCCTAGTGGTAGGTGAGTACTATAATAAGTAGTAGTATAAGAAGTTTTTCCTTAGGTACAACATGTTCCTGGGCCAGGTTGAAGACAAGTATGACGACCTAAGTCAGCAGGCAGGCAGGTAGGTGCCCACTAGACACTAGGGCTGCAGTGACAGATCACAGAGGACTTTAAAGTCTACAGCAAAGAGCTGCATACCCTGTGGCTCCAAACACTGGGCACCATGTGGGCAGGCTGGAGTCATTGCTAGGCAAACCTGTGCAGATGCCACCAGGACCCACTGGGCTTGAGGGGCCCGTCGTAATCAATGCTTATCTAGCCAAGGCTGAATAGACATTGGGACCACCACAACCTTCTCACCCAAACATCCCCATTCTCCTTGTGTCGGACCTGCCTAAGAGGTCTGCATCACTGAACAGCAGGGTGATATCGGGAGTCCATCATCGCCTTGTAAAAGCAGAGTGTGCAGGGTTTCCGGCAATGATTGTAAACTGCCAGACGGGAATTATCGGGGAGGAAATTCGCTTTTGCTTTTATATATGAATGGAAGCGTCATAAATATATACTGGACAGCTGAAGAAACCTTAGATCAGGCGCCATTACCGTACATTAATATTACAGAGGATCAATACCCTGAGATGATGGCTGCATTACCCTCACTTTACTCGTCTATTTCTGTATGGCCAATATATATTTTAACAAGCAATAAATCAGTGTCCGTTTTATTCTTAAAGTGAATGTCCACCATGGGACGCCATCATCTTGGACGTCAGTGTTTCCCTTTCCCTTTATGTGTTGACTTAAAGGGGTTGTCTCATTGGAGACAATAGGGGCATACCGCTGGGAGCCGCACCTACACTGAGAGCAGAGGCCTGAAAGTTGTGGAGGGCGCACTGTGCATGCGCAGCCGCCCTCCATTCATTTCTAAGGGGCCGCCGAATATAGCAGAGCGCTGGCTCGGCTATTTCCGTAAGGCCCCATAGAAGTGAATGTGAGAGGTGGCCGGTCATGTGCGGTGCGCTTCCATTAACTTCTATGGGGAGAGCACTTGGTGGTGGCCGGACCAGAGTCCTCCTGCCACCATTTTGGCCCGTTCTCGATATACTGTAGGTGTGGGTCCCAGCACCTACACCTATCAGACAATGGGGGCATATCCTAGCGATATACCCCCATTGTCTCAGATGAGACAACCCTTTTAAAGGGGTTTTCCAGTTTGCATCAATATCCTGTAAAATAATCATTTTTGAAGGTAGCTGTGTTTCTTTTCACTTTATTACTACTTCCCGTTCTGGGCTGTGGTCACATGACCATGTCCATCCAGATCTTTCCTATTTCCTGTGATTTTATGTCCATTGGCGGGAAGCGATTGGGGTGTGTCTATGTAATTAGCTGGGTGGGAGGAGCTATAAACTAGCTGGGTGTTGTTAGGGGCAGTGATAGGGGAGTGTCTATGTAACTAGCTAGTGGGAGGAGCTATAAACTAGCTGGGTGTTATTAGGGGCAGTGATAGAGGAGTGTCTATGTAACTAGCTGGGTGGGAGGAGCTATAAAATAGCTGGGTGTTGTTAGGGGCAGTGATAGGGGAGTGTCTATGTAACTAGCTGGTGGGAGGAGCTATAAACTAGCTGGGTGTTAGGGGCAGAGATAGGGGAGTGTCTATGTAACTAGCTGGTGGGTGGAGCTATAAACTAGCTGGGTGTTGTTAGGGGCAGTAATAGGGGAGTGTCTATGTAACTAGCTAGTGGGAGGAGCTATAAACTAGCTGGGTGTTATTAGGGGCAGTGATAGGGAGTGTCTATGTAACTAGCTGGTGGGTGGAGCTATAAACTAGCTGGAGTGTTGTTAGGAGCAGTGATAGGGGAGTGTCTATGTAACTAGCTAGTGGGAGGAGCTATAAACTAGCTGGGTGTTATTAGGGGCAGTGATAGGGGAGTGTCTATGTAATTAGCTGGTGGGAGGAGCTATAAACTAGCTGGGTGTTATTAGGGGCAGTGATAGAGGAGTGTCTATGTAACTAGCGGGGTGGGAGGAGCTATAAACTAGCTGGGTGTTGTTAGGGGCAGTGATAGGGGAGTTTATATGTAACTAGCAGGGTGGGAGGAGCTATAAACTAGCTGGGTGTTGTTAGGGGCAGTAATAGGGGAGTGTCTATGTAACTAGCAGGGTAGGAGGAGCTATAAACCAGCTGGGTGTTATTAGGGGCGGTGATAGGGGAGTGTCTATGTAACTAGCTAGTGGGAGGAGCTATAAACTAGCTGGGGGTTATTAGGGGCGGTGCTAAAGCAGTAGCCTAGAATGGTGAAGTGCATCATGGGTTTGGTTGGATAAAGCAATAGGAAGTGTTACATACAGGATGGAAACAAACCAGAGGGATTGGCTTACATGGGGAAGACGAGCCCGAAGAGGCCAAATTGAAAAAAGAAAGCTGCGGGTAGATGGAGGTTAGCAACTACATAAGCATATCTGCTAAATACCATAGTAATCCTAGAAAACCCCCTTAAAGGGAACCTGTCATCAGGATTTAGGCCGCCAAACTGCCACCAGCCTTATTATCTTGGTTGGTAACTGCTTCACAATAACTTCCTTTTTCTTTCTGAACGATTCCGCATAAGTCAGAAAAAGAAGGTTGATTTCTGTATATTACTGTATGTCAGGAGTCATGAGGAGGGGCCTCCTGCATTGGCATCAGGCGCTTATGCAGGGAAGTGAAATACACTGGCCTTGTCTTCATCTGCACGCTGCGCCTGCATCAGATGCCTCTGGAGGTAGATTGTGATAAAGTACCCGGCTTGCGAGATGCCAATCAAGTCAGAAGGCCAGCATGACTCTTCCAAAGCCCCTCCCCAATGACTCCTGACACACACATTAGAATACGCAGGACACAAGTCCCCTGTCACATCAATCCCTTTAAGGCCTAGCACGAGAGCTGTGCACTGGTGAGAGTCAAAAGATTGTGTGTGTCTGCAGCAAGGAGCGTCCTGAAGACATGTTAAGCCAAAGGCAAGAAGAGGTAAGTGCATACCTGTTTATTATGTCTGATCTGGTGACTGATTCATATAGAGGTTTGGTGTCTGAATTAAGTTAGGGGTGTAGTATGGGGTCTGAAATAGTTTTGGGGTCTGAAGTCTGACTTAATTATGAGGTCTGTGATTGGAATTAACTGTGGAGCTCTGACATCTGGCGTCCGAATTGATTGTGGAGCCTGGAATCTTGGTTAATTGGTAGGATAGCGCGAAATTAAGATTCCCATTACTAAAAAAGTTAGGAAGTCCTGCTGTATGCGGTAAGCTCCACTTCAAGCCTTGAAGAAAGGGTCACAACACATGCAGTACCTCAGACCTGGGGGTATTTGCAGAGGTTTTATATGTATTGTAATGTCTTGTTTATGCATATTTTTAGGCCGTTCATTACAGCTAGAGAAGGTATGGTTGGCAGGAACAGGGCTAACCACCCTATTCCTCCCTTCTTGGTAGGAGTGGGGTGGTCCGACTTCCTGCCAGGAGCAGGAGTTCCAGAGTAGATAGAGTGAAGGTAGAAAGCACATGCCAGAGCTCCTACTCCAGGAGGTTGTTACTCCATTCTCCTGTGAGACCATCACTCCTGAGAGATCAACAGAATCCAGAACACTGCTTCCCAGACACTGCTGCAGGTGAGGGACTACAGCTCAGACACCCATCACCCAGCTAATAACCAGGCCAGCCTAACATCAAGCCTGTATCACAGTGGACACGTATATCCACAAGTGATATTTAATTGCCAGACAACCAGCCACCAGAAACTGCACTTGGTACTTACTACTGCTGGATGTGCCACAAGTTATATTCTGTACTAAGTAAAGAGAGAATTTTATACATTTATACGGTTCTTCAAATAACGTTTCGCTGCACAGATCCCCAGGGAGCAATGGCCTGAGGGAGTACACTGTGACACAACATCTCCTCAGAGCCACTACCACTCCCATCCTCTGCATCAGCTCCTCAGGGGCTCAGTGCACACACAGTACATTCAGTTTTTGACCAAAGGTATGTAGACACCCCAAGTGAATACACATTGACAACTATTGGTAGTAGGGGTCATGATGAAGAGTTCAGGGACTTTCAGTGTGGCATTGTCATGTGATGCCATCTTTGCCACAAGGACATGTGAAGGTGCCTGTCCTAATTGCAAGAATCTTTTTCATTCTGAGCATTATGCATGATTATTCAGTCTGGTTCTCAAGTGGGAAAACAAACAATGGTTACAGTCTTACAAGTGGCAATGAGCTTGGTGGTTTCAATGTGGCGCAGGCTTTGCAAGTGTCACAGCGGCTGGCTGGTCGTAATACTTACCTGGGCTACTCGAGCCTGGGCTGCTTCCAGCATGCATTGGATAGGTAGCTTCCTTCAGTCCCTCCGCTTCTGCCTCAACTCCTCTGCCGTGCTAGTTTTTGTTTGCTCTCTCAAGGCCCTAAGATGGCGCACCCTATGGGTAAGTGTTGCTAACCTCTACTTGCTAACTGACTACTTGCGGGAACTGCATTGTATCAGTCACTTCTAGCTTTCCATCTTCTGCATCTCTCTCATGAGGATCCCCTGAATGCTATTTAACTGGGAATATTCAGCTAATGTGAAGACGCCAAAGATGTTTCCACACACTTACCCCAGGGAAACCTCCCTGTGAGAATGACGAAGGGGGTGCCCAAGCCACTTGCACCATCCTCACAGCCACTGGCTGGGTACATAGCAAACTGATGCTTCCAGCCTTGTCCTCGGGGTGCAATACAGCATGCTGGGAGTTGTAGTTTTGCAACAGCTGGAGACCACTACAATATAGAAAAGAATGAGACTTCTCCATCTATGACCTTCTGCATTCAATTCTAGGCATCTTTAGCTCCATAAGGCGCCATGATCCTGCCAGGTGGTGCTAGAGTCAGATTATTTTGAAGGGAAGCTGTCCCCCTCATGTTGTTCTATATAATGGGCTCATTTATTATCCAGCTCACGTGCACAGATTCTCATCCAGCAATCAGCCTGCATGAGGTCCTAAATATTTCAGAAAGGTCAAAGACATGGTAATAATGCTGGAAATGGCAGACTTTTGAAAATCGGTGTTTGAAGAAAGATAGAAGTTGATTAATTTACGCAGAGTGAATTATATGAAAGCCACAAAACCGGCAGATATGACAGCACACGCTTCATTAACTCTTGCATTGCTTTGGAGTCTCCTTAGTGTTTGCTTCAACAAAGCAGCGTCCATCTTGAACTGTATACAATAAAGAATTGTCTCCATGGCAAAGATTAAACAAGGCCCCGTTATGGAACTGGGTTTTCTACCCAGTGTCTATTTCCTGCACCACATCCTTACCCTGACCTTGAGCCCACCTTGCAGTTCCTTCTCGAAAGGAGTGTCTGCATAAGTTCTTGCCAATATAGTCATAGCTATAGAGATTTCAGAGGTAGCGGTTACACCTGGACCCTGAAGGGGTCCCAGAAGCCCAGTTCTGTAAGTGAACCAGGTGGGCGCCACTTGCAGATTTAACATAACACTTCTGCTTGCCAACTAATAGCAATTGGAGCAACCAGGACTGGGACCTTCTATTGCAAAGGCCCTTTAGCAGCTGCACAGTATATATACCCTTCATCCTCAATCTGTACTCATCAGTACTACTACTTTTCGGAATATTTGATGGCGGAGTATACCAGACCATGTTATGGTGCCAAAAACTGAGGACCCCACAACCATGACTGGCGTGAACCATCAGGGGCATGTAAAGGAATCACGGGGCCCCACAGCAACACTCAAAATGGGGCTCACCCCCATATACCCATTTGCCCGAAATGTAGACGTAGTGATATAGAAGTGACTTCTATATACATAGAGTGGATTTCAGCCTATGAGTCCTTTATCCATGGCATTAAATAGCCATTCAAGGGATGCTGACCCTGCCCTGAGAGTATCCCTTTAAATAGCACCCCCTACTGGTCTGGGGATGATTGGATTACACTTAACCGCTGACAATACAAATATTTTCTCTCCAATCTCCTGGCTCTGCTCCCTAGAGACTGCGGAGGTAGCTGAGTTTCTGGGGCTGCGAGGATGATTCAGCATCACTCAGGTCTCCGGTGCTCAGGAGATTACTCAGCAGAGACCAGGGAAGTCCCAGCTGGATAACACACACAAAAAACACCGACATTGCATATCCGCGCACGTAGAGCCAACGCGTGTCCTCTACCGGCGCTGACACGGCACCAACTACTGCAGGTGCTACTATAATATGGCTGCACTCAGCTATAATTTCATTTTTCTATATACAGCTAGCATATATACTTGGCGTTGCCTGGGCATACATCTATCTATATCATTATTTACGAATACTATTTCTTGCCTAGAAATACTCATTATTGTCTTTTGCCCAATTTCGAATAATTTATTGTTGGCTGAACCCGCTAGTTTAATGTGTATGGGGAGCTGCCGACGCTACCCCCCGGGGATAAAGAAGAATCGGGCGAAATTAATGTTTCCACCTTAATCTTTTGTTCTCCTGGGAGATAAGTGGGGTTCTCCTCTACACCCATTAAATACACATACATGTTCAGTCTGCCTCTCATCTCCCTGCATGTGCGGTCTAAAGGTTTGATGCAATTAGCAACCAGTCACAGCAAAACTTTCATTTTACTACAGTGCTTCTCAATCTGCCTCCTCCCAAAGATAGACCATCAATAACAAAATCCTGGAAAATGCCCTTTAAGGCCTCATGCACACAAACGTGTACCGGCCCTTCGGGGACTGTAATTTGCGGTCCCCAATACGTGGCACGATCTGTGCGGTTGCCGCCGAAGGACACAGACCCATTCAACTTGAATGGGTCCGTGATCTGTCTGCACCGCAAAAAAGTAGAACATGTTCTATTTTTTGCGGAAGCACGGAGAGAAACCCTACGTAAGATCTACATTGGGGTTCCGTGCCTCCTTTCTGCACTGCTCCTTCCGTTCAAGTGAATAGGTCCGCATCTGTGATGCGCTATGCACATGGCCGGTGCCTGCATATTGCGTACCCGGTTTTTGCGTGCAAAACCGGGATGAACAGGCAACGGCCGTGTGCATGAGCCCTAAGGATAACATTTTGTCTATTTAAAGCTGCCAACAGGGGGAGCTCAATGTACAGGGATTTATACAGATCCTGTCGAACTTAGTTATGAACCAGTATACAGGGATCATCCTCTAATGGACATAGAAATTTGTTTTATTTTCTCCTTAAAGTGAGTGTGTCAGAAGATTTGTGCCTATCAAACAAATCTCAGCACTTGGTACAGAAGCATATGCCCATATAACTTTGTGGTTAACTCTGCTACTTCAGTTCAGCTCTGCTGCATCAAGCTTACAACTCCACTGCAGTGAGTCGCCAGTTCTACTCCAGCTCTGCTACACCAGAACCACCTATTTAAGATCTGCTCTAGCGGATGACCAGGGTAGCGGATCCAGCTCTCCAGGTGAGTAGATAACATCTGCAGGCATGGCTTCCCTGTTGAGGTCCATCATATCTACGATGACAGAAGAACAATGGTTGCGGCGTGTTTCAGGTAAAGATCCCCAATTTTTTTTTCGAAAGAAGATCTTAAATGTCAAGTGGAGCCTGATTAGCCCCCGGCCGCGGTGCACGATACACTATGAACTCTGCGATTCCTGTTTAATTCTATTCGTATTTGCATCCCATTAGCAGAAGAGAATATGGAGTGGGATATGTCACCGCAATTATACAAACCCTGTAAATGTTGAATTTTGCATTTTTTTGAATTTTAAAAATCGCCTCGTGTACGCATAGATTACACAGAAAATGTCACAATAACACAGAGTGGAAACATGGACGTCGTGTATTAATCGGGATGTTAGTTACTATTTCCTAAAGTGAAATTTATCTTGCGATGGAGCAGCAGTCCTCAGGCAGGCGGCGGTAGGAAATTCAGGGCAACATGTAATAAACAATACAAAAGGAAAATTCAAAAATCTTTATACTTTTGACATTTTAACCCCTTCCTTCCCCATGATGTAATGTTACGTCTTATGTATCTCCTGAAAATTGACCACAGTACATCATAGTGATGGCGCAGGCAAGGCAGATGTTCATGCGCCATCACTTGCAGATGTCCGCTATATTATACATTGGAT
The DNA here is from genome assembly GCA_033119425.1 of Bufotes viridis. Classification (NCBI taxonomy): domain Eukaryota; kingdom Metazoa; phylum Chordata; class Amphibia; order Anura; family Bufonidae; genus Bufotes; species Bufotes viridis. The sequence goes on along the minus strand of CM065592.1, from coordinate 42,204,348 downwards.
TGGAGACCACAAAGATCCCAACTATTGGCATTTAAATGGTTAGACATTACCACCCCTGTGATGCAAATGCTAGGTGGCAATGAGTTGCTGTGGCAGCAGGAAGACTAACAATGGCCGTGGGTCAGTGCTATGCTGACAGGCATAATATACTGCAACACAGAAGTATTGCAGTGAGTATAGGAGCAATTTAAGGAGTTGTGGCAAGTTTTGAAGTTATTCCATGTCCACAGGATAGAGGATAACTACCGTATTTTCCGGCGTATAAGACTGGGCGTATAAGACGACCCCCTATTTTTCCTGTTAAAATATGGGGTTTGGGTTATACTTGCCGTATAAGACTACCCCTCTTCCAAGGCACACCAAATAATAATTAAACAGCGCACGGTGTAATAATAATATGCAGCGCACGGTGGCTCAGCTAGAGGGCGCCTGTCCCTGAAGCTGGAGAAGGACAGCTTCTCCAGTCCAGCTTGGCAGTAAAGAGGACCTTTCACTGGCCCAACAATTGTTAGATAATGATATATAATGTATGTGTAGAGTGGCGCTCAGGGATAATAGTAAGTGCAGGGAGATCCCTGGGCGCCGCTCTACACATACATATCATTATTTAACAATCGTTGGACCAGAGAAAGGTCCTCTTAAGTTTCAGCACGCAGTATACCGGCGTATAAGATGACCCCCGACTTTTGAGATGATTTTCATGTGTTAAAAGGTAGTCTTATACGCCAGAAAATACAGTAATTGATCTCTGGGGTCTGACCGCTGGGACCCCACCGATCCTGAGAATGGGGGTCCCCGATCTGATGGAACGGCAGGTCGAGCATGTGCTCTGCTGCTCCATCCATTCTTTATTGGACCACCGAAAATAGCCAAGAGCTGTACTCTAATATCTCCATCGCTCTTATAGAGGATGGATAGAACAGCAGGGCACATGCCTGACCTTCCACTCCATCAGATTGGGGGAATGGGGCCCCCACTAATCAATTAGTTATCCCCTATGCACAGGATAGGGGATAACTACAAAACTTGGCACAACCCTTTTAAGCTCATAGATGTTCAAATAAAAAGTATAAACAATTACGAAAAAATAAATTCTTCCCATCAAAATATGCTATTTTGTAAAAAAAAAAAAAAAACTTATGGATAGATATGGAAGTACTGTATCTACAATGAACGAACTATAAAATTGTCATTTTATTTAAATCCTATGGTGAATGTAGTAAAACATGTAGTAAAAAATAATAACAAAGCGCCAGAATTGATGCTTTGTTCACCCCACCTCCCAAAAAAAATGGAAATGTAATCAAAAACTTGTACTCTAAAATGGTACCAATGAAAACGTCAGATTATCCTGTAAAAAACAAGCCCATTGACAAAAAGACAAAAAAAAAAATGTTGGAATTCTCAGAATATGGTGACACTGAAATTATTATTATTTTTAATTAAAATAAATGTGCAAAAGTAGTAAAACATAACACAACCATATGGATTTGGAATCGCCATGACCTTATGGACCCACAGAGTAAAGGTACTATAGCATGTCATTCATACTGCAGACTGCAAAAAAAATAAAACTTTTTTAAATCCCCCCTCCAAAAAGGTTTTTCAATACATTATATGCACCCAAAGTGGTGCTGTTAAAGTACTACTTGTCCCATAAATGTAAAGCCACACTGGCTCATGGAAGGAGGAGATTAAAAATGGGGAGAAAAAACCCCACCATACCCTGAACGCCAAAACAGGCCATGAGGGGTCAAAAATAGCTTTAATATTCATTTGACTTTCTTGCTGAGTTGGACAAGACACTTTAGTTATAGAGGGGCAGTAAGGTTGAGTGACTGGCACATAATACACAAACCAAATGATGGATCGCTTTAGATTTTGCTGTCTCCGTAGTTTCATCCATCTTTTGTTTTACAACATAAGTTCCCTAAACTGAGATCCATAAAGCTCCAATTTTCTTTCTGACTCACAGGACCAAATTATAGCAGAGGGGATCAAATACCCTACGGTCTCCACCATTTTTGGGCCTCAGTCATCCTCTTCAGTATAATTCACAGCATTTTCTAACTACAAGTCTTTGCTGAAAGATCCAGGGCAATGTTATTTGTGTCTTGTATAGTGCTGTTATTTAGACAGTGTATGGCGGTATTAGCTCTGTTATGTAGACACCATATAACTCTGTTGTTTGTTCATTGTACTGAAGATATATGAGGAACTGTATGGTGGTATTACTGGAGCACTCTTTGGTTCTATTATTTAGGTACTATATAACTGTTATTTGCATAATGCACTGAAATAATGTTGTGTACTGTATGGCAGTATAATATGGCCTCAGACCAGGCCCCTAAATAAATACAGAACCCAAACCAGGTCCCTAAGTACATGCCTCAAAAAATAAACTAACACAGACCCCAGACCAGACCCCTTAAATAAACACAGGACCCAGACCCCATAAATAAATACCGGCCCTAGACCAGACCCCCAAATAAATACAGACCCCAGACCACAGCCCATAGATCAGAACACCTAAATAAATACAGGCCCTAGACTAGAACCCTAAATAAATACAGGCCCTAGACCAGACCCCCTAAATAAATAGTCCCCAGACCAGAATCCGTAAATAAATACAGGCCCTAGACCAGACCCCCTAAATAAATACAGGCCCTAAACCAGAACCCCTAAATAAATATAGGCCTTAGACCAGACCCCCTAAATAAATACAGGCCCTAGACCAGACCCACTAAATAAATACAGGCCTTAGACCAGATCCCCTAAATAAATACAGGACCCAGATCAGCCCCCCTAAATAAGTAAAAGCCTTAGACCAGACCCCCTAAATAAATGCAGACCCTAGACCAGACTCCCTAAATAAATACAGGCCCTAGACCAGACCCCCTAAATAAATACAGGCCCTAGACCAGACCCCCTAAATAAATATAGGACCTAGATCAGCCCCCCTAAATAAGTAAAAGCCTTAGACCAGACCCCCTAAATAAACCCAGACCCCAGACCAGACGCCCTAAATAAATATAGACCCCAGACCCACTAAACAAATACAGATTCTAGACCAGAACCCGTAAATAGATGCAGACTCCAGACCAGAATCTGCAGATACTTGTTTCTTCTCAATGCTTCACCAACAGTCCAGTGTCACTCTATTGTCTGTGGTGGTGCCCACTGGGATGAGGAGGGGTGAGTATTTTACCAGTACACTGGTTACCGGGGAGATTCGTCAGGAGTCCAGGAGGTCTCTCCTTTTTTGGGGAGCCTTCTTCATTCTAGGAGACTTGGAAAGTATGAAATATAATAAACCAGCTAGGTGAGCAGACCATGACATATCTATCATTCAGATTCATATTAGCTAGGATTATAAGAATAAAAGCAGCTGTCGGACTTGAGACCAGAAAATCAACACACAATACATCATTAAGCACCTATAGGATTCTGTAAAATACTTTATTACATTATTATAATGTGACTATTAAATCTGAGATGTCAGAAAAATTAATTATTAAATCATTCTTCATAAAAAAAAATATCTAAAAATTCTCTAGTGGATGGTCTTTTAGGCATGCCTCTTCTATGAAGACCTAAACAGAAGACAGACATGAGGTACGTTAGTTACCATACTGGATGAGGCCTGCTACAGTATATGGTTTTGTATATAGACAGGTGACTGTGCCCGTGTTATATGTTTGTGAGCCCCAGCAGCATATGACTTGCTATAGCGCCTTCTATTGCAGCCCACATCTATCTCGTTGTGTACATGTCTACCCTATCACGTGCTCTATGCGTTTCGCCATTCGGCTCATCAGGAGCGATTACAGTTTAGGGTTAAGACAAACAACATGTAACACGCAGTCCACCTTGTGTCGTGAGGTGGCAGCACTGGCGCTAGGGTGGCCGTAACGCGGCCGCCGACCTACACTGATTATGAGGAGGGAGCCCCTCCTATAAATGCGATCCAGCCCCTAAGCCAGCCAATGGGTTGGCAGGGGGTGCGGTGTTACCGTCCCTCACTGCCTCCTCCTGGGCCGGCTTCCTAAATGAGGCGATCAGGCTGGGAGTGTCAACACACTCCAGATATACAGGAACTATAGGGCGGTTTGGAAATAATGGGCAGCAGTGTTGTATCAAACGGAACAACAAATTACTTCGGCAGAGGATGCATATCAGTCATTGCAGAGCTATTATAGTCTGCACAGTCCGACTTAAAAAGGAGTGTCTATTGAAAGGGGAAACATTTTTTTTATATTTATTATTAACTCCAGGATCGGAGGAGTGATCGACGTGATAATTTATCAATCCACCCCGAAATGTGGGGATGGAAATAGGTCTGTCTTGGTTGTGTTCAATGACAAGAGGATGTCCATCCAGATCAGAAGACCATAATCTATGATTTACGATGGCTTACTGTATATAGAGGGCACAGTGGAGAGACACACGGATAGATCTCAAATGAAGCACATATAAAATATGTGCTCATTCAAGCCCTCTGGATGTACCGTGTGTAACCTAAAAAGCCATTGCGCCTCCTTTTGTTATAACTTCCCCTGGGAGACCTTCTGACCACCTCAATACCTTGGAATTTCATCACATCTATGTCATTCTGATGCAAGTTAGTCACATGGCATGCGATACGGGTATCCGAGCCTTTGCGCAAGTCATTAAGGTGCTCGCCAATCCGTCTGCATTCATTTCGGGGTGGATTGATAAATTATCACGTCGATCGCTCCTCCTATCCTGGAGTTAATAATAAATATAAAATAGTTTTCCCCTTTCAATAGACACTCCTTTTTAAGTCGGACTGTGCAGACTATAATAGCTCTGCAATGACTGATATGCATCCTCTGCCTAAGTAATTTGTTGTTCCGTTTGATACAACACTGCTGCCCGGTATTTCCAAACCGCCCTATAGTTCCTGTATATCTGGAGTGTGTTGACACTCCCAGCGTGATCGCCTCATTTAGGAAGCTGGCCCAGGAGGCGGCAGTGAGGGACGGTAACACCGCACCCCCTGCCAACCCATTGGCTGGCTTAGGGGCTGGATCGCATTGATGGGAGAGGCTTCCTCCTTATAATCAGTGTAGGTCAGCGGCCGCGTTACGGCCACCCTAGCACCGATGCCGCTGCCTCACGACACGAGGTGGACGGCGTGTTACATGTTGTTTGTCTTTACCTTAATAGCTCCTGATAAGCCGAATTGCGAAACGCGTAGAGTGCGTGATAGGGTAGACATGTACACAGCGAGATAGACATGGGCTGCAATAGAAGGCGCTAGAAGTCATATGCTGCTGGGGTTCACAAACATATGACATGAGAAAAATGAGACTCTGAGCGATCAGCTGTAACCTATGGATTAATTCACCTGTAAGTGTTCTGTTTCCCTGCAGCACCACAACAGGCGAAATGAAGTATTACACAGTTCCCATTGAAGCCGATGTGTAATGCATCAATATGCTGGGTCCTCCAGAGGCAAAAATGCTCTTTGTAGCTGCTCTGCAGGCTTACAGAAGTAGATATTGAACAAGGGACTCCCGATATTAACTTTAAATTTGACTAAAAGCGTCTGGAAAAATGGGTTTACTAAACCAGACAACCAATAATGCCCATAATGTTCTGAAAGCAAATCAAATAAAATTAAGTTACTCTAATACTTACATTTTATCAGTTTTTATCTTCATGCCCTTTGTTTGAACCGTACACGACAAGGTCCTTCTGGTTGCTGAGTTCCTACCAAGTGTAGAGTACTCTGGAAGATATTACGAAGAGCAACCGTCAGCGAAACATGAAGATGGTACCTTAAAGGAGCCATCAGAACAGAATGGGCCAGGTATTTCAGTGACGTGATGGATTTAAACTTGACCAATAAAGGAGAAGAGCAGAAAACATTCACATTCAAAAAGGAAGAAGATGAAAATAACACAATAAGATGAATTGAGACAGTCCCAGAAAGCATGAATGTGCCATTGAGAAACATGAAGAGCCAAAACAAATAAAAAATGAAAATAGAAATTGACTTAAAAAGCATCAGTTCATCAACCATATTAATCCAGGCACACTGTCTGGTAGGGTTGATCATGATTAATTAAATTAGTCCTCTATTGCTGCTATCTGGTGTACCATTGCAGCGAAATTCCCTATTATTCTTCTGCAAGTGAGGTGCTTGGAGCACTAGGGGGTAGGGTAATACCTCAGAGCACCTCTCTCCTGCTGCCACTCCCCCCATGGCCTGATTGACACAGCCAGACATCCCCACTGTTTAGATTCTTGGCCAGTGAGACTTCGCCTGGCACACACTCCCCACTGACATTTGCACTGTGCAAGTGCCAATTACGGCATTGGTGCTTGCTCAGTGCAGATATCAGAATGCTGAGAGCCTCCTGCTGAAATCTGCACTGCGCCAGCACCGATGACATTGATCTCCTCTCAGAAGAGAAGATGCTCAGCTTTGCTGATCTAGAAATGAAGCCAGGAGTCTTCTTTTCTGGGAGGAGACTGACGTCATCGGTGCTTGCACAGTGCAGATTTCAGCGGGGAAAGCCTCCTCTTGATCTCAGGAGGCTCTCCTCACTGAAATATCTGCACTGTGCATGCACCAATATCGTTATCAGCACTTGCGAAGGCAGATGTCAAAGGGGAGATCCTCCTGAGATGCACTGCGCATGCGCCGGGCAACAAAGTCTCACTGGCACAAACGTGAGATTTCATGACCAAACATCTGAACAGCGAGGATGCTTGGCTCTCTCAATCAGGGCATGGTGGGAAGTGGTGAAAGGAAAAGTAAAAGCAGTGCTCCGAGGGGCTCTGTGGCCCTGTGGTGCTCCAAGCATCTCATCTGCATAAGTATTAAACATTTCGGACGGACGCAGCAGCCTCTCCATAGTGTACCAAGCACATTGCTGTACATTACATTGTGGCTGTGTCTGGTATTCCATCTCAGTGCACTGCAGAAAGCTGCAAAGAAAAGGGGGTCAGTCAGCACATCCAATGCAGGTGCACGTTGCTATGGCTGAAAACAATACAAAATACAATGCAACAGCACTCTGCGAACCAAATAAAGCACAAAACAGTATTCTAATGCTAATGCTATACTTATCTTGCAAAATAGAGATGCTTGGCAAATACATTTTGTACAAAATTATCTGAGCCCGTCTGCCACACGTCAAGGCGATCTCTGTAAGACAGGTCCTAACACTAAGTTAACCTGATTTACCCCTTTTCTTTGCAGCTTATATTGGAGGTGTGGCTGACTCTATTTATGACTTGTGCACTCCTGACCAGCCTGTCTGTCCCATAGGCTGATTTTAATTAGTGTCAGTATAAAGCCTAGCCTGCTCTCCCCCACTCACTGGAAGCTTTTGATTCCAGGAGAGGTAAGGGTGGACATTCGTTGGTAGCCATTTGGCACCGGCGGAAGTGTGGAGTGGTCTCGGCATGCATGTTGGTACCTGTACTCCCTGGATTCAATGGAGGCCATTTTTGGCACCGGAAATGACAAAAACCAATGGGGGCCCAGCATGCATGTGGATCCTACAGTTCCTGAATGTCATGGTAGCTGTCATGGCACGTAACAGGTTAACTTAGTGTTAGGACCCGTCTTACAGAGATCGCCTTGACATGTGGCAGACAGGCTCAGATAATTTTGTACAAAATGTATTTGCCAAGCATCTCTATTTTGCAAGATAAGTATAGCATTAGCATTAGAACACTGTTTTGTGCTTTATTTGGTTTGCAGAGTGCTGCTGCATTGTATTTTGTAGTGCACTGCAGAAAGGCCACGTGACGACTGAACGTTAAGTCACAGGTTGAAGAAGAGGCCGCAGGGCTCACATGAGCGATGCAGCCCTCTCGAACAGCTGATGGTGAACCCCACTGATCTGATGACCTATTGTCACGGCGAGATGTGGGTGGTAAACTCCACACCGAACACAGGAGGGAAGAGGAAAGGTACTAGGCCTGGAAACTAGGGAAAGGGGGATGGTCACCACCTAGTGGATCCCTAATCTGAGCCCTGACTACTATCTGTATGAACAGACCTTGATGGTAGGAATGTTCATACGCAGGAATCTAAAGCCCTATCTCACCCTAACGGGCCCTGGAAATAGTGTCAGGACAACAGATGACCTGTTCCTTCCAGGCCTAATACCAAAAGATAGGGGAATACAACAAACTAGAAATAGGAAAAAGACACTCTGCTAAGTACATGGACGAGCAGGAACTCAGAGGAAATCCAAACAACAGCACTTCCACAACCAGAATGAAGCTATCAACCGCATAGCATGATGGGTGAGACCAGACTAAATAGAGGAGTTGGAATGACCCTGAGACAAGAGGTGTGGTCATAACCAGCAACAACACTGAAACAAGTGAAACCAAAGAGGCTGTCAGATCACAATCACGTGCAGCCAGTCTCTTAGATCTTCTGACCCCTGTCACGGGAGAGACCGTGACACCTATCCTAAGGATAGGTGATCAATATTTAAAGGGGCTATCCTATAGTTAATGTAAAAAAATGAAACTCAGATATCATAGTTACATAGTTAATACGGTTGAAAAAGTCTATCTAGTCATAGAGTACATAAAAATCTCTCTAACTAAGCTAGAACCAGCTCTGTACCTTACATGGAACCAGAAATCTCTCCATTCATTGCTCCGATTGCTCTGCTAAATTTATTTTAAGTTAGCAGCTCAGGAAGTGTGTACTTTGTTCTGTGTGTGTCATTTATCTGGAAGCGTGTCCTTCCTGCTGCAGCTCTCTCCCTGTAACTGTCACAGCTTCTAAGAGTAGATATGCCTGGTGGCAGTTAAAGGATGGAACTGAGCATGTGCGACCACCTCAATGAGTTGTACAAAGAAATAAAGAAAAGAAGAAACAGCAGGTGGCGCTATACAAATAGATTTTACTGAATAATGACATGCTAATACAAAAGTGTTCAGATCCAGGCGCTGCTTTGAAAACAGTGGAACCCCCTTTAAGTCCTGGAAAACCCCTATGGAGCCTCTTGGATGCTTCGGGATATAAAGACTATACTTATATTTCGCTTTATCAAATATTTGCTCCTCCAGTGTTAACCCCGTTGGCACCAGACTGTGTTATATCTCTGAGGTCCAATGCGACCTGCACTGAACAGAACACAATATTCCCATGCGCCTATTGTTCATCCCTTTCCCTCCCTCCATACGGAGATCACTAATCTGCCGGTGCCACCTCGCCAACAGATCTTGGCTTCTCTCAAAAGCCACCAGATGCACCAACATTTTTCCTTTACATCTGTTCTCCGAAAAAGGACGGAGAAGTCGAGGCGAGGGAATACAATGTACGATGCAGGAAGCGCGTGTTGTTATTTGCTAAGCAGCGGGCAATCTGTCCATGCTTGTTCACGCTCTGATATTCCTGTTATTGGCATCCTAGCCGGGATTTCTTCATTAATTATCTTTTCACATTTATTAAGCAAAACATAATGAGCTTAATGAGAAGAAAAATCCCAATTCATAGACGTCAAAATCTTGGCCGATGTACTCAGGACGCACGCTGAGGGCTGGTGGGAGCAGGGACGGAGCGGCTGGCTTTGTGCCCCAGGTGTTGGGGGTCACCCACCCCATTCTGTCCAGTCCCTTTAGCAAGTGGTATTTATCATGTAGAGAAAGGCACCTACTAATGTATTGTGATTGTTCATATTGCTTCCTTTGCTGGCTGGATTGATTTTTCTATCACATTATACACTGCTCGTTTCCAGGGGCTATGACCACGCTTTAATCCATCAGCAGTGGTCGTGCTGGCACACCATAGGAAAAAGCACCAACCTATGTGTGCTTCCACCAGAGAGGCTGGCGCTTTTTCCTATAGTGTGCAAGCACGGCCACCGCTGATGGATTGCAGGGTGACCATGGAAACGAGCAGTTTATAATGGGATGGAAAACTGAATCCAGCCAGCAAAGGAAACAATATAGACAATCACAATACATTAGTAAGTGCCTTGTATTAACTTTCTATACATGATAAATGTCATATGCCGAAGTGAAACCACCCCTTTAACGGCTGGGCCAGCAAAACAAGTCTTTAGCCAGGGTGAAAAAAGTATGGCTATGAATATGGATAGGGAGCAAAATTTGGAAGGGGTTTCCAAGACATATTAGTTAGATCGTCAATATTTGATAAATGGGGGTCTGTACCTGCACCACCCAGGTCAATGAAGGATCCTTTTATCCCATAGTTGCCAATATATAAAGTGGCCCTGAAAAAAAACTTTTGGTAGTAAGGTTAGGGTCACTCTTGCGTTAAACGGCTCCAGCAGGCTGTCCCGGCAGAGAAAGAGTTGACCGGATCTGGCCTAGCCAGATACTACCCTGTCTGTGTGAGTGCTTTTATGTCCTCATTTTAGGGATCAGTGGGGGTCTCAGAAGGTACACTTTAAATTCCACTGATATGGACATTTACGCTCGACCTTCTGGTAAACCCCCAAATGGTCACTTTTGAGGTAAATTTACATAACCCACCACCTTTTCTACACAGTTCATGTCATTGTTCTTCGAAAATCAGGACTGATGGTGTGTATGCTCAGCTTACCCAGTCACAGTGCTGAGCACTGGAAAGCCCATCAGTATTACAGTCTTGGAGAACCCTAAAATGGGCTGTCTGAGAGCTTCATACTGGTGACCTGTCCTCAGTATCTGATCCATGGGGGTCCGACTCCTGGCAACCCCGTTGATCAGCTGTCTGAAGAGGCTGCGGAGCTCCAGTGAGTGCCGCGACTACCCTGCAGCTTACACTAGGGGAGTGACATGATGTTTATCAGTCTGTCCACCCCACTGAGATGGAAGCACATGCTCCGTTCCATCCTTCAACTGCCACTAGCTGCAGTAGTAAGGACACGCCCTCCTGAAAAAGTATATGGCCCTGAGCTGCCAGCTTGAATTAAATCTAGCAAAGCAACTGGAGCAATGGATTAGGAGATCTCTGAATCCATGTGAGGTGCAGAGTTGGTTCTAAGTTTGTTAGAATGAGATTGGCATGTACTATACGATGACTGATTTCAATTTTTTACATTAATTATGGGATAACCCTTTGGGCTCATGCACACGACCGTATGTATTTTGCGGTCCGCAAAAAATACGGATGACATCTGTTTGCATTCCGTATTTTGCGGAACAGAACAGCTGGCTTCTAATGGAATAGTCCTATCCTTCTCCGTAATGCGAATAATAATAGGACATGTTCTATTTGTTTGCAGGACGGAAATACGGACATACGGAAACAGAATGCACACGGAGTAACTTCCGTATTGAAATGAACGGTTCCACATATGGTCCGCAAAAAAAATTGAACGGACACAGAAAGAAAATACGTTCCTGTGCATGAGCCCTTTTAAAGCTTTGATAACTTGAGTTTATTGTCCTTGTCACATCATGACACTGATCTCACTAACATGATCACGAATGGTCAGGTCATTGACCCCTACAACATCAGTACACTCTTCTCCTGAAATGCTCTGTGCCACTGTGGGATTATGCTCCTCCCACTATCTGTGATCTCCCATGTCACCATTTTCCTCTTCAGATCTAGATCCTCCCGCTGTCACTTTTAGTCCAATCGTCACTAACACAAAGACCTAATGATCAAGTCACTGCCTCCTACAAGATGAGTACACTCCTCTCCTGCTGCTGAGTGTTCCTCTCAGCCGCTCCGTGCTACGGTGCATTCTTTAAGGCAGAATATCACGGAGGAGATCAGGTCTGCATCTGGGGAAGATATTGGGCAGTGACCGAGCGAGACAAACCCGTGATCTGCCAGTCTGAAACCCAACCGGGCAGCCACGGCTCAGAGCTCAGTATTGGTTTTCCTGCTCGCTCTCAATTCTGTTTCCCCATTAAAGAAATAGTCTGAGGAACTCGAGAAGGTGGCTGAGGTTTCACGGTTCCCATTGTGAAGCAACATGACTATCGTACAGGCTGAAATCAGACATTGTCCACCCAAGATGAGGAAAGATGGCATCACTCCTCGTAGGCCAAGAACTATACACATAGTAGACTTACTTGAGGGGGTGCAGAGGTTTCATGAGTAGGCACAAGGAACCATCTTCCACATAACAAGACGCTGGATGTATTATAGATTAGGGGTCAAATATAAGCTAAACCTGTTCACATGGTGCATATGGAACCCAAAAACTGATGGGTTAGGCAACCAGTAAAAATGTCCGGCAGAGAAGGAGTTCACCAGATCCGGCATTGCTGGATTCACAAGTTCACCGCAGGATCCCCATTGACTATAATGAGATCCGGCAGTGATCCAATCACTTTCGAGCATAAATGGCGACTTACAGCTGGGGAAATGCAGCGGTTTTTGTCCAGCCGACAGCTATGCCGGAACCGCCCGCCAGATGACATAACGCAGATGTGAAAGTAGCCTTAACCCACTCAGGACTAGGTCAATTTTGAATTTTTAGTTTTCATTTTTAACTCCCCGCCTTTTTTTTCTTACTTTTCTATTCACATACTGTATGAGGTTTTTTTTTCCCAGGACAATTTGTATTTTTTTATTGGCAACGTTTAATTCATCCTATCCTGTATTTAAAAAAAAAAGGAAAAAAATGATTTGTGGGGTGAAACTGAAAAGCATTTGCAATCCGCCAGGGGTTTTATTCCTACAGCATTCACTGTGCCGTAAAAATGACACGACAACCTTATTCTGCAGAAAAGTATGAGTACAGTGTTATCAAATTTATATAGTTTTTATTATGTTTATCTACTTTTTTTTTAAATTGAAACCTATAAAAAAATCGACATTATTATTTTTGAGTCGCCATATTTGGACACCCTTACATTTTTTAGATTTCTGTCTACAGAGCAGTGTGAGGGATTTTTTTTTCTTCTTTTCTTTGCGGGGCACGCTGTAGTTTTTATTGTGGTAGACGTGACTTTTTTGATCACTTTCTACTCAACTATTTTCGGGGTTGAGTTGACCATAAAAGGATGATTCACCTATTTAGATTTTTTTTCCCATTATGGCATGCAGGATAAAAACTTTAGCACTTTAACACTTTGAACATTTTTGGACTCAACATTACCAATTATGTTCAATTTCATTATTGTTTACTTTCATATGAAAAATTGGGAAATGGGTTATTTGAATTTGTAATTATTTTTTTCAACTTAAAAATAAAAAACATTTTAACTTTTTCTTTAGTGCCCCTAGGGACATAGACTATAGTAGTTTACTATTTCTGCTGGCTTCCTATTGAGTATTATTGTGGCAGTTAACAGGGGCAGGCCCCAAGTTCAAAAGCAACCATTCAGAGCACACTGTAATTTCGCCATTGGGGGAAGGGGGGGGGGGGGATATTATAGGACACTGGACCCCTCTCCCTTTGCCTAACCGTTCAGATGCCACGGGCAATTTTGACTGCGGCATGTGAGGAGTTAATGGGCCTCAAGCAGGTAGGGGTCATCTGTACAAAAAAGCAGGCACCCTCCAGAGATGAGATTGTGCCACACATTCCCTTCACGTGGACAATATAACTGCAAGTCATTTCACACAAAGGGGTTAAAGCAGTTCTGCTTTTGACAATGCCTTTTTTTTCTTATCAAGACCCCCTGATCTTATTGTAGAAGTCCTACTGTTTGGACCACCAGTGATCAGCTGTAATGTGCTGGATACTCTGGAGACAAGTGGAGCAGAATAAGGAGTGCAGCTCTGGAGTATAGTACAAGATGTAACTCAGGATCAGCACAGGATAAGTAATGTAATGTATGTACACAGTGACTGCACCAGCAAAATAGTGAGTGCAGCTCTGGAGTATAATACAGGATGTAACTCAGGATCAGTACAGGATAAGTAATGTAATGTATGTACACAGTGACAGCACCAGCAGAATAGTGAGTGCAGCTCTGGAGTATAATACAGGATGTAACTCAGGATCAGTACAGGATAAGTAATGTAATGTATGCACACAGTGACAGCACCAGCAGAATAGTGAGTGCAGCTCTGGAGTATAATACAGGATGTAACTCTGGATCAGAACAGGATAATTAATATATGTACACAGTTACTTCCCCAGCAGAATAGTGAGTGCAGCTCTGGAGTATAATACATGATATAACTCAGGATCAGCACAGGATAATTAATGTATGTACACAATTACTTCCCCAGAAGAATAGTGAGTGCAGCTCTGGAGTATAATACATGATATAACTCAGGATCAGCACAGGATAAGTAATGTAATGTATGTACACAGTGACTCCACCAGCAGAATAATGAGTGCAGCTCTGGAGTATAATACAGGATATAACTCAGGATCAGCACAGGATAACTAATGTAATGTATGTACACAGTGATTGCTCCAGCAGAATAGTGAGTACAGTTCTGGAGTATAATACAGAATGTAACTCAGGATCAGTACAGGATAAGTAATGTATGTACACAGTGTCTCCACCAGTAGAATAGTGAGTGCAGCTCTGGAGTATAATGCAGGATGTAACTCAGGATCAGTACAGGATAAGTAATGTATGTACACAGTGTCTCCACCAGTAGAATAGTGAGTGCAGCTCTGGAGTATAATACAGGATGTAACTCAGGATCAGCACAGGATAACTAATGTATGTACACAGTGATTGCTCCAGCAGGATAGTGAGTGCAGCTCTGGAGTATAATACAGAATGTAACTCAGGATCAGTACAGGATAAGTAATGTATGTACACAGTGTCTCCACCAGCAGAATACTGAGTGCAGCTCTGGAGTATATTACAGGATGTAACTCAGGATTAGTACAGGACATGTGAAGTAATTTAAGAAGTGGCCCAATGTTACACATATATATACACACACATATATCTATATATAAATGGTGTTTAAAGGCTAAGACTACTTTCAGACTAGCGTTAATATTTTCCGGTATTGAGTTCCATCCAGGGTCTAGATACCGGAAAAAAATGCTTCAGTTTTGTTCCCGTTTATTGTCAATGGGTACAAAATGTAACTGAACAGAACGGAGTGCTCCAAAATGCATTCTGTTCCGTTCTCATATAGGAGAGCAAACCCGCTGCATGCTGCGGTTTGCTTTCTGTCCTGGGATGCGGACCACAATACAAGTCAATGGGGACGGATCCGTTTTCTCTGACACAATAGAAAACGGATCCGTCCCCCATTGACTTTCAATGGAGTTCATGACGGATCTGTCTTGGCTATGTTAAAGATAATACAACCGGATCCGTTCATAACGGATGAGGATGGTTGTATTATCAGTAACGGAAGTGTTTTTACTGAACCCTGCCGGATCCAGCAAAAACGCAGTGTGAAGGTAGCCTAAGTAATATATTAAGTATCAGTTTTGTTAGAAATTGCAAATCTAATAGGTGCTTTCCAGGAAATATAGCAGCAGCCTATGAACTGTGCGATGAAACCACATGAATAAATGACCCTTAAGTCTGCGGTTTCCAGCCGGTCGGCATCTTGCTCCACACTTAATGTTACATGATACAAAAATGTTAGCAATAGCACTCAAGGTCATGATTCTTTCAGCGCGGTGGACGGGCTCCAGCGCATACACAGCAATCAACACTCATTTTCCCCTTTTAATCTGTGATTCATTTGACAACAATGAGAAATATGTGAGGCAATGGACGGCATCACATCACACCGCTGCCCCCAGGGGTGACCTGGACTTTCCACTGTGACTCTGGACTGATTAAGTTAACGAGATGCCATATAATACGTTGTTCCAGAGGGCTCAATTAACCAGCGAAAACAATAAGGAGGTGGCCCACTAGCAACCCCTATGAAATATTTACCACAACATAAAAAAAAAAAACTTTGAGTCGTCCTGTTCTGTCACTTTTTTAACAGGTATATTTACTACCTTTTTAGTAATATAGTTTCTGGGAAAGCCGGGTGACAACCAATATGTCTGCCTTTCTCTGGTTCCTGAATAGCTCATGCAGTAAATGGGGCTGTATCACTGCATACATTTTTGAATTTGTCATTCAGGGGTTTGGGAAAGCTGGATGACAACCTTTAAGATTGATATTACTGGGGTTGCTATCCTGCTTTCCAAGGCTTCCGAATGGCAAATATGCCTAGTCATGAAAAAAAGGTGACGTATCACTGCATAACCTAAAGGGGTTGTCCTTAGGATAGGTCTTCCATATCTGATCAGTGGGGGTCCGACCCCAGGCAGCAATGCCAATTACCTGTTTGAAGAGGTTGTGGCGCTCAGGTGAACCCATTCAGCCATAGCAGATACATGTGCAGAAAGTTAGCAAGATGGAACAGGCACAAAACTGTAGGACACAGTTCAGACACAGACATAAAAAGCAAGCCCAGATACAGAAATATGGCATGACAGATCGGACAAAAAATAGAACTTGGCAAACAGAACTAGGAACTAATTCAGATACACATGGAATAGATGCAAAAGTGTGGCAAACAGAACTTGGGAAGAATTCAGATACACATGGAATAGACCCAAGAGCATGGCAAACAGAACTTAGACATGCACAGGCAAAATCAATGGAACAGACATTACAGAATCCAGACACAAACTTGACAGACCAGGGAGATAAGTACATTCAAGTAAGCATGTTGCACAACCAGGTCAGGTCACAGAATATATAGCTATTGTAACAAACTCATTAGGCAAGCAGAAGCACACAAACAGCCAAGGAAAGATTATGGGTACAAGACTGAGGGTTGATACAAGCACAAAGGAACAATTCATACCACAACTGACGCAGGGTACACCCAGCAATGGCAACATGAAGACACCACCATTGAAAACAATAGCCCCAATTCAAACCCACAAGCTGACGATGCTGGGGCACACGGTATAATGGCAACAGGTGAAACCTCATCGTAACAAGAAGAGTCAAAAAAGCGAAAGAGAAAAAAGATGTACATGAAGTAAGCAACTACATGAGCGTATCGATAAACCACTACAGTCACTCCGGAGAACCCATGTGTTACAATGATAAAATACATGGAACATATCAGCTATCAAAGGCAGGGTGTACACTATCGATGGATTTTCTACAGGCTACAATAACACTGTTATCAACAGTCCCCAGTTTGCAGGGACTGTCAGGGACTGTCCCTAGGATCGTATGCGGGCCCATTCATTTCAAAGAGGCCGCAAAAAATGCAGATAGCACACCGTATGCTGCCCACATCCGTATGTCCTTTTTGCGGCCCTGCAAACAAGACAGAACATGTCCTATACTTGTATAGGAGTTAAGAACTGGCGGCATAGAGTCATCGGGTATCCGTGTTTTGCGGATCCGCGATTTGCAGACCGCAAAACGGATACAGTCGTGTGTATGAGGCCTAACTTTAAGAGACAGTTCAGGCAAATTCAGTCTGTGCCGGGTTGAAATGAATGGGGCTTATGTAAGCACTACCTACAAGCGGACGATCCTTGCGGGTTGGGGGGCTTAAATGCCCCGAATTTACCAACTATAATGTATAACAGCTCATTTAGATTTCTGCTCCGGATGCCGTATTTTACAATATATGCCTGAGCTTGAGACAACTTAAACTCCATCTGAAACTGAGCCTGTGAGATGTGGAGAAACCACAAATGGTGACTACATACATAGCATTTCAGCTTCATATGTACCTTTTTTTTTTTTTTTTTATAAACGTGTCCCCGAAAAGGAGGGGCAAAAAAAATGGTACAAGAAAAAGTGAAGCCATTGCTCACGGCAACCAATCAGACTTTGCTTCTTTTTCCAAAGGCCTTTGGGAAAGTGAAAGTACAAATGTGATTGGTTGGTATGGGCAGCTCCTCCCCTTGCACCTGCCCTGATAAATCTTCCCCACTTTCTCTGTGTTTGATTTATTTGATGTAATTTCTGCCTCTTAATTTTGGGTCCTCGCCATGTCACTAATGCCCAGTGAAGGTTATGAAAAGGAATACGACCCCTAAGGGCACAGGAATGGTTGCCATTAATAGTTGTCACCAAGATCTGTTTTCTGTGAAGGAGTCCAAATTAACTCATAAACGGCTGGACAGAATACGACTATATATGTATATATTTCAGGTATTTTACCAGAAGGATGCTTTCTAAAAAGCATAGAAAATTTCCGCCTGAAAAAGTGCTCTGCAGCTTTAAGAGATAAGCCGACCTTATCGGCCACTATAACGGTCTCAGATGACAGAGAGGGGCAATTATCCTGTGTCAAGAGGGTCAATGGGGGGCAAGCAGATGCCACGGAGTACCACTGACATCACTATTTCCATAGCTCCTTATCCCGCTGCTGATTATTAACCCCTTCAGGACACGGCCAATTTTTTAATCACATTTTCAAAATGAGTTGTACTTTTTTTTTATGGCGCCATTTAATGTTCCATAAAATGTATTGTAAAACTGCTAAATAATTATTTGTGAGGTTAAAAAAAATACAATTCTGCCATTGCTATTTTAGTTTTGTTTTTACGGAGTTCACCGTGAGGTAAATATGACGACTGTATTCTGTGGGTCAGTGCGATTATGGCGATATACAGTAATATCTACCGGTAAATGGTTTTTATTTTGTTTAACCACTATCAAAAACTAACTTTTTTGCCATATTCTGACAATTTTTTCCTTCAACGGAGTTGTCTTTTGTTTTGCAGGGAGAGCATTCGTTTTTATCTGTATCATTTTGCCATACAAGCAACTTTTTCCGTAATTTTTGGGGGAAACAATGTGACCAAAAAATAGGCAATCCTGGCACTGAATAATTTTTTTTTTTATATGAGAAATGGGAAACTTTTATTGCTTTTTCTTAAAAAAAAATTTTGTATAACTTTTTATAACTGAGTTTTTCTTTTTTTCTGTTAGCTCCCTTAGGGAATTCAAGTTGGATCGCTTGCACTACTCAAGAGAGGAAAGGTTTAATTTGATCAGTAATATAGCAGACCCCCAGCTGCCACCTCCCTTTCTCTAACTGCTTAGTTGCAGCGGTCACTATGGACTCCGGCATCTAAGAGGCCAAGCTTGTAGTCACACTATATGGACAAAAGAAGTGGGACAATTTGGGTGTTTCATTCAGTCCCATTGCCACAGGTGTATAAAATCCAGCCCTTTGCCATGCAGTCATCTTTACACACATTTGTGAAAGAATGGCACGATCTGAAGAGCTCACTGAAAGGCGTGGTCCTGTAATAGGATGTCACCACTGCAACTAGTCGGTTTATGGAATTTCTTCCCTCCTAGTTATTCCACCATCAACTGTTGTATTATTGTAGTGAAAGAGGAAGCTTTTAGGAACCACAACAACTAACGTAAAGTTAGAGCGCTGAGGAGTATAGTCCATAAAAGTCATCAATGCTCTGCTGACTCAATAACCGCAGAGTCCATCATTTGTTTGGCAACAACTTGAGCACAAAACCTGTGCTGTGCCGGGAGCTTCATGGCATGGGTTTCCATAGCCGAGCAGCTGCATACAAGCACAATGCCAAGCAGCAGATAGAGTGGTGTAAAGCACGTCAACACTGGACTCTGGAGCAATGGAGACTTGTTGTGTGGAGTGATGAATCACACTTCTCTATCTGGAAGTCTGACGGATGAGTCTGGGTTTGGTGAATGCCAGGAGAACGTTACCTGCCTGACTGGTGGAGGAGGGATGATGCTATGGGGTGTTTTTCACAAGTCAGCCTAGGCCTTCTTAGTTCCAGTAAAGACAAATCTTAATACTTCAGCAGACCAACAAGTTCTGGACAATTGTATGCTTCCAACTTTATGGGAACAGTTTGGAGAAGGCTTTTTTATGCTCCAGCCTGACTGTGCACAAAGCAAGGGCCATAACGACATGGTTGGGTGAGTTTGGAGTGGAAGAACTTGACTGGCCTCAACCTCGCCCAACACCTTTGGGATGAACTAGAATGGAGAATGTGAGCCAGGCCCTCTCATCCAACATCAGGGTCTGACCTCACAAATGCACTTCTGGATGAATGGGCAAAATCCCACAGACACACTACAAAATCTTGTGGAAACCCTCCCAAAAGCTGTTTTAGCTGCAGACGGGGTGGGGTGGGGAGTCAATTCCATATTAATGACTATTGGTTTAGCATGAGATGTCATAAAAGCTCCTGTAGGTGTCCCGATACTTCTGCCCATATAGTGTATCTCCGATCCTGGCCGCTGAAGGAGGGTGTCTGCTGTGTAATGAAGACGTCACCCGCCGTATATGGAGCTGGCCCAGCTCATGAGCCCCCTCCATGTGCTCCTCAACTGTACAGTTAAGCCAAGGACCACAAACGGGTTAAAGGGAAATACTTCACAAGAAGATTTTAAAGAAGAGATAAGAATTATAAATACAATGTCCAAGTACCTGTTTGGGAAAGGGATCCAAGAGCTGGAATTCATACTTGTAGAGCATCAGAGCAAGTATCATTTGGATTTCCATGAGTGCAAACCACCTGAATAAAAGTATACATATATCAGATATGGCGTGTTTCATATGTATGGCTCAATCAATCAAATACAGTACAGTTCCCGTAACCTGTTGTCAATAAGACATAACATTTCCGCCCCACTAATGATAAATCCCACCCTGCTCCGTAAAGCGGAGTGCAGCATCCACATTTGTATTGGCTGATTACAATGGCCGCCATTTTGTTTGCACTATGACTGGAAGGGGAACCTGTCCAAATATTTTGGACCCCACAGGAAACATGGCACCCAGCATCTTATAGATAGAAATACACTATGGAAAGAGTCTATAGAAACACAACAAGGCATCTATAGTGAACATAGGACATAGGTACAGGAATGCATTTTAGATACAGTACTATATTATTTAATTAATAATAATAATTATTATTATTATTAATGTATTATTTTATTTTATTCGTTTTGCATTTGCAAAACGTATGTGACAAAGGGCACTTGGAAGAGACTTACAGGGATGCCAATGGAGGCAGCACTAGCGACATCACAGCAAGAAATCAGAATGGGTGAGCTCACAGAGACAAGGAAGAACCAGTGACATCACACAGAGATGAACGATACATTGGGGGACAGCACTCCTTCCATAAAATGTCCTCTTTATTTGCCATACACTTTAAGGCATATTAGAAAAGTTTCAGCTCATGTCTACAAGTTGGACCTTTTTCTGCTGTATGTATGTGACCGGAAGAGGTTCCTGTGGTTCTTCTAATTTTTATTGACAGATTCACATACAGAGGGAAGAAAATGTGACTTCAGAAAGAATACAGAACCATCTACATCACAAAGACAGAACAAAATGTATCACTAAGAGAAGTTAGAACCAGTGACTTCACAAAGAAGACAGAACCAATGATATCAGTAAGAGAAGAAAGAGCCAGTGACTTCACAAAGAAAACACAGAGACATCATAAAGAAGACAGAACCAGTGACATCTTAAAAAGAAGGCAGATCAGTGACAACACAAAGAAAACAAAACCAGTGACATCACAAAGAAGACAGAGCCAATGATATCACTAAGAGAAGATAGAACTAGTGACTTCACAAAGACAGAACAAAATGTATGACTAAGAGAAGTTAGAACCAGTGATTTCACAAACACTGAACCAGTGAGATCACAAAGAAGCCAGAACCAGCTACAGCACAAAGAAAACAGATTTACATCATAGAGAGAAAACAACTGGTGACATCACAGAACTGATGACATCACAGAGAGAAAACAACTGGTGACATTGCAGAGAGAAAACAGAACTGGTGACATCACAGAGAGAAAACAGAACTGGTGACATCACAGAGAGAAAACAGAACTGGTGACATCACAGAGAGAAAACAACTGGTGACATCACAGAGAGAAAACAACTGGTGACATCACAGAGAGAAAACAACTGGCGACATCACAGAGAGAAAACAACTGGTGACATCACAGAGAGAAAACAACTGATGACATCTCAGGGAGAAAACAACTGGTGACATCACAGAGAGAAAACAACTGGTGACATCACAGAGAGAAAACAGAACTGGTGATCACAGAGAGAAAACAACTGGTGACATCACAGAGAGAAAACAACTGATGGCATCTCAGGGAGAAAACAACTGGTGACATCACAGAGAGAAAACACACTGGTGACATCACAGAGAGAAACAACTGGTGACATCACAGAGAGAAAACAGAACTGGTGACATTACAGAGAGAAAACAACTGGTGACATCACAGAGAGAAAACATAACTGGTGACATCACAGAGAGAAAACAACTGGTGACATCACAGAAAGAAAACAACTGGTGACATCACAGAAAGAAAACAGAACTGGTGACATCACAGAGAGAAAACAACTGGTGACATCATAGAGAGAAAACAGAACTAGTGACATCACAGAGAAAAAACAGAACTGGTGACATCACAGAAAGAAAAAAACTGGTGACATCACAGAAAGAAAACAACTGGTGACATCGCAGAGAGAAAACAGAACTGGTGACATCACAGAGAGAAAACAACTGGTGACATCACAGAGAGAAAACAGAACTAGTGACATCACAGAGAGAAAACAGAACTGGTGACATCATAGAGAGAAAACAGAACTGGTGACATCACAGAGAGAAAACAACTGGTGACATCACAGAAAGAAAACAACTGGTGACATCACAGAAAGAAAACAGAACTGGTGACATCACAGAGAGAAAACAACTGGTGACATCATAGAGAGAAAACAGAACTAGTGACATCACAGAGAGAAAACAGAACTGGTGACATCATAGAGAAAACAGAACTGGTGACATCACAGAGAAAACAACTGGTGACATCATAGAGAGAAAACAACTGGTGACATCACAGAGAGAAAACAGAACTGATGACATCACAGAAAGAAAACAACTGGTGACATCACAGAAAGAAAACAACTGGTGACATCACAGAGAGAAAACAGAACTGGTGACATCATAGAGAGAAAACAACTGGTGACATCATAGAGAGAAAACAGAACTGGTGACATCACAGAGAGAAAACAACTGGTGACATCACAGAGAGAAAACAACTGGTGACATCACAGAGAGAAAACAGAACTGGTGACATCATAGAGAGAAAACAGAACTGGTGACATCACAGGGAGAAAACAGAACTGGTGACATCACAGAGAAAACAGAACTGGTGACATCACAGAGAAAACAACTGGTGACATCACAGAGAGAAAACAGAACTGGTGACATCACAGAGAAAACAACTGGTGACATCACAGAGAGAAAACAACTGGTGACATCATAGAGAGTAAACAGAACTGGTGACATCACAGAGGAAAACAGAACTGGTGACATCACAGAGAAAACAGAACTGGTGACATCATAGAGAGTAAACAGAACTGGTGACATCACAGTGAGAAAACAGAACTGGTGACATCATAGAGAGTAAACAGAACTGGTGACATCACAGTGAGAAAACAGAACTGGTGACATCACAGAAAGAAAACACAATTGATGATGTCACAGACAAGGCAGAACATGTGATATCACAGATAGAAGACAGAAAAAACTGTGACATCACACAGGAGAGGCAAATCTGAGTATAGGTTCCCATCTAAAGTATGTTAGATGGGCCCACAGAAAAATATGCGCAACGAGCCTCACACTTTTGGCAGTAATGCAATTCAGGATAATCTTTGGTTATAATGTCTGCATTACAGAACAATTAAATAAAACAGGGGACTAACAGAACGGTGCACTGGATACTATATTAATTTATTAAAATTAAAACAAGTAAAAGAATAAAACATTTGCAAAAAATGGGAATTTTCAACACATTTCAGTGTCGGACCACCACCTTCATCAGGTAAAATATGAAGACGGCGGTCCGCTTCTGAAATGCATTGTATACTCCCTTTTTTTACATGTTTTATACTTTTATGTGTTTTTAATTTTAATAAATTAACATAGTATCCAGTGCAGCGCCCCTTTAGTCACGTTTTACTTAATTGATGGATGTCTGGCGGGAAGGTGCAGCAGCCCGGTATTCCTCTAACGTGAGGTACTGTGCTTCTCTTTGGTGTTGTGCCCGGCACTGCATAATATTTTCTAGTAAGGAACTGTCTGTGATGTGTATGGGAGAAGTACCATCTAAGGTTCTGCGCTTGGGGATCGCCCCCATATCTTTTCCTTTAATCTCTGCATGTCTTTGCACATAAAGCAGTGTGCTGCTACATGACAAGCTGATTTGCTTTTGCCATGGTAGCGTGCACTTGTGCCTTCATTTCATACTGTTTGGCTGTTCATTTAACTATGATTTTTGCATCACACAAAAGAGACTAGTGACATCACAGGGAGAAGACAAAACTAGTAACATTGCAATAAGACATATCTGTAAAGAATCTACAGCAAGTCCAGTTGCCTTGATTTATTCTTTACAGATATACCATGACCTGGATAAATGAGAACCTTCACAGACATTGCAATAAGACGATACAGCTAGGAACATCAGAGAGAGCAAACAACTTGTGACATAATACAGAGAAGACAAATCCACTGATGTCACTGAGATGTTGGAACTAGTGACAATAAAGAGATGACACAATTAGTGACATCACAGAAAAAGGCAAAACTTGTGACACCACGGAGAGGAAAACCAGTGACATCACAGAGAAGACAGAACTAGGGACTTCATGTGACAAATTTACCTGCCTGGGCTCCAAAGGCTAGATCTCCAGCTTCGATCATCTGGGTGTTGCTGGGACTAAACATCTGGTCTCCAGAGCTTACTTCAGGCCTACTTGGTCATGAGATGTGGTTGCCTCTGTCTCGGCGGGTGATGTTTATGCACGGGCCAGGGTACCAGGAGAAGTCATGTGGACCAACTTTCTCCCTTGAACATTCCACAGAGTCTTTATTACAGATCTTTACCCCCTCTCGGGGGAGGACTGTTATCTGGGTAGTCATTGACAGATTCTCCAAGATGTGTCATCAGGTTCTGCTAAAGAAGCTTCCTGATGCTAAGAAATTTACAATTCTTTTATTGATAATATTCTCAGATTGCATGGGACACCGGAGTCCATTGACTCGGAGTACAGTTTGTCTCTAGATTCTGGAGAGAGTTTAGCAAAAGGTTGGAAATCAAACTGTCCTTCTCTGGACAAACTGTAAGGGTCAACCAAGTTTTGGAGCAGTTTTTGAGGAGCTTTTTATCTGATTGTCAAAATAAATGTAAAAAATATTTGTCACTAGCAGAGTTTGAAGGAGTGTAGAAGTAGGCCTGAGGTCAAGAGCAGAGCCAGGGGTGGTAACCAATACTGAACACAATTTAAACTGGGGTACCACTAAAATATAACCTTTAATGATTCTATTAATATATGCTCAAATAATATCACAATTATCAACAGTGAGCCAGTGCCGGCTCAGTGTCAAAGGCACAATGTATTGTGCCACAACAATTCTGTGCAAACAAAATACAAATAAGTGCATGAATAGATAGGAAAGGATGCGGAGAGACAGGTCACTGGGTCTCTGACCCTATCACTCCCTATCGATCCACAAAGGCGCCTAGATGTGCCCTGTTAAATCCCTTCTTGACAGGACAGTGATCGCCCAGTTTAATCAAGAAAAAGAGAAAAGGGAAATGAGCAAGCTAAGGTGCTCAAATACACATGTTAAAATGGGGTACGTGACGTGTATTCCCCATCAAAATCTGTCCCAACGCATTTCCTCGGCTATCGCCGGTTCATCAGGGGACCATACAATGAATCCTTCAAAAGAGGTTGCTAGGTGCATCGATATTGAGCTGAATTCATAAATATTAAGTACATCAATGATAACCTGAGTACATAATTGCAAAATGTACCAATGCTGAATACACAGAGGCAAACAATGTTGCCCATGTAAGATGAAGTATATAAACACACTGGGTACATATGAAGCTCACAAACAATGGTGTTAATGCAACTAAAGATGCCCGATGTATTTTAAAGTCACAGAGAAAGATATAATATTGCCCAGCTACTTATCTTCTCCAGGTAGTTAAACAGGAGGTCAGCGGCATGTAAGGCGTCCGGTCTGGCGTATGAGAGGCATGGCTTCACCGCGTATGGCAGCAGCAATTGCCAGCTCGCCGTGTGCGATTTAAATAGAGCGCCGAGTTAGCCAAGCGTCCACCCAGACTATCCCACGTGACACATCACGTGAGTAATGACGTGGGGGCACGTGACTATAGAGGTGCCGCCCCTACAGGTCCTCTACTACGATACAACTATGAATAGCAGGCAAGGACCTGGGATAAAAGGTCCGCCCCATGTATGACGCAGCAGAGTCACCTGATCAAGCAGTCATCGGGAGGTTGCTGAGCAAAACACCGCTTAACCGATGGCGCTTGTTATGATAAATATATCCCGGTATATGCACCTATAAATATAAGTACATGCCTGGGGTACAGGGGTTCAAAACTATAAGCAGGAGAACTAGGTCACACTGACAAACATATATAGACTTAGAGAGGTAAGAGGGAGCAGTCGTGAGACAATAAATACATCAACAATAGCCAGAAATACCAAAAAAGATGAACCAAGTCTGGTCCACCAATGGTGGGGGTTGTAATAGATCAAAATAATAAAGGGAATATCAGTCCAGCATTACCGATAGTACTTCACAGTAGTCCTAAAGAATAGGACCATGGTTCTCATCAATTAGATGAAACAACCAAACCATAGTTGCTCATTCAATCCTACCGGGTGAGAAGTTCTTAATTCATAGATCCACCAGGTTTCACGCATGCTTTCCTATCCATTCATGCACTTATTTGTATTTTGTTTGCACAGAATTGTTGTGGCACAATACATGGTGCCTATGACACTGAGCCGGCACTGGCTCACTGTTGATAATTGTGATATTATTTGAGCATATATTAATAGAATCATTAAAGGTTATATTTTAGTACTAGCAGAGTTTGCTATCAACAATGTCAGTATCATGCCCTGCTCTGGTGAGGTGCGGAGGTCTGTCAGGTTGGCAGCACGTGTGTAGTTTTCTGTTTACTTGGAGTGAGCTGTACCTGCCTCCCTTCAGGTGCACTGGGTGGGGTCGTTAATGTCAGTTTAAATCAAGCACCTACCCAGTGTCCCTTGCAGGTTATAGCTTCTTTCTCACTGAGGAAAGTTTGATTGCTGTTTCTGCTCTGCTTCAAAAGATAAGTGTGTTTTTTCTTTCCATTTGTGTTCTGTCTAGGCTGTTAGTTAGACACCTGCTTCCTCCAGGATTAGAGTAAGCAGGCTGCCTTTCTTCCCCCTTGTCCACTATCTCAGGGACTATAGAGTTCAGTCTTAGGCATGGGGGCACGTTTATTCCCACCTTTGGGGTCTACACGTGTGCACAGCAGTCTAGGGTCAGCTGATAGGATCTTGTGTGTCTATTGTATCTTGTACCCTTCCCGGCGTGACAGTCAGCTCCTCTAGTAACTTCTCACCTTTCTATTATGGGTTGATTCTGCATTTTTCTTAAGTGTCCGAGTTTAGTGTTGCGAGTCCTGGATTCCATGTTGAATGATCTGTGCACAGTTTGGGCCCAGGCTCATAAGGGCCTGTAAAAAGCTCAAAGCATCCAGTGTGAAAAGCGAATAGGAAACGTTTCTTGGCTCTGTATTTTGTTCTAGGGGAACCTGTCTGGCTTTCTACTAAAAATTTGTACCTTAGGGTCCCATCTGGTAAACTCGTTCGGAAATGTATTGGCTAATATAAGATTACCTCTATTAATCCACTATCTTTTGCTTTACAGTTGCCATCCTCCTTTAGAATACATAATGTTTTCAACAAATCACTGCTTAAGAAATACATTCCTCCTGTGACTCCTCCATCTAAACCTCCAGTTTTTATCCAAGGTGAACTGGAGTAGAAGGTGGAGAAAATTCTTGAGTCTCGGAGGGTTCAGGACTCTCTGCAGTACCTTATCCAATGGAAGGGATATGGCGCTGAGGAGAGAACATGGGTTGCGTCTCGGGATGTTCATGCTCCTTAGGAAGTTGATTAGGAAGTTTCATCTCGAGTTTCCATCAAAGCCTACTCCCCATGTTGAGGGTCCACTTACCCCTCTTAAAATGGGGGGGGGGGGGTAATGTAATTAACTTACCTGTCTGGGCTCCACAGGCATTACCCTTCACATAGGGAAGACAAATCCTTCGATGTCACCAAGATGTTAGAAAAAGATATCACGTAATCAGTAATATCACAGAAAGCAGTTGTGACATTACGGAGAGGAAAGAATCCAAGATGAAAGAACCAGTGACATCACAGACAAGAAATAACCAGTGACATCACACAGAAGACAAAACTAGTGACATGACAGAAAGGAGACAAAGTGACATCAGAACGCTAACTAATAGCATCGGACAAAGAAGACAGAACTGGTAACGTCACAGAGAGAAGACAAAACGTCTGACGTCACTGACTAGTGACATCACGGGAGGATGACATCATTGACAGTAGATGAAACTGCTGACATTACTAAACTAATACACACTAGTGACAACATCAATGAGTAGTGGCTGAACATTGGCAGAAGAATCAATGACATCACTGAGAATGATATCACTTTGGGGGGACAGAACTTGTTACACCATTGAGGGAAAATATAAGAGGTGGATGACGGTAGAGAAAAACTGCATTTGCTGAAAGCAAAAAATGGGGGTAAGTCAATCCCTGAAAGCCTGAAATATTGCACCAAATTGTAAATGTAGTGACATCACCAAAGGAAGCAGTGTTATTGACATCACACAGGTGTTAAAGAGATGATGACATCACAAAAACCGACGTATGCAAATGATCCTCAGCAAAACAGAGTGCCATATACAGCAGTATGGCTTGTTCCCAGACAAATTTTACCCTAACACAACTGAACAGGCCACGGGAGGGGCGGGGGGAGCTTCAGGAGGTCATTTGGTCATAGAGAGGTCTTTTAAAGACTTAAGTTCTCTGAGCTGCCTGTCGCTGCGTCCACTGCAGGAGATGATAAACATGAGTCTGATACTGTCTGCTCCATTCCCAGGAGACCCAGTGATCCCAAGCCTCAGCCAAAAATAGACTGTGTGAAAAATGGAAGATATTTCAGCCCGTGATTAACTCATTCATGGATCCACAGAGGAGCCAAGAAAACTACAAAAATAATAACGACCCGTATACAAGTCTTAAAAATATACAAAAAAAACTAAGCCAAAGGGTGCACTTTCCCAGCAGAGTCAACCTCAGCCTTCGTTACCGATGCCAAGGTGCATATCACCCCCGATGGAGACCAAAAGGACTCTCTGTTGGGTGGATGGGGGCCTAGGGCTACATTCAACGTAGGTTCTAGGAGCTTTTCAGGATTATACACCAAAAGCGCACAAGAAGTGTGATGTGAACATAGACTAATCCCCAGGTCACGATCACAGCTGCCAGGAGTGAAGGCCAAGGGTCGAAAAAATATAAGCAACTGTGAGATGAGTTAAATGGGTGGGGCTGTGACAACTTTTTTTTCCCATGAAAAACAGACCGCTAATGAAGGACGGATTCAATATCTTGTGAAATCCTGGTCGAAATAAAAAGGAAAAACAGGCAAAAGTACAAAACAAAGGAGGAAAAAAAAGGTAAAATATATATATATATAGAGAGAGAGAGAGAGAGAGAGATACGCACACTAAAGAAAATAGGAAGAGGGATTAGGAAGAGAGACGGGCACTCTGGCTAGGCGCCAGTCAGACATCGGAAAAGTTGTATTGCGTCTGTCCGTCACCAGGAATATAGATAAGGGTTGTTCTGACATCTACACTTTAAGTGCTCCGTTTATTTTTCAATAGCCACATCAGGGCCGGACTATGAGGTATAAATAACGTGATGACAGGATGTCTCACCAACACAAGTAGAGAGCAAGCAATGCGAGCAAACACCGATCCCGCATAACAGTTAAAGGGGAAAACACAAAAAAATTATATATATAACAGATCCTCTATACTACGCCACACAGGAGAGCTGACAGATCCTCTATACTACACCACACAGGAGAGCTGACAGATCCTCTATACTACACCACATAAGAGAGCTGACAGATCCTCTATACTACACCACACAGGAGAGCTGACAGATCCTCTATACTACACCACACAGGAGAGCTGACAGATCCTCCATACTACACCACACAGGAGAGCTGACAGATCCTCTATACTACACCACACAGGAGAGCTGACAGATCCTCTATACTACACCACACAGGAGAGCTGACAGATCCTCTATACTACACCACACAGGAGAGCTGACAGATCCTCTATACTACACCACACAGGAGAGCTGACAGATCCTCTATACTACACCACACAGGAGAGCTGACAGATCCTCTATACTACACCACACAGGAGAGCTGACAGATCCTCTATACTACACCACACAGGAGAGCTGACAGATCCTCTATACTACACCACACAGGAGAGCTGACAGATCCTCTATACTACACCACACAGGAGAGCTGACAGATCCTCTATACTACACCACACAGGAGAGCTGACAGATCCTCTATACTACACCACACAGGAGAGCCGACAGATCCTTCTATACTACACCACATAAGAGAGCTGACAGATCCTCTATACTACACCACACAGGAGAGCTGACAGATCCTCTATACTACACCACATAAGAGAGCTGATAGATCCTCTATACTACACCACACAGGAGAGCTGACAGATCCTCTATACTACACCACACAGGAGAGCTGACAGATCCTCTATACTACACCACACAGGAGAGCTGACAGATCCTCTATACTACACCACACAGGAGAGCTGACAGATCCTCTATACTACACCACACAGGAGAGCTGGGAGATCCTCTATACTACACCACACAGGAGAGCTGACAGATCCTCTATACTACACCACACAGGAGAGCCGACAGATCCTCTATACTACACCACACAGGAGAGCCGACAGATCCTCTATACTACACCACACAGGAGAGCCGACAGATCCTCTATACTACGCCACACAGGAGAGCTGACAGATCCTCTATACTACACCACACAGGAGAGCTGACAGATCCTCTATACTACACCACACAGGAGAACCGACAGATCCCCTATACTACACCACACAGGAGAGCTGACAGATCCTCTATACTACACCACACAGGAGAGCCGACAGATCCTCTATACTACACCACACAGGAGAGCCGACAGATCCTCTATACTACACCACACAGGAGAGCCGACAGATCCTCTATACTACACCACACAGGAGAGCTGACAGATCCTCTACACTACACCACACAGGAGAGCTGACAGATCCTCCATACTACACCACACATGAGAGCTGACAGATCCTCTATACTACACCACATAAGAGAGCTGACAGATCCTCTATACTACACCACACAGGAGAGCCGACAGATCCTCTATACTACACCACACAGGAGAGCCGACAGATCCTCTATACTACACCAAACAGGAGAGCTGACAGATCCTCTATACTACACCACACAGGAGAGCTGACAGATCCTCTATACTACACCAAACAGGAGAGCTGACAGATCCTCTATACTACACCACACAGGAGAGCTGACAGATCCTCTATACTACACCACACAGGAGAGCCGACAGATCCTCTATACTACACCACACAGGAGAACAGACAGATCCTCTATACTACACCACACAGGAGAGCTGACAGATCCTGTATACTACACCACACAGGAGAGCCGACAGATTCTCTATACAACACAGGAGAGCTGACAGATCCTCTATACTACACCACACAGGAGAGCTGACAGATCCTCTATACTACACCACACAGGAGAGCTGACAGATCCTCTATACTACACCACACAGGAGAGCTGACAGATCCTCTATACTACACCACACAGGAGAGCCGACAGATCCTCTATACTACACCACACAGGAGAGCTGACAGATCCTCTATACTACACTATACAGGAGAGCTGACAGATTATCTATACTACACCACACAGGAGAGCTGACAGATCCTCTATACTACACTATACAGGAGTAGAGTTGTTTCGGTACCAAAATTTTGATTCGGTATCGATACCATAAAAAAGTATTGCGATACTCGATACCATTCGATACCACGCGAAAAAATAAAACGCCAAAGAAATCCGCGTGCATTCCACATTTTATGAAACCGCTGGCTCATAATACAACAGTCCTATCCTACTTTTTGTGGGGGCAAGGCGACTAAAAGAAAATGGCGAATCGTGCATTTTTCTTTTTCTTTTTTTTTCTTTTACGGCGTTCACCGCATAAAAGTGGATTTTTTTAATAGTTTGGACTTTTGAGACGCAGCGATATGTAATATTTTATTTATTGTTTATATATTTTATATGTAAAATTGGGAAAGGGGGTCATTTATAATTAATATTTTGGTGTACTTTAACTTTTTTTTTTTTTTACAGTTTATTTATTAACTATTTTCCCCTTAGGGGCTAGAACCTGGGATCTTCTCATCCTATTCACCCTGATAGAGCTCTATCAGGGTGAATAGGACTCACCTCTCCCTGCTGCCTTGTGCTCTGTGCACACAGCAGCAGGGAGCAGACAAGGCAGCCAGGACTTCAGAAGCGTCCTGGTTACCATGGTAACCGATCGGAGCCCCAGCATTACAGTGCTGGGGCTCCGATCACTGCCACTGCCACCAATGAGGAGGAGGTGAGGGGACCCTGTGGCCACTGCCACCAATGATTTTATTACTGGGGGAAGGGGGGCACACTGCCCACTGCCCACCAATGTTTTAATACATATAAATGCAGGCAGAAGGCACAGGCTGCCGGCACCTGCCTGTGACCGAGCACTGCGATCAGAGGCTATTAACCCCTCAGGTGCCGCACCTGAGGGGTTAATTGCCTCTGATCGCAGTGCTGAGTCACAGGCAGGTGCCGGCAGCCTGTGCTTCTGCCTGCATCTATATAAGAAACTGTACTCGGCATTGCTGGCCAGTGCTCCCGTCCCCCAGCTCCGCCCCTCCTCCCGCCCCCGCTCCGCCCCTCTCCCTCTATTGGTTGAGCGGCAGCACAGGGGAGGGAGACACTTGCCTCCTTCTCCCTGTGCTGCCGAGGAGAACATGGCGCGCTGAGAGCGGCGCAGCCATGCTCTCCTATACTGGGCTGTGCAGTAGTGCAGCCCAGTATCGATAAAATACTTTTCCTGGTATCGAGTGCGATACCAGAGAAAATATCGATTGAGTATCGAAAGTTCGATACCGAAACAACCCTATACAGGAGAGCTGACAGATCCTCTATACTACACCACACAGGAGAGCTGACAGATCCTCTATACTACACCACACAGGAGAGCTGACAGATCCTCTATACTACACCACACAGGAGAGCTGACAGATCCTCTATACTACACCACACAGGAGAGCTGACAGATCCTCTATACTACACTACACAGGAGAGCTGACAGATCCTCTATACTACACCACACAGGAGAGCTGACAGATCCTCTATACTACACCACACAGGAGAGCTGACAGATCCTCTATACTACACTCCACAGGAGAGCTGACAGATCCTCTATACTACACCACACAGGAGAGCTGACAGATCCTCTATACTACACCACACAGGAGAGCTGACAGATCCTCTATACTACACCGCACAGGAGAGCTGACAGATCCTCTATACTACACCACACAGGAGAGCTGACAGATCCTCTATACTACACCACACAGGAGAGCTGACAGATCCTGTATACTACACCACACAGGAGAGCCGACAGATCCTCTATACTACACCACACAGGAGAGCTGACAGATCCTCTATACTACACCACACAGGAGAGCTGACAGATCCTCTATACTACACCACACAGGAGAGCTGACAGATCCTCTATACTACACCACACAGGAGAGCTGACAGATCCTCTATACTACACCACACAGGAGAGCTGACAGATCCTCTATACTACACCACACAGGAGAGCTGACAGATCCTCTATACTACACCACACAGGAGAGCTGACAGATCCTCTATACTACACCACACAGGAGAGCTGACAGATCCTCTATACTACACCACACAGGAGAGCCGACAGATTCTCTATACTACACCACAGGAGAGCTGACAGATCCTCTATACTACACCACACAGGAGAGCTGACAGATCCTCTATACTACACCACACAGGAGAGCCGACAGATCCTCTATACTACACCACACAGGAGAGCTGACAGATCCTCTATACTACACCACACAGGAGAGCTGACAGATCCTCTATACTACACCACACAGGAGAGCCGACAGATCCTCTATACTACACCACACAGGAGAGCCGACAGATCCTCTATACTACACCACACAGGAGAACTGACAGATCCTCTATACTACACCACACAGGAGAGCTGACAGATCCTGTATACTACACCACACAGGAGAGCTGACAGATCCTCTATACTAC
The DNA here is from genome assembly GCA_033119425.1 of Bufotes viridis. NCBI lineage: Eukaryota > Metazoa > Chordata > Amphibia > Anura > Bufonidae > Bufotes > Bufotes viridis. The sequence goes on along the minus strand of CM065592.1, from coordinate 42,170,029 downwards.
ACCACACAGGAGAGCTGACAGATCCTCTATACTACACCACACAGGAGAGCCGACAGATTCTCTATACTACACAGGAGAGCTGACAGATCCTCTATACTACACCACACAGGAGAGCTGACAGATCCTCTATACTACACCACACAGGAGAGCCGACAGATCCTCGATACTACACCACACAGGAGAGCTGACAGATCCTCTATACTACACTATACAGGAGAGCTGACAGATTATCTATACTACACCACACAGGAGAGCTGACAGATCCTCTATACTACACTATACAGGAGAGCTGACAGATCCTCTATACTACACCACACAGGAGAGCTGACAGATCCTCTATACTACACCACACAGGAGAGCTGACAGATCCTCTATACTACACCACACAGGAGAGCTGACAGATCCTCTATACTACACCACACAGGAGAGCCGACAGATCCTCTATACTACACCACACAGGAGAGCCGACAGATCCTCTATACTACACCACACAGGAGAGCTGACAGATCCTCTATACTACACCACACAGGAGAGCTGACAGATCCTGTATACTACACCACACAGGAGAGCTGACAGATCCTCTATACTACACCACACAGGAGAGCTGACAGATCCTCTATACTACACCACACAGGAGAGCCGACAGATCCTCTATACTACACACAGGAGAGCTGACAGATCCTCTATACTACACCACACAGGAGAGCTGACAGATCCTCTATACTACACCACACAGGAGAGCCGACAGATCCTCTATACTACACCACACAGGAGAGCTGACAGATCCTCTATACTACACCACACAGGAGAGCCGACAGAACCTCTATACTACACCACACAGGAGAGCTGACAGATCTCTCTATACTACACCACACAGGAGAGCTGACAGATCCTCTATACTACACCACACAGGAGAGCCGACAGATCCTCTATACTACACCACACAGGAGAGCTGACAGATCCTCTATACTACACTATACAGGAGAGCTGACAGATCCTCTATACTACACCACACAGGAGAGCTGACAGATCCTCTATACTACACCACACAGGAGAGCTGACAGATCCTCTATACTACACTACACAGGAGAGCTGACAGATCATCTATACTACACCACACAGGAGAGCCGACAGATCCTCTATACTACACCACACAGGAGAGCTGACAGATCCTCTATACTACACCACACAGGAGAGCTGACAGATCCTCTATACTACACCACACAGGAGAGCTGACAGATCCTCTATACTACACCACACAGGAGAGCCAACAGATCCTCTATACTACACCACACATGAGAGCTGACAGATCCTCTATACTACACCACACAGGAGAGCCGACAGATCCTCTATACTACACCACACAGGAGAGCTGACAGATCCTCTATACTACACTATACAGGAGAGCTGACAGATTATCTATACTACACCACACAGGAGAGCTGACAGATCCTCTATACTACACTATACAGGAGTAGAGTTGTTTCGGTACCAAAATTTTGATTCGGTATCGATACCATAAAAAAGTATTGCGATACTCGATACCATTCGATACCACGCGAAAAAAATAAAAACGCCAAAGAAATCCGCGTGCATTCCACATTTTATGAAACCGCCGGCTCATAATACAACAGTCCTATCCTACTTTTTTGTGGGGGCAAGGCGACTAAAAGAAAATGGCGAATCGTGCATTTTTCTTTTTCTTTTTTTCTTTTACGGCGTTCACCGCATAAAAGTGGATTTTTAATAGTTTGGACTTTTGAGACGCGGCGATATGTAATATTTTATTTATTGTTTATATATTTTATATGTAAAATTGGGAAAGGGGGTCATTTATAATTAATATTTTGGTGTACTTTAACTTTTTTTTTTTACAGTTTATTTATTAACTATTTTCCCCTTAGGGGCTAGAACCTGGGATCTTCTCATCCTATTCACCCTGATAGAGCTCTATCAGGGTGAATAGGATCTCACCCTCTCCCTGCTGCCCTGTGCTCTGTGCACACAGCAGCAGGGAGCAGACCAAGGCAGCCAGGACTTCAGAGCGTCCTGGTTACCATGGTAACCGATCGGAGCCCCAGCATTACAGTGCTGGGGCTCCGATCACTGCCACTGCCACCAATGAGGAGGAGGTGAGGGGACCCTGTGGCCACTGCCACCAATGATTTTATTACTGGGGGAAGGGGGCACACTGCCCACTGCCCACCAATGTTTTAATACATATAAATGCAGGCAGAAGGCACAGGCTGCCGGCACCTGCCTGTGACCGAGCACTGCGATCAGAGGCTATTAACCCCTCAGGTGCCGCACCTGAGGGGTTAATTGCCTCTGATCGCAGTGCTGGAGTCACAGGCAGGTGCCGGCAGCCTGTGTCTTCTGCCTGCATTTATATAAGAAACTGTACTCGGCATTGCTGGCCAGTGCTCCGTCCCCAGCTCCGCCCCTCCTCCCGCCCCGCTCCGCCCCCTCTCCCTCTATTGGTTGAGCGGCAGCACAGGGGAGGGAGACACTGCCTCCTTCTCCCTGTGCTGCCGAGGAGAACATGGCCGCGCTGAGAGCGGCGCAGCCATGCTCTCCTATACTGGGCTGTGCAGTAGTGCAGCCCAGTATCGATAAAATACTTTTCCTTGTATCGAGTGCGATACCAGAGAAAAGTATCGATTGGGTATCGAAAGTTCGATACCCGAAACAACCCTATACAGGAGAGCTGACAGATCCTCTATACTACACCACACAGGAGAGCTGACAGATCCTCTATACTACACCACACAGGAGAGCTGACAGATCCTCTATACTACACCACACAGGAGAGCTGACAGATCCTCTATACTACACCACACAGGAGAGCTGACAGATCCTTCTATACTACACCACACAGGAGAGCTGACAGATCCTCTATACTACACTATACAGGAGAGCTGACAGATTATCTATACTACACCACACAGGAGAGCTGACAGATCCCCTATACTACACCACACAGGAGAGCTGACAGATCCTCTATACTACACCACACAGGAGAGCTGACAGATCCTCTATACTACACCACACAGGAGAGCTGACAGATCCTCTATACTACACCACACAGGAGAGCTGACAGATCCTCTATACTACACCACACAGGAGAGCTGACAGATCCTCTATACTACACCACACAGGAGAGCTGACAGATCCTCTATACTACACCACACAGGAGAGCTGACAGATCCTCTATACTACACCACACAGGAGAGCTGACAGATCCTCTATACTACACCACACAGGAGAGCCGACAGATCCTCTATACTACACCACACAGGAGAGCTGACAGATCCTCTATACTACACCACACAGGAGAGCTGACAGATCCTCTATACTACACCACACAGGAGAGCTGACAGATCCTCTATACTACACCACACAGGAGAGCTGACAGATCCTCTATACTACACCACACAGGAGAGCTGACAGATCCTCTATACTACACCACACAGGAGAGCTGACAGATCCTCTATACTACACCACACAGGAGAGCTGACAGATCCTCTATACTACACCACACAGGAGAGCTGACAGATCCTCTATACTACACCACACAGGAGAGCTGACAGATCCTCTATACTACACCACACAGGAGAGCTGACAGATCCTCTATACTACACCACACAGGAGAGCTGACAGATCCTCTATACTACACCACACAGGAGAGCTGACAGATCCTCTATACTACACTACACAGGAGAGCTGACAGATCCTCTATACTACACCACACAGGAGAGCTGACAGATCCTCTATACTACACCACACAGGAGAGCTGACAGATCCTCTATACTACACTATACAGGAGAGCTGACAGATCATCTATACTACACCACACAGGAGAGCTGACAGATCCTCTATACTACACCACACAGGAGAGCTGACAGATCCTCTATACTACACCACACAGGAGAGCGGACAGATCCTCTATACTACACCACACAGGAGAGCTGACAGATCCTCTATACTACACCACACAGGAGAGCTGACAGATCCTCTGTACTACACCACACAGGAGAGCCGACAGATCCTCTATACTACACCATACAGGAGAGCTGACAGATCCTCTATACTACACCACACAGGAGAGCTGACAGATCCTCTATACTACACCACACAGGAGAGCTGACAGATCCTCTATAAGTTATATGGTATATAATGGTATTGAACTTTATGATATTCGTCAGAAAAAAAAGATTCAGCTGTTTTTACCACTTTACTTCACCCTTGCTGTGAATGTCTCTTGAGACAAGCCTTGCTTTGTACATATCACCCTAGTAAACACACACCCGTGTTACACATTTACAGCTTGCGCCAATTAGCAATGTGTATAACCTCCCACTGGTGCACAATACAGAGGGGTTCGCGCTCGGCCATCGTTGCGTGTGTCGCAGGATAACTGCAGCCAGGCTGTATCACTGACCTTCCCGGGCACTGGAACTTTCCTCCGCCAAAGGCTACAAAACCATCTAGGAAAACATTCTTCTCTAAATTTGCCTTTTTCCAACGTTCCTGTGGGAAGAAAATATAATTTTTTTCCAATGAGGCCCTGAGTAAATAATCCGAGCTGCACTTTCCTTGAATATAAATAGTTTATTGCTTTCATACAGAATATTTAAAAGGGAAATCAAACATAGGCCGCCTTCACACGCCGTGCCCGTGTTGCGGACGGCAAACTGCGGGTGCCCTCCAAATCGCATACTTTTAATAGGTCCAAGATCCGCAAGATGCAGCGAAAGATAGGCCATGTACTATCTTTTGTGGCCTTGTAGCACGGACCCAGAAGCACACAGAAGAACTTCTGTGTGTTTCTGGGTCCGTGACGCAAAAGAGAGAAGATGTCCTCTCTTTCACCGCATCTTGTGGATCATGGACCCATTAAATGCAAGTGGTCTGCACTGTGATGCAGAGTGTACACATCCGTTTTCTGTGTTTTGCGGTCCCGTGGTTTGAGGTCCGCAACACGGGCATAGCAGCCCCGTGGTCGTGTGAATGCAGCCGTACCGTGGGCAAAAAAAAGCTTCCATGTACTGTAGGTGAGGGAGGGTTGTGCATTATACTGTATATTCCCCCAAATCAGAGTGCAATGGGTTGCCCAGTTTTTATAGGAGTTCCCCTTTAAGTATGTCTTACATAGAAGTCTTATGTGGGATGCAGCCATGCTGGAACTTACTGGTCTGAATAACTGTGGTTCCGGAAAGTATTTTGGTTCCCGATGAAGCCAATATGGAGATAACATTAGCAGGTCGCCTGCGGGGATCTCATAATCCTGAATGTATGGAGGAAAAAATTATATAGACACATATAGAGAATATGGCCACTACCTGAGCAATCACCCTCAGGTTCCCTGAGTTGCATCGTCTTAAAATGATGACGTACGTAAACTTTTAAGGGCTGAAGGACTTTCCGGGTAATGGCTCCTGGAGATCTCAGCCGTATGGCCTCGAGGATGCAGGATTTGAGGAAGGGAAGTTTCGACAGTTCTCCTTCTGTTATATTCAATGGTTGTTTACCTGCTTAGAGAGACAGAAATCCGAAAAATTCGTGAGAACGCAGCCTACCCGCCTCCATCGATATCTGGGACGTTTTATATATTGCCCTCCCCACCCTTTGTAGCATTAGGATAAATTTTGGTGCAGGAAAAATCAGGACTGTTACCAATTATGCATATATTAAAGGGGTATTCCGGTTATATGAAGTCATCCCGTATCCACATGATTGGGAATAACTATTAAATACTGCTGGTACCCCCAGTGATCACAAGAACGGGGGCCTCGTACCCTGTGGAGTCTACCGAAATGAACGGAGAGGCTGGTTAAGCTCCTCTATTCATTTCTATGGAAGTTCCAGGCATAGCTGAGCTTTGTACTCCAATAGAAATTAAAGGAGCCCGACCATAAAGGAGGCCGTTCCGTTCATTTCCAGGGGTCACTCCAGCGGTATAGAGTCCCTGTTCTCGTGATCAGTGGGGTCCTCCTGTAAATAGGGGATAACGTCATATAACTAGAATACCCCTTTATTAATAGTTGCCATGTAGTACCACATTTGACCTGTAGTGGCCACTGTAGGAAAAAGTGTATGTCCAGCTGTCCTTCATGGATTATAACAACTGATCGCCAGGGCGTGAAGACAAACCATCAGTGATGAGCTTTTCACTGTGCTACCTTCAATTTAGAGGGGTATTGCCATCTCAGACAATGGGGGCATACTGCTAGGATATGCTCCCACTGTCTGATAGGTGCGGTCCCACCTCTGGGACCTGCACCTACACCAAGAACAAAGTGGGGAAAGGTGGTGGAGGGCGCACTGTGCATGCGCAACTGCCCTCTATTAGTTTCTAAAGGGTTGCTGAAAATAACAGAGCGCTGGCTTGGCTATTTCCGTTGGCCCCATAAAAATGTGCAGTGCGTTCCCATTCATTTGTATGGAGAGAGCGTTTGGTGGTGGCCGGACGCTGGGAAACCCGAGGTCCTCCAGCCACCACCTTCCCCGCTCCGTTCTTGATATAGGTGCGAGTCACAGACAATATCCTAGCGATATGCCTCCATTGTCTCAGACATGAATACCCCTTTAAATAGGGGTTGTCTTAATGAAAAGATGCCTAACTTTAAAGGGAGTGGTACAGGGTTAGAAAAGCATGACCCTGTTCTTAAAGAAACAGCGCCACCCCTGCCCATGAGTTATGTCTGGTATTGCAGCTCAGCTCCACTGAAGTAAATGAGGATGAAGTTTTCAGTCTTTGGATGCAAATGGAAAAGTTTCCATTCACTCACAGCAAGCAGATGTATTAAAATGGTGGGGAAGTGTAACCGAAAGTATATACTATTGTACAATGTATATTAACATAGCCTTACTCTCCTGACATGAATGCCTGGCAGCAGCCATATATTGACTCTTCCTACATTATTATTATAGTGAAGTTATGAGTGTAAGAACGTTTTTGCGTTCCATATACGGGACGTTTTTTGGGTTCCGTATATGGTCCCTATCATTCATTTCAATGGGTCCGCAAAAAAAGCCCATTCCGTTTCCGTATTTCTGTGCCCCCTTAGGCACCAGTCTCTGGGTGGGACTGCTCTATTGGCACCCCTATAGCTCTGCCTGACTCACTGGTGATGCGTCTCTATGATTTCACATACTTCAGTTTATAAATAACACGTGTTACATATAATGATGTGTTGGAATTCCATGTAACACATGTAGAAATATTTTCCTGACTGCATCAAGCAGTATTTTGGCAGAGCGGTCGCTCTTCTCTTATTAAATAGCACAATTGTTCCTCTGCACACAGACTCAAATCCCTGGTGATCAAAAGGAATTTCAATGTCATGTTTAACATTCCGCTATGACAAATTACAATCATATTCATAGACAGAGAAATCGTACAGAGCCTGAAAATCGGCACTGCCCCCTGCTGGTGACCAGTGGAAATACATGAAGAACAACAAAATACCCCTAAGGTCAGTGTATTGTCCTAGCTAGGCTTCCTAAACCTATGGAAATATCAATGTGCTGCCCCAGCCCTGTATCTAAACACCCTGGTTAATGAACAGGTTTTTTCGGACTCCCCTGGCATCCAGAATCTGGGGTAAATACCCTGCCAATCACCTACAGCTACACACACTTTGCTAGTGATACTACACACCCTGTCATCTGCCTTCCACTATTTGGTTATGATATTTGCACATTTCCATGACAAATCACCTATTCTGAGTTACATCATGTATTATACTCCAGAGCTGCACTCAGTATTCTGCTGGTGGAGTCGCTGTATACATACATTACTTATCCTGTACTGATCCTGAGTTACATCCTGTATTATACTCCAGAGCTGCACTCACTATTCTGCTGGTACAGTTACTGTGTACATACATTACATTACTTATCCTGTACTGATCCCGAGTTACATCCTGTATTATACTCCAGAGCTGCACTCACTATTCTGCTGGTGTAATCACTGTGTACATACATTACTTATCCTGAGTTACATCCTGTATTATACTCCAGAGCTGCACTCACTATTCTGCTGGTGCAGTCACTGTGTACATACATTACTTATACTGATCCTGAGTTACATCCTGTATTATACTCCAGAGCTGCACTCACTATTCTGCTGGTGTAATCACTGTGTACATACATTACTTATCCTGAGTTACATCCTGTATTATACTCCAGAGCTGCACTCACTATTCTGCTGGTGTAATCACTGTGTACATACATTACTTATCCTGAGTTACATCCTGTATTATACTCAAGAGCTGCACTCACTATTCTGCTGGTACAGTTTCTGTGTACATACATTACATTACTTATCCTGTACTGATCCCGAGTTACATCCTGTATTATACTCCAGAGCTGCACTCACTATTCTGCTGGTGTAATCACTGTGTACATACATTACTTATCCTGAGTTACAGCATGTATTATACTCCAGAGCTGCACTCAATATTCTGCTGGTGGAGTCGCTGTGTACATACATTACTTATCCTGTACTGATCCTGAGTTACATCCTGTATTATACTCAAGAGCTGCACTCACTATTCTGCTGGTACAGTTTCTGTGTACATACATTACATTACTTATCCTGTACTGATCCCGAGTTACATCCTGTATTATACTCCAGAGCTGCACTCACTATTCTGCTGGTGTAATCACTGTGTACATACATTACTTATCCTGAGTTACATCCTGTATTATACTCCAAAGCTGCACTCACTATTCTGCTGGTGCAGTCACTGTGTACATACATTACTTATCCTGAGTTACATCCTGTATTATACTCAAGAGCTGCACTCACTATTCTGCTGGTACAGTTTCTGTGTACATACATTACATTACTTATCCTGTACTGATCCCGAGTTACATCCTGTATTATACTCCAGAGCTGCACTCACTATTCTGCTGGTGTAATCACTGTGTACATACATTACTTATCCTGAGTTACATCCTGTATTATACTCCAGAGCTGCACTCACTATTCTGCTGGTGCAGTCACTGTGTACATACATTACTTATCCTGTACTGATCCTGAGTTACATCCTGTATTATACTCCAGAGCTGCACTCACTATTCTGCTGGTACAGTTTCTGGGTACATACATTACATTACTTATCTTGTACTGATCCCGAGTTACATCCTGTATTATACTCCAGAGCTGCACTCACTATTCTGCTGGTGTAATCACTGTGTACAAACATTACTTATCCTGAGTTACATCCGGTATTATACTCCAAAGCTGCACTCACTATTCTGCTAATTGAGTCACTAGGTATAAACTTATCCTGTACTGATCCTCAGTTACCGCCTATATTATATTCCAAGCTGCATTTACAATTCTACAGGCTTCACAGCTGAAATCAGTAATCTAATGTAAGTAAAACTAACCCCTCCCTGCATTATAGGAACTCAGCTCAGTCCGATAGATAAAAAATAATAAAATAGGTCACCTGCTTCACCAAATACCGACGTGATCTCACTCATGGCTTTCCTGTAAATTTCAGGCTCTGAGATCATGAATGCAAGGGCCCAAAATGTGATCTGCCCAACAAAGAAGCGAGAGATAAGAGTTGTGTCAATGGATATGCAGACTACTAGATACTACTTGGTCATTCTGTATGAGAAGTTGTAATATAATCGTGGTGCATGTTATACAGGCTCTAATATCTGTGCAAGATGGAAAATAATATATAATGATATCCCATAAAAATAAAAATAAATTATGTTCATCCCCACTTTTTTCAGTTTGGCCTCTCCTGACCCGTCTTTCCCCTGTAAGCCAATCCCTCTGGTTTGTTTCCATCCTGTATGTAGCACTTCCTGTTCTTGTAACCAACCAACCCCATGATGCACTTCTCCTTCCTCTGCCACAGCTCCAGCCATGACCCTAACAACGCCCAGCTAGTTTATAGCTCCTCCCACCCCACTAGTTACATAGACACTCCCCTATTACTGCCCCTAACACCCAGCTAGTTTATAGCTCCTCCCACCCTGCTAGTTACATAGACACTGCCCTATCACTGCCCCTAACAACACCCAGCTAGTTTATAGCTTCTCCCACCAGCTAGTACATAGACACTCCCCTATCACTGCCCCTAACACCCAGCTAGTTTATAGCTCCCCCCACCAGCTAGTTACATAGACACTCCCCTATCACTGCCCCTAACAACACCCAGCTAGTTTATAGCTCCTCCTACCCCACTAGTTACATAGACACTCCCCTATCACTGCCCCTAACACTCAGCTAGTTTATAGCTCCTCCCACCAGCTAGTACATAGACACTCCCCTATCACTGCCCCTTACAGTGCCCAGCTAGTTTATAGCTCCTCCCACCCCACTAGTTACATAGACACTCCCCTATCACTGCCCCTAACAACCTCCAGCTAGTTTATAGCTCCTCCCACCCTGCTAGTTACATAGACACTCCCCTATCACTGCACCTAATAACACCCAGCTAGTTTATAGCTCCACCCACCAGCTAGTTACATGGACACTCCCCTATCACTGCCCCTAACAACGCCCAGCTCGTTTATAGCTCCTCCCACCCGCTAGTTACATAGACACTCCCCTATCACTGCCCCTAACATCCAGCTGGTTTATAGCTCCTCCCACCAGCTAGTTACATAGACACTCCCCTATCACTGCTCCCCCCACGGACATGACATTACAGGAAATAAGAGAGAGTGGCATGGACATGGTCATGTGACCACAGCCCAGAATTGGCTTCATAAAGTGAAAAGAAATACATTAGAAAATTACAGCAACCTACAAAAATGTCCATTTAAAGGATACTGATGCGAACCAGAAAACTCACTTTAAGGAAAGGATCACTAGGATATGCCATCTCTTTATGACTGCTGGTGGTCTGACCTTTGGGACCCCCAACGATCCTGAGGATGTTTTTCCCAGCACAGTTGACTGGACTGCCTGTGTGGCGAATCAATGCTGCAGGATCACACCCCCACCAATCACAAAGTAAGGCCATATCCTAACAATATGTCTCCCCTCTGTGAGACAGTAATAGTAATAATAATAATAATAATAGTTGTAATATGAAACAAAAAACTATTACTACTATGACCACAGCTGTCCGTCACGTATAGATTTGCGTGGATTTTATCATAAATACTGGCGGGGATTTCTTCCGAAAACCGCAACCGACTAATTCTGCTGCGCACCCTCCCGTGCCATCCTGGACATCTTGGATTTCTCTGACATAGCATCAGACAATATAGCACTGGGAACCGGGGGTGCAGAGGTAGCGGACCTACCTGAGCCCTGAGTAGGCCCATCGGTCCTGCTACCATCTAAGAAGACATCGAGTGGGTTGGGGCCCTGTTAAGGATTTGCTCTGGGGCACATGAGACGCCTCTGCTTGGAATCAGGGGTGCACCACCAATGAGGCGAGGTGAGGCAGCAGCAGGTAGAGGCAAGAGAGAGGGGCAGCCGAAGGGCCATGGGCTGAAGGAAAGGGGTTAGGTTAAGAAATTGGCATTGGGGAGGGGGAAGGAGGGGTGCACCCCTAGGTGCTAGGTGCACCCCTGCTTGGAATTTAGGTAACCCAGGGGTTCCCAGAACTGCTCCATCACTAGTAAAAGCCTCGGGGCTCTAGGACGGAAAGATACTGATCAGGATTTCCCTAATGCATCCTGAATGGAGATAAATCCGTTTAGGATGCATCAGGATGTCTTCCGTTCAGTATGTGGATTTGTCTCCGTCCAAAAATCCGGAAGACATGCCGTAACGCCGGATCCAGAATTAATGCCCATTGAAAAGCATTAATCCGGATCCGGCTTTAAGCTAAAGGTCGTTTCGGCGCATCGCCGGATCCGACGTTTAGCTTCTGTGAATGGTTACCATGGCAGCCAGGACGCTAAAGTCCCAGCTGCCATGGTAAAGTGTAGTGGGGAGCGGGGGAGCAGTATACTTACCGTCCGTGCGGCTCCCGGGGCGCTCCACAATGACGTCAGAGCGCCCCATGAGCATGGATCACATGATCGCATGGATAACGTGATCCATGCGCGTGGGGCGCTCTGACGTCATTGTGGAGCACCCCGGGGAGCCGCACGGACTGTAAATATCTGCTCCTCCGGCTCCCCACTACTTACAATGGCAACCAGGACTTTAGTAGCGTCCTGGCTGCCATGGTAACACTGAAAGCATTTTGAAGACTGATCAGTCTTTAAATGTCTTTCAGTTGTCTTGCGCTGTGACGGATCCAGCAGGCATTTCCGGCGACGGAAGTGCACGCAGGATCCACACAACGCAAGTGTGAAAGAGGCCTTAAAGCTGCATTTTTTTAGTGCAAAACATATCATCCGAAAACGACGGAACAGATTGCTCTGTCGTTTTTGGATGATGGTCCGGGAGATTAAAGTAATCCCATAAACCCTGTACATGTGAATCTGGACCTAAGTTTTCAGAAGATGTCTAAAAACGACAAGAGTGCCCAATGTCAATCTGCAGCTAAAAAAGGCATCGCCTAATCCTGGCACTTACCGGGTTGGCATTTGCCTGTGATGCCCACAGAAGTAACAAGCTGTTGTTGTAGGTGGAATTGCCTTTAAGAACTTCCAACAGATGATGTAATAAGGTCTGCGGAAAATGGGAAAAATACCAAAAATGGATTATTTTTACACACATCTATATCTACTGTATTCCTGATGGTTAGAGTCCAGTGGACCATCTGGTGTTTGGTATTGTGCCATGAATAATATTCTACATTTTTCAAACCAGCATCTGACTCTGAATACTTTGGTAATTGCATTAATTAAAATTTTTGAGTTATTTAATAAAATGTATCTGTATAGCGCCACCTGTTGTTTATTGGTTTCATTTTTTCTAGTCCACCTCACTGAGGTGGTCGCACGCGCTCAGTTTAAATCTTCAACTGTCACCAGCCCTCTGTTCTGTTAGAAGCTGTGGCAGTGAAAGAGCTACAGCAGAAAGGACACGCTCCCTGAGCTGCCAGCTTGATATAAATCTAGCAGAGCAATGAGTGGGGAGATCCCTGGATCCATGTGAGGTACAGGGCTGGTCCTAGCTTTGTTAGAGAGAGGATGGCATGTACTATATTTTTTACATCAATCATGGCAGAACCCCTTTAAAGGGAGTTACCTTCAGGATTCCTCACAGTTCCCCCGATACTTTTCTACGATACTATACGTGCTCTACCAATAACATGTCATCCACAAGGATATGTCATGTGATCAGGCTAGCCAATCACAGCCCACAGCAGTGATGTCACTGTGGACAAACCGCTATTATTCAGGTCTATGGGGGGAGGCTCATCTATCACTATTTTAACATTGTTTATTTTACGCTCTTTTACTTTTTAAATTTAAATTTCAGGACACCCTGTAGGCTCGGAAATCTGATAGTCTGGTACCACCTAAAAAAAATTTAAATTGAAATACCACTCCAAAATGTGCAAAATGTGTAATAGCGAGGTGCCACTCGAAGGGTTCTTCAACCATGTCAATAGTACCAAGAAATCAGGGCACACTCAAGATATACAGTGGATAGAAAAAGTCTACACACCCCTGTTAAAATGTCAGGTTTCTGTGCTGTAAAAAAATGAGACAAAGATAAATCATTTCAGAACTTTTTCCACCTTTAATGTGACCTATAAACTGTACCACTCAATTGAAAAACAAACTGAAATCTTTTAGGTAGAGGGAAGAAAAAATATTAAAATAAAATAATATGGTTGCATAAGTGTGCACACCCTTAAACTGATACTTTGCTGAAGCACCTTTTGATTTTATTACAGCACTCAGTCTTTTTGGGTAGGAGTCTATCAGCATGGCACATTGTGACTCTTCTTTGCAAAAACACTCCAAATCTGTCAGATTGCGAGGGCGTCTCCTGTGCACAGCCCTCTTCAGATCACCCCACAGATTTTAAATCGCATTCAGGTCTGGGCTCTGGCTGGGCCATTCCAAAACTTTAATCTTCTTCTGGTGAGGCCATTCCTTTGGTGATTTGGATGTATGCTTTGGGTCGTTGTCCTGCTGAAAGATACAGTTCCTCTTCATGTTCAGCTTTCTAGCAGAAGCCTGAAGGTTTTGGGCCAATATTGACCGGTATTCGGAACTGTTCATAATTCCCTCTGTCTTAAAGGGGTTTTCCCATCTCCCTAATTCGTCCTCACCTGCAGCCTGGCTCTGCTGTTCACTTCCTGGTTTCGGCTTCCAAGGCTGGGCAGGCTTAGGCAGTTTGAGTGAAGCCCTGCCCACGCCTCTCTGACATCACTCTCCCTGCGTGCTCATTCTTGTGTCCACCATTGGCCACCGATTCTCTCCCGAATCCCTGTGCCGCGCTTGCACAGAAGACACTTTTTTTTCACTCAGCCGGCCGCTCATTGCAGTCCTGAACGCCCGCGCATGAGCAACATACAGGGCATGCGCGGCTCTGTATGTATACGCGGCACTAAAGAAATAAGCTTTGCGCATGCTCGGCAGCGTGCGCGTTTGGAACTGCAAAAACTGCAATAAGCTGCCGGCTGGGTGAAAATAAAGTGTCTTCTGCACAAGTGCGGCCCCTGAATTCGGAAAAGAAGCGGTGGCCGTATCTATTGGTTACATTCAGACAACAATGGGGTAGTGCAGTGTCCCAGGGGGTCAGTAGTGTAGCTTTAGGTATGCTGGGCTTTGTAGTGCAGGGCAACCCACTAACCTGGGACTGACTGTCGTCTTCAATCGGGTCAGCACTGGAACAGGCAGGTGATGAATGTCGTGACGCCAGTGCCAATTGAACGGTGGCACACCGTGTAGTGACAGGTGGAATAATTGAGGAGTCTCTGTAGCTTTAAATAACGGGATAACTTTACTGAACGTAGTTGCAGACAGATGAACAGTTATCAAGTACAGCTCCAGAATATTCCACACGTTACAATACAGTCACAGAAGTGGTTCAAGTTAGTAATCACAGTCCCAAAGGCTATCCTCAAGACAGGCCTCTTAAGATCGGGGCTTTCATCTTACTCTGAATGCAGCAATACACTTCAGGCAACTGTCCTCTCTCTCCAGGGATACTTGTCCTGCTTGCAGCTTGACTAAGGAGGCAACACTTCTCCACTAGTTCTAGGGTCTGGACTGCTCCTCCTAGGGCATGAATCCTCCTAGGCTGGACCCCCACAGGCGATAGGGCCTGGGCTGACTTCAGCGGGTACAAGGCCTGGGCCTTGCCTTCACAGGCTCAAGGCCTGAGCTGGACTTCACAGACTCATGGCCTGCACTTAGCTTAGACTCAGTCTAATCTGCCTTTTCTTCCCCTGACTGGGCCTATTTATAAACTAGGGCTCCCTAGCTCCCTCTAGTGACTTAGAGCTGGAATGACATCCCTAGCAGGCCTGCACATGGCAAATATCACAGTAAGGCTACATTCACACGACCGTATAAATGGTTCCGCATCCGTTCCGCAATTTTGCGGAACAGGTGCGGACCCATTCATTTCAATGGGTCCGCAAAAGATGCGGACAGCACACAGTGTGCTGTCCGCATCCGTAGATCCGATCCGCGGCCCCGCAAAAAAGATAAAGCATGTCCTATACTTGTCCGCGATCGCGGACAAGTATAGGCATTTCTATCATGGGGCCGGCTACATTCACACGGCCGGTATCTGTGTTTTGCGGACCGCAAAACCCATACGGTCGTGTGAATGTAGCCTAACAGGGAAATACACAATATTGCATTACATGAAGATGTATTACACCAATCTCCTCAAAACTGAGGGGAACGACAGCACACAAGTGACCCTTCTGTAGTGACGGGTATTACAGCTCCCGTACACTACAGTAGGATGGAAGGCATTTTTTCAAAAAAGGGTGGGAATTTGACAAACAATATATTTACAAAAATGATCACTGGCACATCATGAACTGGGTAAACAGTGATCATTGTGATGGGAATACCCCTTTAACTAAGGCCCCAGTTCCAGCTGAAGAAGACCAGCCCCGCAGCCTGACGCTGCCCCCACCATGCTTCACTGTGGGGATGGGGTTCTTCTGGTGATGTGCAGGGTTGTTTTTGCGCCAAACATATCTTTTGGAATTATGCCTTGGACATTCTTTTGTCCCCTTCTCCTGACTGATACCTTCTAACAATGAGATCCCTCTGATGCTTTGGAAGCTCTCTGTGGACCATGGCTTTTGCTGTGGGATGCGACTAAGAAAATTTCAGGAAAGACCAACTAGAGCAGCTGAACTGTATTTGGGGTTAATCAGAGGCACTGTATATGATGGTAGGGTGTATGCCGACTCCTATTTAACATGATATTGAATGTGATTGCTTAATTCTGAACACAGCTACATCCCCAGTTATAAGAGGGTGTGCACACTTATGCAACCACATTATTTTAGTTTTTTTAGTTTTCTTCCCTTCACCTAAAAGATTTCAGTTTGTTTTTCAATTGAGTGGTACAGTTTATAGGTGACATTAAAGGTGGCACCCCCTGTGCTCCTAGTGCTCTAGAACAGGTACAAGCCGCCATGTCCGCCCCCGTTTTCTCACCTTACTGCTGTCCTCAGACGGTTTATTTTGCTCGGCTTCAGCAACAATGTTCTTGAATAAGTTCAGCAGCCACCGCTTGGACTGGGCCCAATCTCTGCAAAACAGAAAAAAGCGAGGCAACTTTGCAAATAGTTTTGAGTAAAGATGTTCTTGCATCTTTTGTATACAGCTCTTGTGCAGACCTAGGTGTCGCCATGGTTACAGACTACAAACAAGCCCTACGTAGTCTGATCCCTTCCATCTGCCTCCTCTTCTACAGTGGCTGGTCAGTAGGGTCATCAAAAAGGCAGGCAGAGTGAGGATACGACGATACATAGAGTTTGTTTGGAACCGCAAAGACAACATAGGTCTGCACGGGTGCTGCATACACAAAACAGTAGGGTATTTTTTGATCCAGACTGTTGCCCAAATGTCTACATTTTTATACTGGGTGCACTGGAGGGATAAAAAATATTCTCAAACCTGTATATAGACTTGAAAGCAAAGCTTGATCTTTAGTAAAATTGGCTTATAGATTAAGGAATTGCAATATAAGCAATTGCTTTACAAGGGCTCCCATTACTATAACCCTGGGAACACACCTAAGCGTTTTTCAGCGCGTTCAACCGCGCTGAAAAACGCACAACAAGTGAAAACCCATGTATTCCAATGGACATGGTTCACACTTGAGCGTTTTACAGCGCGTTTGAACGCGCTGAAAAACGCCAAACGCAAACGCTTGTGCATGAGCTTCTTTGGGGCGTTTGCCCAAGCGCTTGCACCCATTGAAATGCATGGGAACGCGCATATAAGAAAATATGCGCGTTTTCCGCTTCAAAAATGCGCATATGATCGCGCGTTTTTGTAGTAAAACCCAGCAGAAAGGCAGAATCTCCACCCACCTTTGCTGGGTGGGGATTCTTTTTTTCTGCAAACTGTAAGCTGTCAATCAAAAAAACGCCCCAAATACGCGCGTTGCAAAAATACAAAAACGCCGAAAAAAACGCGCGTTTTCCACGGAAAAAACGCTCAAAAAAACGCCTGTTCCAAAAACGCCTAGGTGTATTCCCAGCCTAACCCTTCTGAGGGTAAGTCCTCATGCACACGACCGTGTGTGTTTTGCAGATCCGCATATCGCGGATCCGCAAAACGTGGAAAGCCGCTCCGTGTGCCTTCCGCAATTTGCGGAACGGGCGGCCCATTATAGAGATGCCTATTCTTGTCCGCAAAACGGACAAGACTAGGACATGCTCTATTTTTTTTGCGGGGCCACGGAACGGAGCAACGGATGCGGACAGCACACGGAGTGCTGTCCACATCTTTTGCGGCCCCACTGAAGTGAATGGGTCCGCGCCCGAGCCGCAGACGTGCACCAAACATACGGTCGTGTTCATGAGGCCTAAGGCGGAGGTGGTAGGGCGGCTAGGCCTTCCGCTCAGTGTACTGAAGTACTCATTAGCATATGCAATACAAAATGAAGATTTCTCAAAAACGGGGCCACAGATTTAAACAAGAAAGGGGCTGTTTCGCTCAGCAGGATAAACCCCACACCAAGGCTGAAAGGTGCTCTTTAAAGGGCTACTCCCATGTGGACATTTATGGCCTATCCACATTATAAATGGGGAGGCGGCCACGCATGGCTCTGTCCATTCAATTCCATGGGAGCTATGAAAGTAGCCGAGTGCACTTACTCCGTTCACTGCAGCCATCCTTCCATTCACATTCAAGATAGACGTCGGTACCAGAGGTTGCAGCCTACCCTGTGGATATGGAAACACCCCTTATACACCCTCGGCCAGGGGTAGGAAATCTCCGGCATTGCAGCTGTTGTGAAACTACAACTCCCAGCATGCATCCTTGCTCTGCTCTCCTCAGAACTCCCATAGAACTGAATGGAGCATGCTGGGCACTGTAGTGCCAAAAGTTGCTGACCCCTGCCCTAGGCAATGTCAAACCAGTTTCATTATCCTGGTGCATTTCATCCACCGAGAAAGTGGTAAAGCTAATTGAAAGATGGCAACCAACATGGCGGCAGACCGTGACGAAATGCGCTATCACTGACTTCTAATTTCCTAGGCTTAGGAGTGTCACTGCGTGCTTATATCTTCTCTACTGTAGGACTTGTATCACAGGCACTGGATACGACAATACATGGGGTCTGCTTGTAGTTTATAAATATGGAGTCACATAGATCTGCATGGGAGCTGTATACACAAAACTGCAAGAGGTCTTTTAAACCCACACTTCTTGTTCATGTCTTATATGAGATGTATTGGAGCAGTAAACTAGTTCTCTTACATATATCCATTACCTGAATCAAGGTCGCTCCTGTGGCCCTGTTCTGAGCCAAGGGCCCGATCATTACAAATGACATGTGTCGTAATTTATATTCCGCTGGTCAAGCTGAGAGACCATCTCGGGGCAGTCATAGCAACTGCTGCCTGGGGCCTGAGCATGCAAAGTAGACAATGATGGCTTTACTGATTGCCAAGGTCTACTTAAACCCTTCAAGACACTGCCAGTATTCACTGTATGTGGCGGTATTTGTCCAACCGGAGTTTATGCTGGAAAGTGGCCAGGATCACCGCGGGTCCTCATTATAGTCAATGGTGATCCAGCGGTTCCCAGCATTATCTGGCTATGCCGGATATGGTGAACTCCAGCAAGTTGTTCCTACAGGAAAAGCCCCAATTTTTCATTTTTACAACAGGTAACAAGAGAAAAAGCACAATACACTTTGTTATGCATTTTTTCCTGAATACTGCAATGCCCCATATGTGTTTGTATACTGCTGTATGGGCACACTGCAGGTTTCATAAGGGAAGGAGCGCCATTTGGCTCCTGCCAGTATTCACTGTATGTGGCGGTATTTGTCCAGCCAAAACCAATCGTTTATGTTGGAAAGCGGCCAGGATCACCGCGGGGCCTCATTATAGTCAATGGTGATCCAGCGGTTCCCAGCATTATCTGGCTATGCCGGATATGGTGAACTCCAGCAAGTTGTTCCTACAGGAAAAGCCCCAGATTTTTCATTTTTACAATGGGTAACAAGAGAAAAAGCACAATACACTTTGTTATGCATTTTTTCCTGAATACCACAATGCCCCATACAGTGGAGGAAATAATTATTTGACCCCTCACTGATTTTGTAAGTTTGTCCAATGACAAAGAAATGAAAAGTCTCAGAACAGTATCATTTCAATGGTAGGTTTATTGTAACAGTGGCAGATAGCACATCAAAAGGAAAATCGAAAAAATAACTTTAAATAAAAGATAGCAACTGATTTGCATTTCATTGAGTGAAATAAGTATTTGAACCCTCTAACAAAAAAAGACTTAATACTTGGTGGAAAAACCCTTGTTTGCAAGCACAGAGGTCAAACGTTTCTTGTAATTGATGACCAAGTTTGCGCACATTTTAGGAGGAATGTTGGTCCACTCCTCTTGCAGATCATCTCTAAATCCCTAAGGTTTCGAGGCTGTCTCTGTGCAACTCTGAGCTTGAGCTCCCTCCATAGGTTTTCGATTGGATTAAGGTCCGGAGACTGACTAGGCCACTCCATGACCTTAATGTGCTTCTTCTTGAGCCACTCCTTTGTTGCCTTTGCTGTATGTTTTGGGTCATTGTCGTGCTGGAACACCCATCCACGACCCATTTTCAGTTTCCTGGCAGAGGGAAGGAGGTTGTCGCTCAGGATTTCACGATACATGGCTCCGTCCATTTTCCCGTTAATGCGAATAAGTTGTCCTGTGCCCTTAGCAGAAAAACACCCCCAAAGCAAAATGTTTCCACCCCCATGCTTGACGGTGGACGGTGTTTTGGGGGTCATAGGCAGCATTTTTCTTCCTCCAAACACAGCGAGTTGAGTTAATGCCAAAGAGCTCTATTTTGGTCTCATCAGACCACAGCACCTTCTCCCAGTCACTCTCTGAATCATTCAGGTGTTCATTGGCAAACTTCAGACGGGCCTGCACATGTGCCTTCCTGAGCAGGGGGACCTTGCGAGCCCTGCAGGATTTTAATCCATTGCGGTGTAATGTGTTTCCAATGGTTTTCTTGGTGACTGTGGTCCCTGCTAATTTGAGGTCATTAACTAACTCCTCCCGTGTAGTTCTAGGATGCTTTTTCACCTTTCTTAGAACCATTGACACCCCACGAGGTGAGATCTTGCGTGGAGCCCCAGAGCGAGGTCGATTGATGGTCATTTTGTGCTACTTCCATTTTCGAACAATCGCACCAACAGTTGTCACCTTCTCTCCCAGCTTCTTGCTAATGGTTTTGTAGCCCATTCCAGCCTTGTGCAGGTCTACAATTTTGTCTCTGACATCCTTGGACAGCTCTTTGGTCTTTCCCATGCTGGAGAGTTTGGAGTCTGCTTGATTGATTGATTCTGTGGACAGGTGTCTTTTATACAGGTGACTAGTTAAGACAGGTGTCCTTAATGAGGGTGACTAATTGAGTAGAAGTGTCTAACCACTCTGTGGGAGCCAGAACTCTTAATGGTTGGTAGGGGTTCAAATACTTATTTCACTCAATGAAATGCAAATCAGTTGCTATCTTTTATTTTAAGTTATTTTTTCGATTTTCCTTTTGATGTGCTATCTGCCACTGTTACAATAAACCTACCATTGAAATGATACTGTTCTGAGACTTTTCATTTCTTTGTCATTGGACAAACTTACAAAATCAGTGAGGGGTCAAATAATTATTTCCTCCACTGTATGTGTTCGTATACTGCTGTATGGGCACACTGCAGGGCTCATAAGGGAAGGAGCGCCATTTAGCTTTTGGAGGGCAAATTTCACTGGAATGGTTCTCAGGTGCCATGTCACATTTGCAGAGCCCTTGAGATACCAGTACAGTGTAAAAGCAGAAAAGGTTACCCAGTTTTGGAAACTAAATACCTACAGGTAAAACACCTGTAGGTATAATGATTGGCTTAACACCGCAGGTGTTTTATAGATTTTTTTAAAAATTGGAACAACAAATGAAATATTACATTTTGGTGTTACCGGTTGGGGGGGGGGGGGGTCCCTTCATCTGACAGAGGCAGCATTGATTTTATTATGTCAGACTGTCAGTAACACCCAGCTGGACCTTTATTGCCACAAGGGAATGGCACATCCTACAGTCATGAGAATAGATGCTCCAGAATTGTTATTACACGGAGGATGCAAGTAGTTACTAAAACTGACATGTTAGGAGCTTTTTTTTTTTACAAACAGTTTTTACTGAAGATTTGTTAACAAATCATAAAATAGTTATCTATAAGAGCTAATGTTGTAAAGAATAAAGAGGGTCGAGGCAAAGGGTGAGAGCTCCTCTTTTAAGGGGTCGATTCATTGTGTTAAAAAAAAAGCTCAGAACGGTGTAAAATAATAACATAAATCATACTCGCCAATCCCCCGCCGCTCCCGTTCTGACACTTCCCGATCCACTGCCGATCTCTACTTCCTGGCCAGGAAATGTGACCACTCCGACCTCTTCACCCATATTGGCAGAGGAGCGGCACAGTGTGTGAGTCTTATCTTTACTGTATCATCCCCACGGTCACTATCTGTATAGCAATGTACAGCGTATTCCTCCCGGTGATCGACCTCTACCAGATCACTGAACACAACTTAGTGTTGAATTCAGTTAGCCATTTTTAGCCTTTATGGAATTGTTATTTAGTCACGCAGTCACCCAGGCTTCATGGACATGCAGAGCCCCTGCTGTCTCCTCCCCTATCTGTGACTCCTCTTCTTTTACACTAAATTCAATGCCCTGTCTAATCTACTGCAGCCTGGGGGTAAAGGTAGGACATTAGTATTTTGCAGCAAATCTATAGCGTCCTGAGGGACTTCTCCGCACGAGGCTTACAATGAGAACTGAAGGCTGTAACCCTATGACAAAACAGTAAGTCCTTGACCTAAGAGCTTACATTTATCATGTTCCCTTGCCATGCCTATACTAAGCCAATCACTGTTCCCTGATCCTCTGCTGCCCTCAAGTGGTGATCTCAGGAAGTCAGTGTGCAATGCTGTTGGGACACCATGGCAAATGGCACATTCCCTGACTACCGACTTCGACGTGATCTCCAGGTTTTGGCCCTATAGGGTAGTCGCCATTGACGTTGCATGCTTTGGAGAGAACAAAGTAGAGAAACGAGGAGAACAAACGTGGAGCCAAGGGTGGATACCAGGAGGGCAGACCAAGTGGCGCAGAGGTACTGAGGATACCTATAAATCAGTGGTGCCCAACCAATGGCCCTCCAGCTGTTGCAAAATTACAACTCCTAACATACCCTAACAGCTGTAGGCTGTCCGGGCATGCTGGTAGTTGTAGTTGTGCCGCAGGCTGGTCATCCCTGACTAATAGGTATCCTCCGTACCTCTGCCCTCTTGGCATAGACCCTTTGCTCCACATTTGTTCTCCTCATTTCTCTCCAAAGCATGCAATGTCAATGGGCGACTACCCCATAGGGCCAAAACCTGGAGATCCAGCTGGGAAAGAAGGAGGGTTCCTCAGAGTCGCTTGATGGTCTTGGCAGCGCCAAATGGTTGCGGCATAAAGGTTTCATTATCTTGGTGAGTTCCTCAGCAGTGTGAAAGTGGCAATGGCTTCCAGTAAAGCTGATTCAAAGGTGACAACCAATATGGCGGCAGATCCTGCTGAGATACAATACTGCTCTAACTGCTAATTAACTTCTATACAATCTACACAGTGGAGACCCATTATTATGACCACTTCCTACTTTCAACATCGGCAGCGTGTAGCTCATGATGGAAGTCATGTGAGCTGAGCTGGCTCGGTGGGTATATAAGGTGTGCTGAGCTGGCTCGGTGGGTATATAAGGTGTGCTGAGCTGGCTCGTTGGGTATATAAGGTGTGCTGAGCTGGCTTGGTGGGTATATAAGGTGTGCTGAGCTGGCTCAGTGGGTATATAAGGTGTGCTGAGCTGGCTCGGTGGGTATATAAGGTGTGCTGAGCTGGCCCGGTGTGTATATAAGTTGTGCTGAGCTGGCTCGGTGGGTATATAAGGTGTGCTGAGCTGGCCCGGTGGGTATATAGGTTGTGCTGAGCTGGCTCGTTGGGTATATAAGGTGTGCTGAGCTGGTTCAGAGGGTATATAAGGTGTGCTGATCTGACTCGGTGGGTATATAAGGTGTGCTGAGCTGGCTCGGTGGGTATATAAGGTGTGTTGAGCTGGCTGGGTGAGTATATAAGGTGTGCTGAGCTGGTTCGGTGGGTATATAAGGTGCTGAGCTGGCCCGGTGGGTATATAAGGTGTGCTGAGCTGGCTTGGTGGGTATATAAGGTGTGCTGAGCTGGCTCGTTGGGTATATAAGGTGTGCTGAGCTGGCTTAGAGGGTATATAAGGTGTGCTGATCTGACTCGGTGAGTATATAAGGTGTGCTGAGCTGGTTCGGTGGGTATATAAGGTGCTGAGCTGGCTCGGTGGGTATATAAGGTGTGTTGAGCTGGCTCGGTGGGTATATAAGGTGTGCTGAGCTGGCTCGGTGGGTATATAAGGTGGGTGATAGGCTGTCTGCCGACATATCCCTCATTACTGTCATGGGTGAAAGGAGTGATTTAACAGAGTTGTAAAATGGACGATTATTGGAGGGTGGAAGTATTCCTGAAACTGCACCATGTGAACTGTTCTCTGCTGTGGTAATAGTGTAAGGTGAGTGGACAAACGGCGCCATTGTGAATAAGCGACATGGAAACTGCGGCGTGCCATGTGCCCCTAATGTGAGAGGTGAACGGCAGATATGAAGGTGGACAAGATAGAACTGACACACTACAGGGGAGCAGCTCCACCCAAAATGATCCAGGGGCCACCAGCCGTGTGTCTAACACAAGCGCTCAGTGACCCTACAGTGTACGGTGCTCCGGAGCAGATGGACAGTCTCTGCTCCTCTGATAATGAAGCTGCATTGATAGAAAACGCTTCAGTTTTCGCTGCAGTATCGGAATTGGACTCCGCTGTGGTAAAGGGTTGTCTTCTCCGATGAGTCACATTTTCTGCTTCGTTGGACGTTGGCGAGAAACATCAGGGAACAAACCTCCTGCAACCATTGCTGGAAGAACACAAGCTGGTGGGGGCAGGGTTATGGTCTGGGGGATTCTCTGGGCCACTTATCCATGTGGAGGGCAGTCTCCACTGATTTGGGTAGGATCCATCCTTGTAGATCACGTCCACCCATACCATCCCTGATGGGATCTACCAGCAACAGAATGACATGTCACTCGGAAGAACACGGCCAAGACTTCCAAGTACTACCCAGACCCTCATTCCCCAGACTTGAGCATCTGCGGCATCACCTCGAAGGTCGTGTCCCCTCTGTGGATCCTCCTCCACGCTCCTCCAGCATCGGTGGGATGCTCTGCAGTCAGCATGGCTCCACATACCTGGGACAACCTACCAGGACCTTATGGAGTCCTCCCAGGCCCGTCTAGCTGCTGTCTGTGCTGCACATGGCGGTTACTCTGGATATTAGCTGGTGTATAGGATATTACCTGTATATACTACATTATACATTAACTTACCAGCCAGAATATCACTACGTATATAACAAAGTACAAAGTATTACACCAGGTGATTGACTTTTATCCCTTCATTTTACAGCACTTATCTCTGCTCGTCCTGTCTCTGAGCTTTCTTCCAGTGTCTCTTCCTCCCAAGAAGTAGCTGTTACAGCTGCCATTGTTAACCAATTGTCATTTAGTCACAGAGTCACCCGGGCTTCATGGACATGCATAGCCCCTGCTGACTCCTCCCCATCAGTGGCTCCTCCTCTTTATGCTGAATTCAATGCAATGTCTAATCTATTGCCGCCTAGGTAAAAAGCTTAGGTAAATACAATTTTACAAAAAAATGTAGTTTCCTTATGGATATCGCCACCATTACATTGATCAGGGATGTGAATATTAGGTTATTTTGGTTCTCCTGGTCTCTGCCTTTAACCCCTTAAGGACTCAGCCCTATTTCACCTTAAGGACCTGGCCATTTTCTGCAAATCTGACCAGTGTCACTTTATGTGGTAATAACTTTTAAACGCTTTTACTTATGCAGGCCATTCTGAGATTGTTTTTTCGTCACATATTGTACTTCATGACACTGGTAAAATGGAGTAAAAAAAGTTCATTTTTATTTATAAAAAATACCAAATTTGGAAAAATTTGAAAAATTTGCAATTTTCCAAGTTTCAATTTCTTTATTTCTATAATGCATAGTAATAGCTCCAAAAATAGTTATTACTTTACATGTCCATATGTCTACTTCATGTCTAGATCATTTTGGGAATGATATTTTATTTTTTAGGGATGTTACAAGGCTTAGAAGCAAATCTTGAAATCTTTCCGAAATGTTCAAAAACCCACTTTTTAAGGACTAGTTCAGGTCTGAAGTCACTTTGTGAGGCTTACATAATTGAAACCACCCAAAAATGACCCCATTCTAGAAACTACACCCCTCAAGATATTAAAAACTGATTTGACAAACTTTGTTAACCCTTTAGGTGTTCCACAAGAATTAATGGAAAATAGAGATAAAATTTCAAAATTTCACTTTTTTGGCAGATTTTCCATTTTAATAATTTTTCTCCAGTTACAAAGCAAGGGTTAACAGCCAAACAAAACTCAATATTTATTGCCCTGATTCTGTAGTTTACAGAAACACCCCATATGTGATCGTAAACTGCTGTACGGGCACACGGCAGGGCGCAGAAGGAAGGGAACACCATGCGGTTTTTGGAAGGCAGATTTTGCTGGACTAGTTTTTTGACACCATGTCCCATTTGAAGCCCCCCTGATGCACGCCTACAGTAGAAACTCCAAAAAAGTGACCCCATTTTAGAAACTACGGGATAGGGTGGCAGGTTTGTTGGTACTATTTTAGGGTACATATGATTTTTGGTTGCTCTATATTACACTATTTGTGAGGCAAGGTAACAAGAAATAGTTGTTTTGGCACCGTTTTTATTTTTTGTTATTTACAACATTCCTCTGACAGGTTAGATCATGTGCTATTTTTATAGAATAAGTTATTACAGACGCGGCGATACCTAATATGTATACTTTTTTTAAGAGTTTCATTTTTGAAACAAGAAAAATCATGTTTTAGTGTCTCCATAGTCTGAGAGCCATAGTTTTTTGGGGATTATCTTGGGTAGGGTATTATTTTTGTGGGATGAGATGACGGTTTGATTGGCACTATTTTGGGGTGCGTATGACTTTTTGATCACTTGGTATTATACTTTTTGTGATGTAAGGTGACAAATAATAGCTTTTCTTACACCGTTTTTATTTTTCGTTATTTACAACATTCATCTGACAGGTTAGATCATGTGGTATTTTTATAGAGTAGGTTATTACAGACGCGGCGATACCTAATATGTATACTTTTTTTTATTTATGTAAGTTTTACACAATGATTTCATTTTTAAAAACAAGAAAAATTATGTTTTAGTGTCTCCATATTCTGAGAGCCATAATTTTGTCAGTTTTTGGGCGATTATCTTAGGAAGGGTCTCATTTTTTGCGGGATGAGATGACGGTTTGATTGGCACTATTTTGGGGTGCGTATGACTTTTTGATCACTTGGTATTGCACTTTTTGTGATGTAAGGTGACAAAAAATAGCTTTTCTTACATCGTTTTTATTTAATTTTTTTACGGTGTTCATCTGAGGGGTTAGGTCATGTGATATTTTTAGAGAGCAGGTTATTACGGACGTGGCGATACCTAATATGTATACTTTTTTTTATTTATTTACTTTAACACAATAACAGCATTTTAGAAAAAAATAAATAAATGTTTTAGTGTCTCCATAGTCTGAGAACCATATTTTTTAAATTTTTTGGGCCATTGTCCTATGTAGGGGCTCATTTTTTGCGGGATGAGATGGCGGTTTGATTGCTACTATTTTGAGAGGCATACGCCTTTTTGATCTCTTGGTATTACACTTTTTGTGATATAAGGTGACAAAAAATGTAACAAAATATAACACTTGGGGAACATCTAGTCTCTGATCGCAGAAAGCGCTGAAAACCGCAGGTCTGAATTGACCTGCGGTTTGCAGTGATCGCCGATATGGGGGGGTCACAGGGCCCCCCTGGGCATTGTAACAAGGTACCTGCTGAGTGATTTCAGCAGGTACCTTGTTCTGATCACTGCCGGCTGAGCAGCAGTGATCGAAAATACTCATGACGTACCGGTACGTCCTAAGTCCTGGATGTTCCCACAAAAATGATTCTACAGTTTTCAAACCAGCACCTGGATCTGAACACGTTTGTAATTGCTTGTAAATAAACATTTAGCATGGCCACTGAGTTATTCAATACAATCTATATAGCGCCACCTGCTGTTTTTTTTTTTCTTATTTCTTTGTCCTGCTCACTGAGAAGGCCGCACATGCTCAGTTTCATCCTTCATCTGCCTCCTGAGCTGTGATAGGGAGAGAATGGACACGCCCCCTGAGCTGTGATAGGGAGAGCTGAGACACGCCCCCTGAGCCAGGGGCGTAGCGTGGGGGGGGGGCCAGGGGGGCCGTTGCCCCGGGCGCCAAACTGCAGGGGGGCGCCTGGCTGCTAAGAGTACTAGTTCTAACTTCTCTGCACACTGCACTGCAGACTGCTATAGGTTGGCTATGTATGTGTAGCACGCTGCGCCCTTATTTATTTGTGCGGGGCGGCGCAGCGCACTTCAGTTAACATCGGCTCTGCTGGCTTGGCTCCCTCCGGCTCCGCCCACTTTCTAGGCGGCCCGGCGGGAAACCCAGTGCAGAGCGCGGGAGAGCCAGAAGCCAGCCTAGATAGAAGATTGCCAGTAGCAGTGGCGCAGCAGCGTCTCACTGAGTCACTGACTTCCGACTCTTCAGCAGTAGCTCCAGCCTCCTCCAGACCAGTCCCTGTTGCTGCACTAGTCAGTCAGACTCCTCACTCCATGACTCCAGTACAGTGAAAGTCAGCCTGGCCCGCCTGCCTAGAGTTTTCCACTCCAGCCAGACTTCTCAGCAGAGGTAGAGGGGGGGGGGGGGGGGGTCTATGATTAAGTTGGGTGACTGACCACCATGTCACCATCCTCTCTGAGTGTTAGGTGTGTATGAGGGGATGGTGGCTGGTGGGTTCAGTCACAGTGTGCAATTTGGGCATGGGCAATGGTATTATAAATCAGTGAGTGAAGTGCCAGAGCTCTGCCAGGCCAAATAGGTGGCATGATGGCAGTCTGGCAATCATGGTTCGGTTCTGATGTGGCACTGGCAGGATAACCTTACCAGAGGCGCTGAGACAGTACTGCCTCTGAGATGCCATCTGCCCATCTGTACTGTACCAGACCTACCCTGGGCATGTATGGACAGCAGAGATGGGCAGATGGCATCCTAGAGTCAGTACTGTTTTTGGTCATCCTTCACAGCACCCTGACTGCCACCTGCTTGGCCTGCCTGGCTTTCATGGCACTTCACTGCATACCTGCTGTTTGGCTATCAGCTTCCTCTTCACCTAATGTCCAGACAAGTATCCCTGCAGTCGCTGACCAAGTTTTAGGCTAAATTCACATTAGCGGCAGGACAGTTCTGCACTCGGGCAGGCTGTTCCGGTGGGTGAACAGCCTGTCGGATCCTGCCGCTGATTTACATGTGCCCCCGGACTGACGATCCATCCCCATTGACTATAATGGGGGCGGTGGTGGAGTTCTGGCGGCCTCTTACTGTGCGCTGCTGCCGGAACTCCACCACCACCCCCATTATAGTCAATGTAAAGCCATATGGAACCCTGTATTTTATGAGATCCTGCAATGGATTGCGGTATATGTCTCTTTTATAGTATTAGTGGTAATATTGATCTTGGTATGCTGTGGGGCATCATTCTATAAAAAGGCGCATGCACAAAAGTTAGGGGGCGCCAAACTAGGTTCGCCCCGGGTGCTGGCAACACACGCTACGCCACTGCCCTGAGCTGCGATAGGGAGATCTGAGACACGCCCCCTGAGCTGCAGCAGAAGGATTACTCCCCTTGAGCTGTCAGCTTGATATCAATCTAGCAGAGCAATGAATGGGGAGATCTCTGGACCCATGTGAGGTGCAGGGCTGGTTCTAGCTTTGTTGGAAAGAGATTGTCATGTACTGTATGATGTCTGATTTTCATTTTTTACATTAGTCATGGGATAACCACTTTAAGAAAGAAAAAAAAAAAAGAAAAAAAAAAAATATATATATATAGGTGCACCATTTCTCCTTGTGGAGATGCAGCTGGTGTGGTGTGCCTTACAGGCAATGCTCCCTGGGAAAATTATGCAAATTAACTCTACTCCATGAGGAAGAAACCTGTCTGTGCCCCTGGCATATAAGGAGAACACGGGAAGCTCTTGGTCACAGGAGCTTACACTTATCATATCCCATTACCAGATATTATATGTGGGGGAGGGGAGGTTGGGGGGTCACTTACCTTAGAAACCACTCAGGTATTTGTGATCCATACTCAAAGCCGTCATCGAACTTCCGGAAATGCTCCTGAAATTCTTTTATGGTCTCCTTACTAGTAGGGCACATCCCTTTTCCGAACAAGTTGTCCACCACGGCTGGATACATGACGCGCCTGACAAGAGAATTACAAGGACCTGTTGAGCTCACAATGGACATCACCTATATTTCGGAATACGCCTTTAACATGAGCTTTTTTTTTCGCTAGGCGTGGATTGTCCCATCATTTTTACTATTATCCAGTTGGAGGAGGTAATCTTAAATCCACCTCCTGTCTCAAAAGCGGCTGCAGTCCTCCCCCATGCTTTATACTGCAACAACACCTTAACCTCTTAACAGTCACATTAAAATTGGAAAAACCCTCCCAAAAATGTCACTTTTTTAATTGTAGATTTTTAAAATGTGTCTGCAGTAAATCTTGTTGGCGCACACATCTCAGGGGACGCAATTGAATCTTTTTCTTATTATTATTTTTTGTATAATTTTTATTTCATTTTTGATGCATTCAAACAGAACATCCAACAGCGCTGGAATGTGCAAAGACTTATATTGTCAAAGCCAGATGACATGTAAATTAGGCTACATGCACACGAACGTTGTTTGTTTCCGTGTCCGTTACGTGTTTTTTTTGCGGACCCATTCATTTCAATGGGTCAGTAAAAATTGAGGACAGCACACCGTGTACTATTCGCATCCGTATGTCCGTTTCGTAGCCCCGCAAAAAAAATAGAACATGTCCTCTTCTTGTCCGTTTTAGGCATTGTTACAATGGATCCGCAGAAAAAAACAAAATGGATGACATCCGTTTTTTTTGTGGATCCATTGTAACAATGCCTAAAACGGACAAGAATAGGACATGTTCTATTTTTTTGCGGGGCTACGGAACGGACATACGGATGCGGATAGTACACGGTGTGCTGTCCTCATACGGTCGTGTGCATGAGCCCTTAGGCAAAGGAATAAACAAAGGAAAATAAATGACAACAGGATTAGCAAACCTCCGCAAGTCATGTATACACAGTACATGAGTACATATGGCGATAACCCACTCTTGTAGAGAGGGAAGGGACCCGTTTTCCAGACACAGAGATGTCCGGGTAGGGCCTGCAGGATGGGACATTGACAACTTTGTCCAAGGACTCCAAAGTACAAGGAATCTGTCATGTCACCCCGATTCCCAACTGGTGGGTTCCTCCAACCTGTAGATCTGTTGAACTTTGGAGGTCCACTCCTGGATGAGCGGTGGGCTTGGATTTAGCCAATGCAGTGGGATGAACAGTTTCACTGCCATGACTAACAGGGCTGGTAAGGAGGTTCTGGAGATTTTATAATCCGACGAGGGAAGGTTCGGCAGGACTAATTGAGGGGAGAGGGTGATAGTGGTTTGGCAAATATCATGAATGTTTTCCTCTACGGCTTTCCAGTACCTTGAGATCATAGGGCACTCCCTGGATCTCTAGTCAACATTTGGTGACAACCACATCCAGTGAGCGGCACCATGTGTTCTAGCTAGTATCGCCTGAACCTCCCTGTCCTGGTGCGAGATGTCAAGTTTTTCCTCCAAGGACTGCAAATAAGGAGGTGCTCGATTGGTTACCAATCTTTTATAGAAAGAAGGTAGGAGGTGCCTTGGAGGGGATGTCATGCCAACATGTTCCATCCACGTACCATCTCGCTTCACAAACTTAGTCAGAAACTGCTGACGCACAGAACTAAAGTCCAGGTAATGACCTTCAGAAGACTGACTGATACCAAACCGAGATTGTAGAGAGTGCTGGGAGAAGTTCCTATTGGGACTGTTGCCAATTTGCTCCACAAGCCTAAAGGATCTTGGAAGTTCTGATTGAGGGTATATGGAAAAAAAATATAGAGCTGGCATTAAAGAGCATGGTGAGTCCCCATGGTGAGCACTGTGAAGAGTGTTATGGAAAAGTCTAAGGACAAGGGGCTGTGAAGTTTCTGGAAGCCATAAACTGGCTGGGTCTTCTGGGTTTAAGATGGCTATGGCTATTTGAAACCCCAATTTTGGTCGCTGCTGAGCTCCTAGTTCTGTAAGCAAACGCGAGATTGTAGCAGCCCTATAATATAGATCAATGTATGGAAGCCCGAAGCTCCACAGTTTCTTGGGAAGGACCAATAGATTGTAAGCTACTCCAGGTTTAGATGGAAAAGGTTTGGCGAATCCCCCGTAGGAAGACACAGGTCTGCAGTAGGTGTTTACTCCCAATCCAGGACATTAGTGGAACATCCAGTTTACGTAACTGAGCAGCAATATCCTTAAGGAGAGGGACATAATTAAGCTTGTATATCTCCTCAGGTCTGTCCGAGATATTGATTCCAAGATATTTAAAATAATGTGGGGTCCAAGAAAAGGGGTAAAGAGTCGACAGTTCACTTCTAATGGCCAAGTGCTCGTTGACTCCCAGCACCTCACACTTGGACATGTTGGAGGAGATTAATCAAACTGGTGTAAGGTAGAACGGCCTAAGTTGACCAAAGCAACCAATCAGATTCCAACTTTCATTTTTCACAGCTCCTTTGGAAAATGAAAGGTGGAATCTGATTGGTTGCTACTAAGCCAGTTCTACTTTACATCAGTTTGATAAATCTCTAAATCTCATAAAGCCAAATTTTTCAAATAGTGGGATTAAGGCAGGGAAGGCTTGTATTGGGTTGGCAATGAATAGAAACATGTCATCTGCAAAGGCAGCCACCTGATGGAGATACTCACAGTCCCTGAATCAGGGGGTCCTGTCTAATTACCTGAATCAATGGTTCAAGCGAAAGAATAAAAAGTGTCCTCGGGATAGGTCATTAATATGCATTATCCCAGAGTGGTATTACCATTCCTACACTCTGCTACTGTCTCTAATGGGCTAACCATAATGTCATCTGTGTATTTATTCCAGGTCCTCTTACACCGTGCATTAATTGTTCTGCTGTGTAACTGTTATTTGTTGTATTACATGTAATAAGCTGGTTTAACAGCAGGTGGCAGCAGATATATGGCAGAGAGATACTATTCCATTCTCCCCTTTTTGGGCAGAAGTGGGCCGGTCCCGTTTCCTACCAAGGGAAGAGCTGCAGGAGGTTCTTAGTAAGTCTTAGGAGATTCTAGTGTTGGAAGAAGACAAGTAAAGATGTCGCAGTGAGGGGAAAGTTCCCTTTCCTGCAGCAGGAGCCTCCCAAGAAAAGCAGCTCATAGAGCACCCTGACTCCTTACAGATTAAAAGACAGTATTACGAGGGGGTCAACAGCCAAAGTCCCCCCCACTCTTAAGGTACTAGAACTTCTACAGAGTTCAGTAATTAGATGAAGCCTGAGTTTAGCACAGCGGAGAGATAAAGCAGCATATTCAAGCTTGCCTGCCAGTTTACCCCAAAACCTGCTGGAACCAAGAGAAAGATCACTTCTTGTACGGATGAAAGTTGATTTAAGTGAAGCTGTTGAACTTATAAAGTCTGGACTCGACTTATTCTGCACAATTCCTCTCCCCTTTATTGCTTCGGAGCCTAACCCCGTGGAGGGACGGTATCAAGGAAAGAGCACAGTGACACATACAGAGACTATTAAGGCCCCACACCACTCGGCAATTCCTAAAAACCTGGGACACAATCAGCCCTAGGGGGCGGCACATGGCAAATATCAGATCGGTGGGGGACCAATCAGCTGTATGAAGGGAAGGCGTGCTCTGTGCTTTATCCCTTCTGCGCACTGCAAGCACCTTCCCTTCAGCGGGGGTGCCGGTAGTCCGACCTGGCTGATCTGATATTGATGACCTATCCTGAGGATACTCTAAATGAGTTATAACACCTACCAAGTACAACTACTCCACACCATGCTCATTATAAAAATAAATTTTTATTATGCATATACATATAAACGATACAGTTACACAATGATATGAAGGCAACAGAAGACAACACAAATGACAGCATGAGACTTGACATGACACTACTGATAGTGTACAATTCATCACAGTGTAGCATTGTCAGTCACAGAGTCGTGTACGACTGATCAACACAACGCAAGTGGCATAGAAAGATACATAATGCTAATCGAGGTCCAGGTCAGCAGGCAGTCACACCCAACAGCCGCTAGTGTGCTGCCTGCTGCACCCGACCCCATTTACTTGATGTAAGCATTATATATATTCTTTCATGCCCTGCGTTGTGTGTATCAGGTCCTGTGACACTTGAACCTCAGTAGTGTACACTATGGATGGATTCAACAACTGCTAAGCAGGGCTGGTGGATTGCACTTTATCATCAGTGGGTTATCATGTCCGGGCTCATGCTGGCTTTTTTTGTGTTGTCTTCTTGTTGCCCTTCATTATCATTGTGATTTTATATTGTATCGTTTATATGTATATGCATAATAAAAATTTATTTTTATAATGAGCATGGTGTGGAGTAGTTGTACTTGGTAGGTGTTCTTGGTTAAACCACACCAATTTTTGATACTTTTGTTGTATGGTGATTCTAAATGAGTTATCCCTATTCTCCCAGCCCCAGACAAATCCAGTCTGATCCGGGGCAATGAGCTTGCGAATCATGGAGGCCAGTCTGGAAGCCAGCAATTTTTTCCATAGTTTTATGTCTGTGCCTCAGATTAGATTAGACGATAGCTAGCGCAGCTAGTGGGATCCTTCCCCTCCTTATGTAGAACACTTATGTGTGCTTCCAAGGCTTGCAATGGGGGAGAGGATCCGGAAAGAAGCCAATTCATGTAGATTTAATGTGTGGCAATAGAGTAGGAGAAACAGTTAAGTACTTTTCCGACAGCCCAAGCTAAGCTCGGACAGGACAGTTAGGTGAATAAAGGGGTTTTCCAGGACACTTATACTGATGACCTATGCTCATGATGGGTCATCAATATCTGATCAATGGGGTCCGACTCCTGGCACCCAAACTTATAGGCTGTTTGAAGAGACCATGGTGCGTCGGTAAGGTCTCCTCCCATCTTACCAAGCACAGCACCATACATTGTATAGTGGCTGCACTTGGTATTGCAACCCAGGCCCATTCACTTGAATGGAAATGAGTGGCAACTAGGCCACAAGACCAAAGAGCATGACATCACATGGCCTAGGAAGAGGTCTCCTCAAACAGCTGATCAGTGGGGGTCCCGGGTGTCAGAACCCTGCCAATAGGATATTGATGACCTATCCTGAGGATAGGTCATCCATATATGAATCCATGGAAATTCCCTCTAATTGCCATTACCAGGGTCGGACTGGCCCACCAGAGTACCAGAGGATCCAAGGTCCGACAATATTGGAACCCTAGTTAAACAGGGCCCTAGGGGGCCCATATACAGAGTGGGTGGGCCCTCAGAATGATTGGTGGGCCCAAGGGACTTCAGACCAACGCTGGCCATTACGTAAAGAACCGTAGAAGCAAGTAAAACAACCATGTGAAAAACAGATGATCGTCAGATATCCATGAGCCTCAGTAATGGAGAAGCCTGGAGATTTTATATGACACCTATACAATCCTTCTCCATGGAAGTGATGGTTTCCGTAACTACTGTGTTTGGGGATTGGGTAGGGAGCAGGACGTGTGCTCCTGAATTAGGAAGGGTCAGATCCTTGTCCTCATCTGAATTACATGTCACAAAAGCTCATTGTGCGTCCAAACTTTTAGGTGGATCTTTGCGATCCAGTGCTCCCAGGGAAAGCTGCCTCACGTTCCATGGCAACTGAAGGAATAAATGTCTGCAATTGGCATTATTGTCGATCGCAGACATTGCCGCTGGGTCTCTGCTGTTTAAAACAGAAGAAATTGACGGTATGGAAGTGGTTAATTTGACATCTATAAATTTAATCTGTCACCAAGAAATTCACTGTTACACCACGAACAGCGCCTTGTAGGGCTAGCCCAGCTGAATGTAATACTAACTTTCACTTAGCACTATTCTGGAGAAAAAGTACTTTCAATCCATCAATCCATATGTAAAAGAGGATTTAAAGGCCATGAATACCTTTGGGGGCAATTTCTTTTTTATGATTGGATTTTTCTTATTTTGGGTTAAAAATCATTTTTTCAGTCGGTCTTTATTAAAGATATTGAGCCATTCTGTCACAAAGGGTTAACTGTCTAGCTGTAGGAATCCTACTTTTTGCTTTCACCTTCTGCCGGTCATCTAATAACCCTTTTCTCTAAATTACTAAAAGGTCAGTAAGATAGGAATTGATCTATATTCAGTGTTTATAGGCTCAGAGATAAGGAGCCGTCAGCTGAGCTGCCTGACAGAACAGAGTGAACATTTAGATCCTACTACTAGAGAAACTCAAGACTGTACAGAGACAGGGGTTCAACATTTTCTATTCAAATTTCTAAATTTTAATTTTAAGACCAATTAAAAAAAATGATACTTAGCTCACAATAAGTACAATGCAGTAATAAAAAAAAACATGCCCCTAAAGGTGTACATAGCCTTTAAGTGCACCAGGAGCCGGCCCAAGTCACTCTGTGCACCCTTGTTTACCTCCTTCCTCTGCCAGCCCCTCTTTCTCCTTCTTGATTGATAGGACCAGGTTCCTGTGTAGTCCTCGTGCTAGTCCCTGTCAATCAAGAAGGAAGGAAAGGAGCTGGGAGGATCAAGGGTGCACAGAGTGGCTTGGATCTGCCCTGGGTGCACTTAACATCTCATTTACATATGGATTAAAAGTACTTTTTTATCCAGAATAAAGAAACAAATCACTAAGTGAAAGGTATAATTGCATTCAGCTGAGCTAGCCTTACAAGGCATTGCTCCAGATTTATAAGGACAGTTCTCCGCTTAAATGGGCAGAG
Organism: Bufotes viridis; assembly: GCA_033119425.1. Lineage (NCBI taxonomy): Eukaryota > Metazoa > Chordata > Amphibia > Anura > Bufonidae > Bufotes > Bufotes viridis. The sequence continues at coordinate 42,133,258 of CM065592.1, read as the reverse complement.
TTGTTTAAATAAGGGGAGGGGCTTTGCTGATTGTGGGAGGAGCTTGTGAACCACACTGCCCCCTGCAGTCCTTACCTTACCAGGTCATAGAGGTCCTCGGTGCCCTGGGACTCCAGCTGCTCCAGCTGTGCATTGAACTCCTTGCACATTCGGGGGATGTAGGGACCCAGCCTGCTCTGGGACAGTCTCAGCTTCAGCATCTCGTGGATACTGCTGTGCGCCTTGTAGAAGTTCTCCTTCTTAATAGAAGCTGTAAAATAGAAGAGAAGAACATGTGTGAGCGCGGCGGGATCCAGGAGGGCGACCGCATGGGATCTCACCGCACTTCAGTGAAGATTTGTGCCAAAATGTGCAACATATTTGGGCTATAGTATTAATAAAGATGGGGAAACAAAGTTAGAGGCCACGCCCCCTCAATGAAAACCACGCCCACTTCTACTACTTTTGGTGAGTGCGCTGTAGAAAGTGATTTTTTTTTTTTTGCACTTGCAAATTTTTGGGAACTTCTAAAGGGGTTGTCTGACCTTGGAGCCCCTGTCGTCTGGACCTGTGCCCTTGAACATAAAAAATCTGACTCACCTGCCCGCTGTTGCTCTATTCAGGGCCACGTAGCTGGGTTCCTCAGAGGACACATCAGCTTGAATAGTTCCTTACAGCAGTGACATAAAGGTCAAGCCGAGCTGAGGATTATGATTGGCTGCAGTTGTCACGGGACCCATTAGCTTCATGGCGCTGCGGGCATCGGATGCAGCCAGGGACAGAGCAGCAGCAGGACCGCGGGCACGTGAACCTGCCTTTTTATGCTCAGGAGCACAACTCCGGATGATAGGGGTTGTGGGCTCTAAGGCCAGACAACCCCTTTACAGCCAGAAATGCTACAAAGCTATTGAAAAAGTTCTCCCCAAGGATGCATGATGGCAATTCCATCATTTCACCGTGACGGCATGCAACCAGGATCAGCGCAAGTCATGTGACCTTCTTTCCCATAGGCAAAATAATGTAAGTGTGACTAAAAGTCAATGTTTAACCCCGGAATTGCAGTATAAGCAATTGCCTCATACAGTATACCTAGCTGCTCCACTATACTGTAGGAGCTGCCAGCAGAAATTCATTCTTATGACACATTCTTATGTTGCATCATTCCACTATTATTCCTGCTAGAAGTTATGAATGAATTGCCAGCAGTTTGCAATGAAGGTCCAAGTGGGTGTCACCTGTCGGAGGGGGGTGTCCCTGCACAGTTTGACACTGCCAGCGCTGATTGGATAAAGTCAGTCTGTGCAGAGACACCCCCAAGTGGTAACACCCATCTGGACCTTCATTGCAAACTGCTAGCAATTCATTCCTAACTTTAAGCAGGAATAATAGAGGAATGGCACAACATAGAGTCATGAGAATTGTTATTACACTGGGAAGGCAAGTAGTTCCTAAAAACAGACCTGTCAGGAGAGGTGAGGGGTGCCCCCTGCGGTTACCTGTGTACTGGACCGGCTTCTGCACAGCGTGCTGGAAATCCACCTGCTTGGATGTGAAGAACTTTGACACTCCTTCCTCTCCGCTCACAAAGGTAAGCCTGTTCCCAGCCGCCATCACCGTGAAGACCGGACCGTGCTGTGCAAAGGAAATCAGACTGTGCGGGTTATTGGGTCACAGACCTATAGCGCAGGACAAACTCTGTGTTGTACTGGTTCCTCTATTACTCCTAATGGACAACTGGGTGTTATTATTCCCTTTGTCAAAGAGGTGTGTCCTTACACAGTCTGATTCTGTCAGCAATGATCGGACAGGGTGAGGGTACGGGCACGCGGCCTGGTTTACTGGCGCAGTTCTGGAAGCCAAAATCAGGGTCGGATCATAAAAGGAGAGAAAAGTATAAAAGACAGATACGACTTTTTTTTTTTTATTCGCTCCTGGTTTTGGATTCTAAAAAAAAACCTGGTGGCGTGGCCGAACCCTGACCCTGTCTGATGTTTGCTGACAGTATCAGACTGTGTAAGGACACACCCCCAACTGGTAACACCCTGTTGTCAATTTATTCACATATTTCCAAGAGGATTAACAGAGGAATGGTGCAAGGCAGTACTAAGTACTAAGAAAGATGCTCTAGAACTATAATTTCATGGATTATTTACTAAAACATGCTTGTCTTAAAAGATGAAAGGTTAAAAGTGGTCATATGCCCCAGATTTGCAGCAAAATTTGTAGAAAAACAAAAACTACAACTCCCAGCGTGCCCTGACATCGTCAGGCTCCTGGGGCGTGCTGGGATTTGTAGTTCCACCATGAACACTAAAGACAAAACTCTCTTACCTTCTGCCTGGCTTGTTCTATAAATTGCAGGGGAGCTTTGCCCATCTCTAGCGCAGCCCCCAGCCATGGTATCCAGCCGCTGATACAGGGAGGTGCAGGGAAGCTCTGGCTTTTTCTGAAGAGGTAACGTTTGGCCCCTTGTACGGCCAGGAGGCCCAGCAGGAGCCCCAGCAATGAGTAGCACAGCGCATCAATCCCCTCCAGCATCCTGAAGCCGAATGCCACCTGACTGGCACCTACACCAGCTCCCGCTGGCAGCTGGCCGGTGACGTCACGGAGAGGGCGTGGCCGCTGGAGAAATGACAGGAGAGCGCGAGGAGATCCTTGGCAACCAATCAGCGTCTGCTTACCCTGCAGCCAGCCAATCAGAAGCGGAGGCTCGGCTCTGGGGCGGGTTTTTTATTGACAGACGGTCAAACTACGTTTCCCGTCATTCTTTGCAGGTGGCGTGACGTCACGCACCCATGTGGACGGGTGTTAGAGGGGGGCCGCTTGGGTTCTTTGCACCAGACTGTGCCCCGGGATGGCGCCTGAGGTCAGAGCTCTGCCGGACAGATGGCCCAGGCTCAGCAAGTTCGTCCTGTCCGCCTGTGCGGCCAGTGTGGCCGAGCTAGGTATCCGCTGTGTGTGTCCTTGTGTGGCAGAGGCTGTCCTTGTAGCTCACAGTCCTAGCTCTTAGGACTACAAGTCCCAGCATGTTCTGTAAACACGTTTAAAAAAAAGGCATGCTGGTATTTGTAGTGCTATTGCAGCTCATTATCATATGTCCACAGTTCGCCAGTCTTATTTTGAAAAGCTCTGCACGTTTCTAATGCACTTCGTGTTTCAATTCGTCACCGTTTTCATCTTCTCTGCTTGCTGTCAGTGAATAGAAATATTAACTGGTTAAAGGGGTTTTCAGGGAGTAAAATGTTAATGACCTGTCCTCAGGAGAGGTCATCAGTATCTGATCGCTGCACGCACTGCCGCCGATCAGCTCCAGTAAGCGTTGCGACCACCTCTAGTGTTGAGCGAACTTGTGTTAATAGGGAACTTGTGTTTTAAGTTCTGCGTCCAAAGTTCGGGTTCGGGTTATCGAAGAATCCCGTTATGGATTCCGCCACCACGAACCATAACGGAATTTGGAATCCATAACGGGATTCTTCGATAACCCGAACTTTGGACGCAGAACTTAATACAAAGTTCGCTCAACACTAGCCACCTCCTAAGCCAGTGATGTCACGTTCATGTTCATACAACCTATGTGCAGCTCGCGTGAATGGGACTGCGCTGCAATACCATGCACTGCCACTATGCAATGGATGGTGCTGTTTTGAGCCGTGAGAGCAAATAGCTGATCGGCGGGGGTGTCGGCAATTGGTCCCTCCACCGATCGGATATCCTGAAGGTAAGTCATCCATATTCCACTCCTGGAAAAGGTTATTCCTAAAACAGCATTTTTTTTTTTTTTTATCATATTGACACGACCCCCATCTCGCAGCAGCACATGCGCACGAAGGTCCCACCAGTGGGTATGTTACCCCTAGTAATGTGGAGGCTGAAACCTTCTACCTCTCACAGCAGATGCTTTGCTACAGTTGTATTTACTAAACAGCCTGGACTCCAGACTGCTATATTTTACCTGCACTGATACATTGTAGCAAACTGTCAGGCTAGTAAACAGTTTGATGCTGCTGATGAACCAAGCTCCCAGTCTTCACTGGTTCAGCGGTGGGAAGTGTGAGGTCCAAATGGGTTTTCAGCCACTCGATGGGAACAAAATGTGACATAGTAAGTACATCAGTCAAGTTTCTATTCATTCCTATGGTTCCACAAAAAAAACGGACATCCATGTGCTTTCCACATCCGTATGTCTGTTCTGCAAAGAGATAAAACGTGTCCTATACTTGTCCGCAAAATGCAGACCCATAGAACTCAATGGACCTGCAAAAAAAAAAAATGATGCAACACTGATGTCTCACGGACGTCATCCATATTTTGCGGACTGCAGAATACATACGGTCATGTGACTGTAGGCCACGTTTCCATGTCCGTTTTGATGTCTGTGAAAAATTCAGTCCGTGATTCATCTGTGAAGGATCCATGTTTGGTCCGCGTGTCCGTTTTTTGCCCTCCGTGTGTAATATCATGGTTAAAGGGGTTGTATCGATTAGAATAAAGGAGACGGCAGCATTTTTATCCCCGGATTGTGTCTGGTATTGAATAAGGCTACGATGCAATACCAGACACGGCCTAGGAGTGGCGCTGTTTAAAAAAAAAAAACATCTTTACATGATATGCCCATGTCTGCTACTGGATGTTACAGTCATGTTCTCTTTACAGTGACGTTCCCTTTGGATCTCACCAAAACGCGTCTACAGATACAAGGCGAGGCGGCGCTGAAGCGGTCTGGAGAAGGGGGCGTGCCCTACAGAGGGATGGTGCGCACGGCGGTGGGGATTGTGCAGGAGGAAGGGCTCCTGAAGCTCTGGCAAGGGTCGACGCCTGCGGTCTATCGCCACATTGGTAATATCTGTGTATAGAAAGAGCAACGTGAGGGGAGAACCTTTACACAACGCAGTACCGGCCCGGTCACCCAACTGACGTATAACGAGATCTATTGGGGTCTGTCGTGGTGCTGATAAAAACAATACCCTGATTATGACAGTAGGTGGCCCTATTGATGAGAGAACTGCATGTTTATCCATATACAGATAAGCCTACTGGAGCACCAAGGGGCAGCCAGAGCCCTCAGAGCACCAGATTGTTACACCCCTTAAGCTTTAGTCCCTCTCCCTGGATGTAAAGGGCTAGACTTCTGGTCTAGCCCATTGTTCTTGCACTTGTGCATGTCCTGGTCTTGGGGCGTGCACATTGCATCTTCAGCAGTGCAGATTCCCACTTAGTAAGCGCCAATACCTGTCTCCTTGCGCCTGCGCTGTGTCTACCGGTCTCGTCGCTTCTGCTGTTCTCCAAGCAGAGCAGAGACCGGTAGATACAGCACTGAGCAAGCACTGAAACCGGGACACACAGTGCACACAGTCTAGGCCTGTCAATCCAGGGGAATGGGTGAGGAACCAGATCTCAAGGGGTGTAACAATCTGGTGCTCTGAGGGCTCTGGACAGATCCTCGGTGCTCCAGTAACCTTATTTACATATGAATAAAAATCCAGCTTTCTCATCAGTGGGGCAACCTACTGTCATAATCAGGGTATCATTTTTATCAGCATGATCGACCCTACCAGGCTGTATGCCTGGTTTCGTAGGGTTGATCCTGCTGACAGATGCTATTCAAAGGGGTTTCTGAGTTAATGAGATTGGCAACCTTTCCTCAAGATAGGTCATCAATATCCGATCGGTGGGGGATCAACATCCAGCACCCCCACCAATCAGTTGTTCCCTGCAGTCTCTGAGAGGAGTAAGAAGCATAGCCCTGCCTGGTTACCCTTCAGTTGAATGGAAGCTGAGGTGCAGTAACCCGATACGGCCACTACACTTTGAATGGCGCTGTGCTTTAATCTCTGTACATTGTGTTAGTTCTGTTTCCAGAGATTGCAGGGAACAGCTGATCGGTGGGGGTGCCAGGAGTTGGACCCCCACCATTGTACAAATGACCTACAATGGGGATAGGTTGGCAATATCCTTAAAATCTATGGACACCTTTGGGGAAATTTTCTGTTATTGCATTCTACTCACCAGGGGCTAAAAATAATTTTTGCAATTGGTCTTTATTAGAAATTTTCAACAGTTTTTCCTCTACAGCTTTCACTTTCAGTGCATCTGCTGACTACTGCTTTTGGTTTCACAGTTGAATCTGTCAGGGAGCTGCTCCGACGGCTCCATCTGTAGCCCTTGTCTCTGAACTCCTGACAGCTCATAAACACTCATAAGAGATAAAACACTGATGAGAATGTAGCTATAATGAGTGTTTATGAGCCGCCAGGAGTTCATAGATAAAGGCTACAGGCAGGCGCCGTCGGAGCAGCTCCCTGACCGATTCATCTGTGAAGCCAAAAGCAGTCGTCTGCAGATGCACTGAAAGTCAAAGCTGTAGAGAAAAAACAGTTGAAAATTTTTAATAAAGACCAATTGCAAAAATAATTTTTAGCCCAAAATGAATAGAATGCAATCATAAAAAAAAAATTCTGTCTCAGAGGAGTCCATAGCCTTTAACTCGGAAAACCCCTTTAAGCTACGTGTGTGTTCACCTCTGTGTTAGAGGCTCCACACTATGGGCGCCTTAGAGGAGCCCATTATACATTAATCCAGTGGTGTGGTCGGTGGCCGTCGCATGACCGATCCACTAATGTGAACAGAGCCTCACAAAAGTGATAAAATACGACACCCCACCATCTGGATCAGTATCTACCTCCTCACTCAACGTTTTCATTGTTAGAATCGGGACATCTAAACTTCACCCTGATACAGTCAGGGAACGCCCACTTTTGGGTGTGTTTTATGGTAGCCACATCCATTTCCGGCCGAGACAGTCCAGCCAAATTCAAGACAGTTGGCAACTATGCTTATGGTGCGGATGGTTCCTGTGATATATGTGAGGCTCTAGGGCCGTGGATCGGGTCCATTCATTGTATTTCACGCGTTTTCTATCATTTTTGTGACTTTACGCTCTAATAACTTATAATGTGGGTTCTACAATGGAGTGACAGTACTTTCCCTGTGACGCAGTGTACTCGGGGGTCCGCATGGTCGCCTATGAGCAGCTCCGGGACTCGCCTCTTGGAAAAGGGGAGAGTGAGACGTTTCCTCTGTGGTAGGTCGGCGACTATTTCCCATATTCATTGCTTTTTCGTGTTTTGTATATCACACGTTGTGCATGGGGAGTATCGTGTGGCCGAGACCGGACATACAGTTGTGTGCAAAATGATTCAACCCCCACTGAAATTGAGTGTTTTGGCCAGTTTGATATTGATTTTGATCATTTCAGTCATCTGGTTTACAATTAAATCAAAGAGGCCCTTGTAAGTCAGACAAATATAACATAACATTTATAATGAAATAACCACAAATGTCTTTTCTGTGCTCACATCATTATCAGTTTTATTCAACCCCCAAGTGACATTCAATCTTAGTACTTAGTACAACATCCTTTTCCAGTTATAACAGCTTTTAAACGTGAAGCATAGCTTGACACAAGTGTCTTGCAGCGATCTACGGGTATCTTCGCCCATTCTTCATGGGCAAAAGCCTCCAGTTCAGTCACATTCTTAGGCTTGTGCGCTGCAACTGCTTTCTTTAAGTCCCACCAGAGGTTCTCAATCGGTTTAGGTCTGGTGACTGCGATGGCCACTTCAAAATGTTCCAGCCTTTAATCTGCAACCATGCTGTAGTGGACTTGGAGGTATGCTTGGGATCATTGTCCTGTTGAAAGGTCCAACGTCTCCCAAGCCTCAGGTTTGTGACGGACTGCATCACATTTTCATCCAATATCTCCTGGTACTGAAGAGAATTCATGGTACCTTGCACACGCTGAAGCTTCCCTGTACCTGTAGAAGCAAAAACAGCCCCAAAGCATGATTGACCCCCGCCATGCTTCACAGTAGGCAAGGTGTTCTGTTCTTCATGAGGCCTTGTTCTTCCTCCTCCAAACATAGTGTTGATCCATGGGCCCAAACAGTTCTAATTTTGTTTCATCAGTCCACAGAACACTATCCCAAAGCTTTAGTGGTTTGTCCACATGACTTTTGGCATACTGCAGTCGACTCTTCTTATTCTTTGGAGACAGCAGGAGTGCGCCTGGGAGTTCTGGCATGGAGGCCTTCATTACGCAGTGTGCGCCTTATTGTCTGAGCTGAAACTTCAGTACCCGTATCTGACAAATCTTTTTCAGTTCCTCAGCAGTCACACGGGGACTTTTCTCCACTTTGCGCTTCAGGTAGCGCACAGCAGTCGAAGTCAGCATCTTCTTTCTGCCACGACCAGGTAGCGTTTCAACAGTGCCCTTTGCCTTGAACTTGCGAATGATGCTTCCTATGGTGTCTCTTGGTATGTTTAACATCCTTGCAATCTTCTTATAGCCATTGCCCTTCCTGTGAAGAGAAATCACCTCTTCTCTTGTCTTCCCGGACCATTCTCTTGACTTCACCATGTCTGTAAACACACCAGTAAATGTCTAGAAGGAGCTGAGTATCACAGTCATTTTACATCTGCCTAATTGGTGCTTATTCTGCTTGATGGCTGCTCCTTGACATCCACAGGGGTTTTCAATACCTGATGGAAAACACTTGAATGAACCTCTGTTCTTAAGAGTGGTCGTCTTTAAGGGGTTGAATAATTGTGTCAATGAAGAAATCACAAAAAAAACATTTAATACTGTATTACAAAAACAATTGATGTCATTTTAGTTGCATTTGGTTCTTTAAAAAGTCCTTGTAAGATTTCATTCTGAACACAATTGCAAATGTACACTAAATTCCCTAACGCTGGGTTCACATTTGAGCGTATTTGATAGGCGCGTTTTACGTGCGTTTTTGTCGCACGTATTACAGCTCTGGCGTCAATCACAATACGCGTGACAAAACGCCCCAAAGAAGCTCCTGTACTTCTTTGGGCGTATGGCGTTTTACAGCGCTCGTACGCACTGTAAAACGCTCAGGTGAGAACCATGCCCATAGGGAAACATGGGTTTTCGCCTGTTGAGCGTTTTACAGCGCATAGGAACGCGCTGTAAAACGCTCAGGTGTGAACCCAGCGTAAAACCCTTTACAGCACTGGGGGTTGAACAATTTTGAACACAACTGTAGGCCCCGTGGTTGTATATTTGGTATTAAATAGGGGTAAATTTATCAGAACTGGTGTAAAGGAAAACTGGCCTAGTTGCCCATAGCAGCCAATCAGATTCCACCTGAGCTCTGAAAAATAAAAGGTGGGATCCGAGGCACCGCCGAGGTGTCGGTGGCCAGCAGGCTTGGCAGTAAAACATTGCCTGCGTGCTGCAGGTTACTGGCCTCAGCTGTGCTCAGTAATAACTCAGAATGCAGTTGGCTCCCTCTAGTGGTGGCTGTAGATAGCTCGACATGTTAGGATGGAGCTCTGTATCAGAAGGAACACTAGATGATAGATGACATAAGTGGGGATTCACTGTAAGATGACACTGTCAGGGGCGAGTAGCTGTATCTTTGCAAGCAGGAGTAGGAGATACCGGGTCAGACAGGGTAAGCAAGTGATTTAGGCAACCATATAATGTCCAGAGCAGCTTCTACAGAGCCCCTCTGTCACCTGGATGGAGCAGCAGAAATCTTGCACCTTTCCTGGACTCCGGGCTGAATGCTCCTACCCACCTGCATTGGAACAAACCCTCAGCTGTGTGAGCGGCACCAAATGATTTTGGTTGAATAGCCGTTCTCTTTTTCATTTCACCACTAGTGTGAGGGCAAAAATAGGGAAAAAAGAAGGGATTAGGGGTTCAAATCGGCATTTCAGGTTTTCTATGGTCCTTAAAGGGGTTGTCCACTTTTTAGTATTGATGATGTAACTTCAGGATAGAACATACAATGCAACAGCACTCTGCAAACCAAATAAAGTACTAGGCAATATTCTAATGCTACGCTTATTTTGTAAATGAGATACTTGGCAAATATATTTTGTACAAAACTATTTGGGCCCGTCTGTGACACATCAAGGCGATCTCTGTAAGACGGGAACCTAACACTAAATACTACCTGTTATGTGCCATAATGGCTATCATAAAATTCAGGAAGCATAGGTTCCACCACCCTGAGGACCTCTGGTAGCACCCTTGACCAGGTTTATTTTAGGTTCTTTTAGTGCTGAGTCTGCATTCACTCTCTTGCGTGTTTATTTGCTTGGCTGGCTTATTGGAGGCTTGGCTGAATTTTACTTCACAGAAGCCAATTTTTTTTATCTTATTTGGCGGGACGTTTTTGTAATGTAGCCTAAAGGGGTTGTTATATTGTTGGCCCGTCCTCAGGATGGGCCATCAGTGTCTAATCAGCGAGGGTCTAAGACCCCCACCCCTAGTAGCTCCAGTGGGGGAACTGCACATCTCCCTCCATTGTGTAGTTGGCTGCATTGGTTATTGCAGCTCTACTCCAATTGAAGGGAATGTGGAAATGGCCCTTATCTATTTTCGGAAGTCCCATAGCAGTGACGTGCTCGCCATTCACAATACAGCCATGTTAGTGAGATTGGAGCGGATCCCAGAGGTGAGACTTTAGCGATTCTCCCTCAAGCCGGTCAATAACAAAACTGCATAAAATACTATAAATACAGTATTTGTTCATTGGTTGATTAATTGGGTGATAACACTTTGGAATTTTGTTAGAGAAATGTTTGGTCCAGCCTTTTCAGGTTTGCATCCAATCATCTTGAAGCTTTTGGCTGTGTTGCTCCACACCCCATTTGCATGTATTAGGAGGCTAAACACTGACCGTTCATCTTCCTGTTCTGTGAACGAGTCATAGAGATTAGTGGATGGAAGGGATAGAGAGGACTGTGCAGCTGTAACTGTACAGCTGCACAGTTCTCTTTAGGATTGGGCAAATCCATTCACAAGCTCTTTGCCCTTCATTAAGGCAAGAGCTGTGTGTGCGCACACTATCCCTGTGTGGGCACACACTAGCCGCACATTGAGGATGTCTTATTTATCATTAAGAATTCAGGGCTGGGTTTGGGAAGGGGTTAGCTTCTACAGAATCTGACTACGGAGAAAATTGTTTGTAGTCAGGATCCACTTATAAAAGGTTTGTCCAGGTTTTCTTCTAAAAACAGCACCACACCTGTCCGTGGGTTGTTTCTGATGTTTGCACAAATAACTTTTTGTTGGGTGACCTTAAAAGTGGACATGGGGTTGTCCAAAAATGCATACTGTATGCTGTGCAACTGGAAAGTTTGTTTTTCCATTTTAGGAAGGCTGTGGTGGGGGGAATGACTGCTGGAGCTATTGGACAATTTTTCGCTAGTCCAACAGACCTGGTAAAAGTTCAGATGCAGATGGAGGGAAAAAGGAGGCTCGAAGGAAAACCACCCAGGTGAGTTCAGATAGTGGCTGATATTCAGGAGGACCTGTCACCTTTTATTTCTCCTATGAAATAACATAGAATAGGCCGTGGCACTTTCAGTTTACAGATTTCTCTACAGGGCAGATTGGAATCCCATAACCTCTTTTGGTTCGCTCTGTAGGTCATATGCAGCTTTTTAGTCATGTATCAGATATGCAACCCTACTTATTATCAGTGGTGTATATATACAACTTGAGACCTCATAACGAAGATCAAAATGGGTCTCCCCATGATGGTGGTGGGCCTTCTCTCCCATGACAGAAAGGCCTGGTGTTCCTTTCCCTTTCCATGACCTTTGGGCCCATTCTCCACCCACTTGCTAGCAATGCATTTCCTCAGGGGAGGGGGGTCCTTTTATAGGTTATTGCCACACAGTAGCAAAGGGAAGGGAATCCACCACCGTTGGGCGCCATAGTAGCTGAATGGTCTCGTATAACCAGCTGCACATGTCCAGTAAAGTGGATCTTTCTCTGTCAGTGAAAGCCTTTTCCCATCTCCGTTTTCCCCTATAAACCAATTTGAAAGAACTTTAGAAACCCTACCCTATGATGATTTTCCGGTGAGTTTTACTCTAAATGCCCCTTGTTTGTGTGATTAGTGATTATCTCAACCAGATTTTGAAAGTATTGTAACATTTAAATATACATACTATAAAAATTCTAAGTTTCCATAATAGAAAATGTATAATGTTAAAGGGGTCCAACCCCTATAATGACCTCCCAATGTTATACTTACCCCCTTCCCGGCACCCTCATTTCTTCTGATCCCCACATGACCGCCGATGCATCTCCCCGTCGTGCGGATTAAAACAGGCGGGGGATGCAGCCAATAGCAGGCCGTGACGGGAACAAGCCTCCCTAGAGTCACCTGCTATGCTAGGGAGGTTCGTGCGGGTATCGGAAGTGACACGGGTTCCGGGGAGCGGGTTAAGTATAACCTAACCTATATGAGGGGCCCAGGAATTAGGGGGGTCATTATGGGGGTCGGACAACCCCTTTAAGCAAGACTCCCCTTTTTTATCTGTTCTGAATTCACTTCTATCATGCACTGAACATTAAGCATGGAGTTCAAGTTTTCTTTACCCTGGCAATAGCCGTGCACTATCAAGCAAAATCTGTTGCCATAATAAACTAATGGTGCTAAAAGGGCAAGGCTATAAAATGCTGAGCTTTATGGACTCGAAAATAATTCTAATACTGCCTCTCTCTAGGACAACAATATAACTACTATAATACTGCTCCTATGTACAAGAATATACCTACTATAATACTGCCTCCTATGTACAAGAATATAACTAATATAATACTGCCTCCTATGTACAAGAATATAACTACTATAATACTGCATCCTATGTACAAGAATATAACTACTATAATACTGCTCCTATGTACAAGAATATAACTACTATAATACTGCTCCTATGTACAAGAATATAACTACTATAATACTGTTCCTATGTACAAGGATATTACTACTATAATACTGCTCCTATGTACAAGAATATAACTACTATAATACTGCTCCTATGTACAGGAATATAACTACTATAATACTGCCTCCTATGTACAAGAATATACCTACTATAATACTGCTCCTATGTACAAGAATATAACTAATATAATACTGCCTCCTATGTACAAGAATATAACTGCTATAATACTGCTCCTATGCACAAGAATATAACTACTATAATACTGCTCCTATGTACAAGAATATAACTGCTATAATACTGCTCCTATGCACAAGAATATAACTACTATAATACTGCTCCTATGTACAAGAATATAACTGCTATAATACTCCTCCTATGTATAAGAATATAACTAATATAATATTGCCTCCTATGTACAAGAATATAACTAATATAATACTGCCTCATATGTACAAGAATATAACTACTATAATACTATGTACAAGAATATAACTACCATAATACTGCTTCTATGTACAAGAATATAACTACTATAATACTGCCTCCTATGTACAAGAATATAACTACTATAATACTGCTCCTATGTACAAGAATATAAATACTATAATACTGCCTCCTATATACAATAATATAACTACTATAGTACTGCCCTCCGTTGTTGTAGGGCATATATTACAGGATAAAATGCTAACTGGGATGAAGGTAGTTTAGAAGTTTGAATTGTTTGTCTATTCTGACTGTCTTCCATATCTGATTCCAGAGTTCGAGGGGTTTATCACGCATTTTTGACGATTGTGTCCAAAGGAGGAATCCGTGGCCTGTGGGCAGGTTGGGTGCCAAATGTTCAGAGAGCTGCCCTGGTAAATATGGGAGGTAAATGGATCTTGTATGCACACAGGGGACACCTTACATGGGGGGATTCCAGCAGAAAACATTTATCATATATCTACTGTATAGAAAAGGGAGCCTGCCATCAGGAACATGGACAATAAGTTTACTATAAGGTAGATAGCGTCTGAAAAACAAAAACAAAAAACGTTATTTGAAACTTGATATAAAAGGCTATCTGCCCACTAAATTGTGCTTAAAAAAGAGATGACGGAGGATTAAGCTTTAGTAGCCACCCTAAACAGTGTGCGTCTACGTTACCACCTCTGGCTGCATTCAGTGCGTCAGACTCTGAGCCAATAACTACTTCACTTAACCCTCTCAGAGCCGCAGCCTTGGGGTATCACATTAGACCAGCACACACTGTATAAAGGGTGTAGCCGACAGACATATCCAGGGCATACACACACACTATACTCCTATCTGTAACCTTTCTATTGTATTATTCCTAGGTACACTAGATAATCGGTGTAGTGCTGACCCCCCTGTCTGCCTTACTAGATTCTACCTCCTACAAATAGGCTACATATTCAAAGCTGTACGCGTTTCGTTGCTGTCTATTCAGGACAGCAACTTGTCAGGAGCAGTATGGAGAAATGAGTAGCGATGGGTTATATCACTAAACCATAGTGTTTCTGCGCGCCACTGATGGCGTGCGTGCAGTTTGACAAAGCCTTCGGCACTATGACGGCCGTGAGCGCGGCCGCCAAACGCCACAGCTAAATAGCAGAAGCCATGCCCCCAAGGAGGTGCCTACCCATGGGAACATCCAATCATGTGGGAAGGCAGAACGATACGCAGGGGCGGATTAAGTGCATGATAGGCCCGGGGCTGTCTACCCCACTTGGGAAACCCCCCCCCCCCCTCCATTTTAAGTTTCAGGTTTCTTTTCTGTATGAGGCTGCGGTGCTTTGTGAGAGTCACTGTCTCTTCCTCGGCCATATGACGTCACATTCATCGTTCACGTGGCCGAGGTGCAGCTCTGTCCCATCTGAGTGATTGGGGCTGAGCTGCAATACCAAGCACAGTGCTGTCAAATGGACAGAGCTGCGCTTGGTAAGGAGCAAAGAGGCTGCGGCGCTCACTGGAACATCACGGTCTCCTCAAACAGGAGTCTGACCCCCACCATCTCATAACTCTCTGTGTACAGATGTCATAGATGTTACCTGCAGTCCTATGTAACACAGTGCATTATTGTGTAATGTGAGGTGTTGCATAGGACTGCAGGGAACATGTACAACATTGTCTGCACACAGAAAGTTATCACTGGTATCTGGGCTGTTACATAGGACTGCAGGGGACAAATTAAAATTTTAGTTGCCAAATTTAAGATACATATGATTATGGTAAAGACTTGGAGGAGGAGATGAGACACAGGTCACAGCAGTGAGAATACAGCACCACGTACCTGTTACATCCAGGGACTTCTCCTGTCATGTACAGTCGTGGCCAAAAGTTTTGAGAATGACACAAATATTAGTTTTCACAAAGTTCGCTGAAAAACTGCTTTTAGATCTTTGTTTCCGTTGTTTCTGTGATGTAGTGAAATATAATTACACGCACTTCATACGTTTTAAAGGCTTTTATCGACAATTACATGACATTTATGCAAAGAGTCAGTATTTGCAGTGTTGGCCCTTCTTTTTCAGGACCTCTGCAATTAGACTGCGCATGCTCTCAATCAACTTCTGGCCAATTCCTGACTGATAGCAACCCGTTCTTTCATAATCACTTCTTGGAGTTTGTCAGAATTAGTGGGTTTTTGTTTGTCCACCCGCCTCTTGAGGATTGACCACAAGTTCTCAATGGGATTAAGATCTGGGGAGTTTCCAGGCCATGGACCCAAAATGTCAACGTTTTGGTCCCCGAGCCACTTAGTTATCACTTTTGCCTTAAGGCACGGTGCTCCATCGTGCTGGAAAATGCGTTGTTCTTCACCAAACTGTTGTTGGATTGTTGGAAGAAGTTGCTGTTGGAGGGTGTTTTGGTACCATTCTTTATTCATGGCTGTGTTTTTGGGCAAAATTGTGAGTGAGCCCACTCCCTTGGATGAGAAGCAACCCCACACATGAATGGTCTGAGGATGCTTTACTGTTGGCATGACACAGGACTGATGGTAGCGCTCACCTTTTCTTCTCTGGACAAGCCTTTTTCCAGATGCCCCAAACAATCGGAAAGAGGCTTCATCGGAGAATATGACTTTGCCCCAGTCCTCAGCAGTCCATTCACCATACTTTCTGCAGAAGATCAATCTGTCCCTGATGTTTTTTTTGGAGAAGTGGCTTCTTTGCTGCCCTTCTTGACACCAGGCCATCTTCCAAAAGTCTTGGCCTCACTGTGCGTGCAGATGCGCTCACACCTGCCTGCTGCCATTCCTGAGCAAGCTCTGCACTAGTGGCACTCCGATCCCGCAGCTGAATCCTCTTTAGGAGATGATCCTGGCGCTTGCTGGACTTTCTTGGACGCCCTGAAGCCTTCTTAACAAGAATTGAACCTCTTTCCTTGAAGTTCTTGATGATCCTATAAATTGTTGATTGAGGTGCAATCTTAGTAGCCACAATATCCTTGCCTGTGAAGCCATTTTTATGCAACGCAATGATGGCTGCACGCGTTTCTTTGCAGGTCACCATGGTTAACAATGGAAGAACAATGATTTCAAGCATCATCCTCCTTTTAACATGTCAAGTCTGCCATTTTAACCCAATCAGCCCGACATAATGATCTCCAGCCTTGTGCTCGTCAACACTCTCACCTGAGTTAACAAGACGATTACTGAAATGATCTCAGCAGGTCCTTTAATGACAGCAATGCAATGCAGTGAAAAGTTTTTTTGGGATTAAGTTAATTTTCATGGCAAAGAAGGACTATGCAATTCATCTGATCACTCTTCATAACATTCTGGAGTATATGCAAATTACTATTATTTAATTAGCAACTTTTCCAATTTCCAATATTTATGTGATTCTCAAAACTTTTGGCCACGACTGTAGATCTTCTTTCCTTTTTTCCTCCGCTTGACGCAGGCTGCCATGACTAATTCCACCAGCCGCATCTCGTCTCTACAGAGTTTGTTACACAGACACGTTAGATTTCTCAGAATTGGGGTCATTTATCAAACTGGTGTAAATTAGAACTGGCTTAGTTGCCCATAGCAACCAGTCAGATTCCACCTTTCCTTTTCCAGAGGATCTGTCAAAAATGAAAGGTGGAATCTGTTGCTATGGACAACTAAGCCAGGTCTACTTTACACCAGCTTTATAAATTATTCCAAAGATCCCTATAGTGTCTACAGCAGTTATAATGTCCCCTAGAGTGCCCCCAGTAATAAGAACACCCTATATTGTGCTTTAGGTAATAATCCCTGTATAGTGTCCCCAAAATTAATGTCCCCCAATAGCACTGCCCCCCCCCTATATAGTAATTTCCCTCACACTGCCCCCATATAGTAATTTCCCTCACACTGCCCCCATATAGTAATTTCCCTCACACTGCCCCCATATAGTAATTTCCCTCACACTGCCCCCATATAGTAATTTCCCCCCACACTGCCCCCATATAGTAATCTCCCACACACTGCCATCCATTAATTTGCCCCCACACTGCCATCCATTAATTAATTTGCCCCACACACTGCCATCCATTAATTTGCCCCCACACTGCCATCCATTAATTAATTTGACCCCACACGGCCATCCATTAATTAATTTGCCCCCACACGGCCATCCATTAATTAATTTGCCCCCACACGGCCATCCATTAATTAATTTGCCCCCACACGGCCATCCATTAATTAATTTGCCCCACACGGCTATCCATTAATTAATTTGCCCCACACACGGCTATCCATTAATTAATTTGCCCCACACACGGCTATCCATTAATTAATTTGCCCCACACACGGCCATCCATTAATTAATTTGCCCCACACACGGCCATTCATTAATTAATTTGCCCCCACACGGCCATCCATTAATGAATTTGCCCCCACACGGCCATCCATTAATGAATTTGCCCTCACACGGCCATCCATTAATGAATTTGCGCCACACGGCCATCCATTAATGAATTTGCCCCCACACGGCCATCCATTAATGAATTTGCCCCCACACGGCCATCCATTAATGAATTTGCCTCCACACGGCCATCCATTAATGAATTTGCCCCACACGGCCATCCATTAATGAATTTGCCCCCACACAGCCATCCATTAATGAATTTGCCCCCACACGGCCATCCATTAATGAATTTGCCCCCACACGGCCATCCATTAATGAATTTGCCCCCACACGGCCATCCATTAATGAATTTGCGCCCACACGGCCATCCATTAATGAATTTGCCCCCACACGGCCATCCATTAATGAATTTGCCCTCACACGGCCATCCATTAATGAATTTGCCCCACACGGCCATCCATTAATGAATTTGCCCTCACACGGCCATCCATTAATGAATTTGCCCTCACACGGCCATCCATTAATGAATTTGCCCCCACACGGCCATCCATTAATGAATTTGCCCCCACACGGCCATCCATTAATGAATTTGCCCCCACACGGCCATCCATTAATGAATTTGCCCCCACACGGCCATCCATTAATGAATTTGCCCCCACATGGCCATCCATTAATTAAAGGGGTATTCCCATTTTAATGATCACTGTCATCATAGCGCATGCGGTGCCGCGCATGCTCTATGATGACTTCTTCCTAGCCAGTATAGTATACTTGCCAGGAAGACGTCACCAGGGCGCATGCGTGGCGGCGTGCGCGTTCAGTCCAGCGCGCGGCCCGGCAGGGAGAAGACTTCAATCAAGAAGGATCCCGCCCCCTGCCGAAACCAGGAAGTGGACGGCGCGCCGGGAGCAGGTAAGTATGAAAGACGCAAATGGGAATAACCCTTTAATTTGCCCCCACATTGCCATCCATTAATTAATTTGCCCCCACACTGCCATCCATTAATTAATTTGCCCACATGGAAACATGCCCCACTGTCCCTTAATATCTCCTCTCCCCCCCCAAGTTAGCACACATAACTAAAAAAATAAGAAGCTAATACCATCTGTATGCTGAATGGTGCGGCAGGCGCTAGTACATCAGAGAGTTCGCGTGCACCACTATACAGGCACACGATGACGTCATCACGTGCGCCGGGCTTCTACCACCACATAGGCCTCAGGCCTACTAGGCCTGAAGCCTATGGCAGTGATGTGGGCGTTCGGTCGGCACTGATGATACGCCTTCCTCCGTGAGTTACATTATCAGCTAAATTCGGGATGCGAATAATATATTCTTTTAATGTAAACCTACGGCGGCTTATAAACATGTCTGATGAAAGGGGCATTGCATTGTATTATTGCTGGGCACCTGCAGAGGATATTATATTGAATGTATCCTCTGGAAACCGCATCACATTATTACTAAGCCCATATACAAGCCATCACTACTGTTAAGTACATGTGGGGGAGATCATAGTACATATACCGAATGGGCATTGCGCTACACTTTTGCTGGGCACAGAGTATCATGTCCGCTATATGCCCCACATACTGTGATAACGCGATTCCACGGGAATAGCAGCCTCCATATTCAGGGAAAAAAATAAACATATGATATCAACCGCCTCCCCATCCTCAGTGGTGCTCTGTCGTTGGCCCGAAAAAACTACCCAGGGCAAAAACTGACATCTGATGCCAACCGCCTCAAACTAATAAGTGATATGTGGTTATGGCCCGTAACATGACATATAAAAATGGGTCCTCATCCGCACTACAAGTAAGGCAGGGGATACACACGAGAATATAGAGACACCTTGGGGGTGTGACTTCTGCTATTTAGCTGTGGTGTTTGGCGGCCGCACTCATGGCCGTCATAGTGCCGAAGGCTTTGTCAAACTGCGCGCACGCCATCAGTGGCGCGCAGAAACACTATGGTTTAGTGATATAACCCATTTCTACTAATTTCTCCATACTGCTCCTGACAAGTTGCTGTCCTGAATAAACAGCAATGAAACGCGTAGAGCAACTGGGAGAGCTTTGAATATGTAGCCTATTTGTAGGAGGTTGAATCTAGTAAGGCAGACAGGGGGGTCAGCACTACACCGATTATCTAGTGTACCTAGGAATAATACAATAGAAAGGTCACAGATAGGAGTATAGTGTGTGTGTATGACCTGGATATGTCTGTCGGCTACACCCTTTATACAGTGTGTGCTGGTCTAATGTGATACCCCAAGGCTGCGGCTCTGAGAGGGTTAAGTGAAGTAGTTATTGGCTCAGAGTCTGACGCACTGAATGCAGCCAGAGGTGGTAACGTAGACGCACACTGTTTAGGGTGGCTACTAAAGCTTAATCCTCCTTCATCTCTTTTTTAAGCACAATTTAGTGGGCAGATAGCCTTTTATATCAAGTTTCAAATAAAGTTTTTTGGTTTTGTTTTTCAAACTCTTTCTACCTTACAGTTAGCCTATTTATCCTGATACACGTGAATCTAATATTGCTTTTGAGTTCATCAACATGGACAATAATCCAAGGCCACGGCTGTATTTATTTAGAAAAATTTAGTTTTAAAGGGAACCTGTCACCAGGATTGTGTGTCTAGAACTGGGGACATGGGCTGCTAGATGGTCGCTAGCACATCCGCAGTACCCAGTCACCATAGCTCTATGTGCTTTTATTGCGTCAAAAAAAGGATTTTAGTGATATGCAAATGAACCTGATATGACTCCTGTGTCCGGAGATGAGTCAAATTTTCTGAGCGCAGCACCGCCCCGCGTCCTCGGAATCTCCTCCTTTCTCGCATCGCGAGATTTCGGTGCTCCAGCTCTGTGACGTCGGCCAGCAAGGAGGAGATTCGGAGGACGCGGGGTGGTGCTGCGCTCAGTCAAGAGCTTATCCTACTTGGGTTATACTACAGAAACTCTCTGATTTTAAAGGACAGACTTTTCCCCTTTCTTATTAATGCCTTCAAGGCTATATTCCCCAAACACTGGATGAGTGAAGAAGCT
This sequence comes from Bufotes viridis, assembly GCA_033119425.1. Classification (NCBI taxonomy): domain Eukaryota; kingdom Metazoa; phylum Chordata; class Amphibia; order Anura; family Bufonidae; genus Bufotes; species Bufotes viridis. The sequence goes on along the minus strand of CM065592.1, from coordinate 42,112,606 downwards.
CCGACTATTCAAGAATGGCTGATAGATGTTAGGCAAATAAACAGATTTGAAAAAATAAAATGGACAGTTCAAGGGAAATATAACGCGCACCTACAGATAAGATTGCTAAATATTTAGAGTGCCCGGGAACCCTCGTGATTCACTTGGATATGACAAAGATAACATGTCACCGTCTTTCTAATCTGTAGTAAAACCTGAATTACTTCTTTCTGGCTGTTTTCATCGCTTTTCGTCCTCCTCAGATCTGACCACTTATGATACTGTGAAACACTTTTTACTTCGGAACACCAGCCTCAAGGACAACAGTTTCTGTCACAGTATTTCGAGGTAATTTCTTTGCTTTATGTACAGCAGGGGGTCACTAACCTTATGACATGTGACCGGTTAACTTTTTTCTACTGATGATCTGTCCTCTGGATTGGATTGGTGGGGGTCCAAGACCTGGGGCTCATGCCGATCAGCTGTTTGAGAAGACTGTGGCACTTTGTTGAGCGCCGCGGCCTCCTGAGCTAAGCTTCATTCCATTCAATGGGGTTGAGCTGCACCTAGGTCATGTGACCGATGAACGTGACATCACTGTCCTAGGACAAGTTGCGAGAAGGCTGTGACGCTCACAGGAGCACCACAACCATTTCAAACAGATGATCGGTGGTGGTCCTGGTTGTCAGAACTCCACTGATCAGATACTGATGACCTATCTAGAGGACAGGTCATCAGTATAACCAAAAGTTGGAAAACCCCTTTAAAGGAATTGTCCAGTCAGGTTATTCATTGTACATTTGATTATTTGAGGTCAACTCTGACACCGATCTTTATATTTTGGACAGCATATGTTCAGGATTGGTAGCTGCTACTTTAGGAACCCCGGCTGACGTTATCAAGACCAGGATAATGAACCAGCCAAGAGACAAGCATGGTCGGTGAGTGCATCCTTTTCCTATATAGTTAGGGCTGGTACTAACCCTACAGAAGTGCTATTCTATCACTTAGGAAAGCGACAGTCACCACCACCTCTGCCCCAACAAAGAACCCTCAATATCTGACCTTCCTAGACCCTTGTGGATGTAATCAGGAAGGTGGAAGAAGAATATAGCTTCCAATACTGATACCACGTGGTATATACAGCCTGATATCAGCCTGGCAACAGGAAAACTATCCCAGGACCTTTTTAGGCCCAGTTCACAATTCAGTTATTTGGTCAGTTATTTCCATTAGTTATTGTGAAGCCTCCACAGAGATCAGGTGTACTTGAAAGTTCTGCTCCTGCTCTGTTCTTTTGACCCACATCTGGTTTTCGCTCCCAATAACTTTCCAAATAACTGAAGTGTGAACTCACCCTTAATTGGATTCTCACAGCAGAATTGGGCCCCAAAAATCACATAGGATAGGATAAATAAAATAGCACAGTTCAGTTTTGGAATTAATTGTAATATTCCCTACTGCTCCTCTTGGCTGTGAATGGTATCGCGTTCAGCCCCATTCAGTTGCGCCTAGGCGAGAAGGACGCATTGCTACAAGTGCCGCTGCCTTCTCAAACAGCTGATCGCCGAGGGTCCTGGGTGTCAGCCCTCCACCGATCAGATACTGATGAACTATTCAGAGGATTAGGCATCATTTTAAAAGTCTTGGGAAACCCCTTTAACCCTTTCCCGACCAACGCCGTACTAGTACGCTGATCAGTTTCATGCAGCGGACACTCGCGGCTATTGTCTGCGGACATTTGACACTTCAGATGCTGTGGTCAATCCTGACCATGGCATCTTGACACTCTAAATACCAGAAGTGTGTGCATCCATTAATGCTCCAGCTCCCCCTTGTGGTGATCGGAGGAGCTGGAGCTTGTGTGCAGCAGCCTCTGTCATAGTGAACGACAGGAGGCTGCTGCACAGTCTTACCTATGGAGCCCTAGTCTGTGGCAGGGCTCCATAGGAAACTAGTAATTTTCCCCTCCCCCATGACGGCACCCATGCGACTAGGACCTCCCATCCAAGACAGGAAACCTGAGGATATAAAAAGATGACACCCCTTCCACACCCCAGTTCAGGTTTCCTGTCTCCGGATGGGAGATCCTGGGGATCCTACCAGAAGATCTTCACCCTGGAGGGCTGGGGTAAACCAGGCCAGGCGGCTGTATGGTCACTTCCCGGGCGGTGTAAGTCTTCACGAGGAAGCCACCGCCAAGACTGCTCCCTCTCTGCTCCCCCCTGGCCTCCGAGAGGGATTGCTGCGGCCGTGTCCGGGCGGTCCCTGGTCTCCCTCTGGGTCCGGTCGTTCGGCGTCCCGGCCTTAGACGCGCGGGGCGCCGGATTATTTACTTTTAAAAATCGCGGCCGGATGGTTCTGCGCATGCGCGGACCGGCATCACTTCCAGTGGCGTCAGGAACCCGGAAGAGGGAGATTAGGCGGCAGATTTGAATTTCTGCACAGGGGGCAGGCCAAGGTGCGTTATAAATATGGCGGCACAGGAGGGACAGCCAGCCCAGAAGTCACTGGCCGATTGTGAAGCCAGGGATCCATTCCGCCAGGAGGATTTTTGCAGCATGTCTAAACCTGCGGACACAGGCCGCGCCAACCCCAATGACTCCTCCAGGCCTTCCAGTCCGGTACTGTCCTGAGGATGGGGATACCACCAAGTGGGTGAGTTGTATCGTTTCTGCTAAAACTCTAATGGTGGCTTTATGTTGTGTGTTTATTCTGCAGGCTCCTAAGGTCACTAAAAAAGCCTCGGGGAAATCCAAGCATAAGGAGTGCGGTAGTTGTAAATGCCCGTTGCCCTCCTCCTACGCTAAAGCCCTGTGTCAGTCATGCATAGACAAAATAATTATGCAAGAGTCCCATAGCCTTTCTAAGACCATTCGTACTCTGGTAAAATCAGAAGTAAAATCCTCCTTAAAATCGCTGAAGCGTAAGGGTCCATCTAAAAGTCTGGAGGTAGAAGTTTCTGAATCAGATGCGGACTCTGAGGATCAGGGGGAGTCCGGTGAACTCTCCTCGGACGTTTCCTCATCCGAAAATGAAGCAGGAGGGAGGTCGTTGTTCCCATTAGAAGATGTTGAGCCTTTACTAAAAGCGGTTAAAATGACTATGCAGTTGGAGGAGGTAAAGGAAACAAAGTCTATTGCGGATCAAGCTTTTGAAGGCTTGGGTCCTAGACGACATAGGGCTTTCCCTATTCATAAGAATATTGAGGGCCTTATTAGTAAGGAATGGAAGAACCCGGACAGGAAGTTTTATGTTCCTAATTCGGTCAAGAAGAAATATCCTTTCGAAGATTCGGTGGCTAATATCTGGGATAAAGCGCCCCTAGTGGACGCTCCTGTTCCAAAGATTGCAAAAAGGCGGATCTTCCATTTGATGATCTAGGTGGCCTTAGTGATCCTCTAGACAGGAAAGCAGACGTATACCTGAGAAGGTCATGGGAATCTGCTTCTACCAGTTTTAGACCCGCCATAGCAGCTTCTTGGGTCTCCAGGTCTTTAAAAATATGGCTCTCCCAATTAGAAGCTCAAATAAAGATAAAACCCCCAGAGACGAACTCTTGGCATCCTTTCCCACCTTCCATAGAGCGGCTGATTTTCTGGCTGACGCCTCCTCTGACGTGGTCAGATTTTTTGCCAGGGCGGCTGCTCTTTCCAACGCAGCTAGACGCACGGTATGGCTCAGATCTTGGAAGGGGGACCAGGGGTCCAAGGCTCGCCTGTGTTCCCTTCCCTGTGAGGGGCGTAGACTCTTTGGATCTTCCTTAGATGAAATCCTGGAAAAAGCCTCGGACGACAAAAAGAAATTCCCCACGCCCAAAAAGAGGACCCTTTTTCGTGGCCGTCAGTCCAGATTTAGAGGGCAGAGAAACAGACAGCGTGATAAAGGGGACAGAGACAGATTTCCCAAGAAGTCGGGGGGTTTCCTTTTCAAGACCGGTGACAAGCAAGGAAAGGAGAAGTCCCAGTGACGCCAGGAGCCAGGTGGGGGGAAGACTTTCCTCCTTTCTGGCACAATGGATCCAGATTTCTACGAATCCCTGGATACAAAATACAATAAAAACGGTTTCAGAATAGAATTTCAAAATGTGCCGGAGAATTTTTTACTCTAACCCCTTTTCCCTCAGATTCAAGCAGGGCCGAAGCTCTAGAATTAGAGGTGTTTTCCTTTTACAGAAAGACGTGGTCACCATAGTGCCCGAATCAGAACAGGGCAAGGGGTTCTACTCTCCTCTGTTTCTCGTTACAAAGCCAAACGGAACCTTCAGGGTCATTCTGAATCTAAAATCCCTGAACAAAAGTCTAAAATACAAACGATTCAGAATGGAGACCCTGAAATCTACAATAAACCTCCTCTCCCAGGGGTGTTGGATGGCAACCCTGGACTTACGGGACGCTTATTATCATGTTCCGATCCATCAGAAGTCTCAAAGATTTCTCAGAACGGCAGTCTTTGTACAAGGGAGATGGTTACATCTGCAGTACAGGGCCCTTCCATTCGGGATCTCCCAGGCCCCCAGAGTATTTACCAAGATCATAGCAGAAGTAGCAGCTCACCTAAGGTTAAGGGACATCTCCCTAATTCCCTACTTGGACGACTTCCTAATATTTTCACAGTCCAAGAGCCAATTAGAGAAAGATATTGTGGAAGTTTGCGAGACACTGCAATCTTTGGGATGGATACTGAATTGGGAAAAAACCTCACTCGTCCCGTCTCAGACCTGTGTATTTTTAGGGATCCGGCTGGACTCCTGCCTTCAGAGATGCTTTCTCCCAGTAGAGAAGATAAACAAGACCGTGGAAGTTATAGAGAATCTCTTCCTGGCTTACCAATGCTCCTTTCGTCAGGCCATGAGAGTATTGGGTCTAATGACGGCAGCAATCCCGGCAGTCCCTTACGCACAATACTACTCCCGACTTTTGCAGGCAGACATACTAGGCAATTGGGACGGGGCCAGGGAATCATTAGATCTGAACTTTCATCTATCCTCCAGAGCCAGAATGTCCCTGAGGTGGTGGTTAGATCCCAGTCACCTCTCTGTAGGGAAGATATGGTCAGCCAAACATCAGGTGACAATTACCACGGATGCCAGTCCCTGGGGGTGGGGAGTTCATACAGTCAACAGAGGCTGGCAGGGAAGATGGGACATAGATACCAGAACCAAATCATCAAACTTCAAGGAGTTGAAGGCAGTTCTTATGGCACTAACAAAAGCGGTTCCCAATTTAAGAAACCAGAATATTCGCTTTTATTCAGACAACTCCACCACGGTCTCTTACATCAATCGCCAGGGAGGGACGAAGGTTCCTCCACTCCTGTACCCGAGCCAAGAAATCTTCCGGATAGCGGAAGACAGGAATCTCGCCCTATCAGCAGTCCATCTAAAGGGAAAGGACAACTTGGTCGCAGACTTCCTAAGTCGAACCCAGGTCAAACAGGGGGAGTGGTGCCTAAACCAGGAAGCATTCCTGCAGATAACTCGAGTATTTGGAATGCCTTCTATAGATCTTTTTGCATCCCGCTCCAACAGGAAGACAGAGAGATTCTTTTCCCTCAACATCCGGGACAGACCGACAGGGATAGATGCATTGGTGCAGGATTGGAGTCTGGAAGAGGGGTTTGCCTTTCCTCCCTTCTGTTTACTTCCTCAGGTGCTGAACAAATTATCGCGGGAGAGGGCATCCATCATCCTGGTAGCCCCATTTTGGCCCAAAAGGGCTTGGTTTCCGGTTGTTCAGAGGATGGCGGTTCTCCCCCCACTTACAATTCCGGTGAGAGAGGACCTTCTCTTCCAGGGGCCAATTCTTCATCCCAATCCAGAGGTGCTGAAATTATCAGCATGGAAGTTGAAAGGTACATGTGGAGGAGGAGAGGGTTATCTGAATCAGTAGTTGCCACCCTTCTAAAAAGTAGGAAAGAATCCACTGCTAAAAAATACCTAAAGGTTTGGAGCGTATTTTCTAACTTTTTGGGCTCTTCTCCGGATCCTTTGAGTTCCCCGGAGATTCCCAAAGTGCTTCAGTTTTTACAGGCTGGGTTAGATAAAAGTTTGAAGGCCTCCACATTGAAAGTTCAGGTAGCTGCGCTAAGTTACTTTTTTGATGTCAGGCTGGCCGAACACCCATGGATCAAAAGATTTTTGAATGCCACCTCCAGAATTCGCCCGGTCCTTCGTTCCCTTTTACCTCCCTGGGATTTAAATGTAGTCCTTACAGCCCTGACCCAGCACCCATTTGAACCTTTGCAGGAAATCCCGTTAGAGATTCTGTCCTGTAAACTAGCCTTCCTGATCGCCATCACTTCAGCCAGAAGGGTTTCTGAAATCCAGTCTTTCTCTGCTTTCCAGCCTTATACAAATATCCAGGAGGATAAGGTTATTATCAGGCCCATCCCTTCCTTCCGTCCTAAGGTAGTGTCCCAGTTCCATATGAATCAGGACATCATTCTTCCCTCATTCTGTCCTAATCCTACCAATGCCAAGGAGGAAAAGTTCCATTGTCTAGACGTGAGAAGGTGCCTGTTTTTCTACCTAGAAACCACGGCATCTTGGAGAATTGATGAAAACCTCTTAATTCAGTACCAAGGTAGAAATAAGGGTCGGAAGGTCTCTAAGGGGGTATTAGCTAGATGGGTTAAAAAGGCCATTACTCTAGCCTATTCATCTTCAGGTCTCTCTCCTCCTGAGGGATTTGTAGCTCATTCAACAAGAGCGGTTGCCACGTCTTGGGCTGAAAGAGCTGACGCTTCTCTGAGTCAAATTTGCAGGGCTGCAACTTGGAGCACCCCTCATACCTTTTTTAAGCATTATCGACTTAGACTTAATGAGGATTCGGCCTTTGGGAGGAGGGTTCTTGAGGCCGTAGTCCCTCCCTAAATTTTGATTTATATTTTATTCTCGCATGGGTGCCGTCATGGGGGAGGGGAAAACAATAATTGCTTACCGGTAATTGTTTTTCTCGATACCCATGACGGCACCCCCAAAATTCCCTCCCGTAAAACGTAAAAAAAAAAAAAAAAAAAGAAACATTATATGTATAGACATTTATATACATATAGATGGAATTATTTTCTTCTTTCTCTCTATTATTTCATTGTTGTTGTGTATCACATCCTTCACCGGTAATTACAAGCAATGGGGTGTGGAAGGGGTGTCATCTTTTTATATCCTCAGGTTTCCTGTCTTGGATGGGAGGTCCTAGTCGCATGGGTGCCGTCATGGGTATCGAGGAAAAACAATTACCGGTAAGCAATTATTGTTTTCTCATAGACTTCAATGCTATGAGAATAGCAATCTAATGATTGCTTGTTATAGTTCCCTATTGGAACTATAACCCCTTAAGGACCGGGGGTTTTGGGATTTTTGCGTTTTTGTTTTGCGCTCCCTGCCTTCCAAAAGCCATAACATTTTTATATTTCCGCTCACATAGCCATATGACGGCTTATTTTTTGCGGGACAAGTTGTACTTTTTAACGCTACCATTTATTTTTGCATGTGATGTAGTGGGAAACGGGAAAAAAATTCCAAATGGGGTGAAATTGCAAAAAAAAAGCAATTTCACCACAGTTTTACAGGTTTTTGAATTACAACGTTCGATTTGCGATAAAACTGACTGGTTAATTTTATTCTTCAGGTCAGTACGAATCCGGCAATACCTAATATGTATAGTTTTTCTTGCGTTTTGAAAGTGAAAAAAAAATTAAAAGTGGGAATTTTTTTATTTTATTTTTTTGTCGCCATGTTTTGACCCCTATAACTTTTTTGTAATTATGCGTACGGAGCAGTGTAGGGGCTCATTTTCTGCGGGGCAATCTGAACTTTTAATTGATACCATTATGGGGTGCGTATGATGTTTTGATCACTTTTTATTCATTTTTTAGGAAATGAAGCGCCCAAAAATGGCGAATTAGCCATTTGGACGCTTTCTTTCCGTTTTTATGTTTACCGTATGGTGAATATTTTTAATATTATTATAGTATGGGCGTTTTCGCAAATTGCGACACCCATTATGTGTAATTTTTTATTTATTTTATTTTCATTTTGGGGAAAGGGGGTGATTTGAATTTTTATATTTTTTTATTTAATTTTTATTTTTTAAACTTTTTTTTTTTTTTACTACTTTCTTATAGTTCCCATAGGGAACTATAAGATGCAATCATCAGATTGCTATTCTCATATATTCCAATGCAATAGCATTGGAATATATGAGAAAATCACGATATTTCCTATGGAGCCTATTACAGTCATAGGCTCCATAGGAATACTATGTAGTAACCTAGGTTTCATTCACAGAAACCTAGGGTACTACATGCATGCTCCGGCTCCCCCTTGTGGCCATCAGGGGAGCCGGAGCAAAAACCGAAAGTGAAACTTTTCGGTTTTTGCGCGATCAGATGCCGTGGTCAGGATTGACCACGGCATCTGAGGGGTTAACCTCTTTCCGACCGCCTCACGCAGGATTGCGTCCTGCGGGCGGTCGTTCATTCCTCCTTGACGCGCCGCGGCCATCTCGCGAGACGCGAGATGACGCGCTCCTGAGCCCGGTGGAACGCAAATGGAACGCACCGCCGGGCTCAGGACAAGTTCGTCACCAGCCTGCCAGCCAATGATCAGCGCTGGCAGGCTGGTGATTTTCAAAATCGCCTATGAAAACAGGCGATATAAGTTATATTTACAAATATATGGCTTTTATAAGGGATCTGTGCCATGTGCTGGGTCCTTTTCATCGGTTGGACCCAGCACAGAGCACAGATCCCAAGTAAGTGCACCAATCACTACATATCAGGCCCTGATCACCCCCTGATCACCTATAATTAACCCCTTGATCACCTGTCAATACATAGTGAAAGGGAAAAAGTGATCAGTGTCACTTTTGTGAACTGTCACTTTTTTTTTTTCACCAGTATTGACTGTTAGGTTTAGGTTAGTTTAGGTCCCTTTGGTAGGTAGTTAGCGTTAGCGCCCAGCCCACCGCACCGCAGTCACTGATTCGCTGATTAGCGTAGCGCTAATCAGCGCTTGTACTTTATAGTATCTGTAAGTGATCAGAACTGATCACGGTCAGATCTATAATAGTATTACTGTCACTTTAGTTCGCCCTCCACCCCAAACGCAGTGTTTGCCCGATCAGACCTGATCGGTCGCCCACACCTGCGTTCACCCACGCCTGCCTCGCCGCAGTGACAAAAAAATTTTTTTTGTATCACTGCACAATCACTTCACAAGCGCTGCGGCGATAAAAAATCAGTTTTGATCTTTTTATCAATCGCAGCGGCTTCTGTACTTCGCTACACTCCCATTTGTAAGACAGGCTTGCTTTTTTCTTGGTAGTCTCAGGAATACCCCTAAATTTAGACGGCCAAATGTCAAACAAGGGGTATTCCTCTGAAGAGGCCTACAGGATTCTGACCCAGTCGGATGAGGAATGGGAACCCTCATCTGACGAATCTAGCGGGTCAGAATATGAACCTGTAGAAAGCAGTGGCTCTCTGACTCAAAGTTCTGACGAGGAGGTGGAGGTCCCTGATAGAAGCAGGCGTACCCGGCCCCGTGTTGCTAGACCGCAGGTTGCGCAGGATCCGCTTCAAGGGCAGCAGAGTGGGGCTGGCGCTGCCGGATTACGTGGTGAGGCATACACCAGCAGCGCAGCCCGTCCTGGACCTAGTACCAGCACTGCCGTAGAACATGGTGAAGTGGCGAGCACCAGAAGGGCAGTTGAAGCTGGTACGGTGGCACGTGCAGTAGTTTCCCCGCCGCAGCCACCGCAAAGACAGGCCCGTAGAGCCCCTAGAGTCCCTGAGGTGCTGGCAAATCCTGATTGGCAGCCCCCAACTTCAGCCGCACCAGTAGTTCCCCTTTCACCGCCCAGTCAGGAGTTCGGGTGGAAACAGCTCAGATAGGATCGGCGCTGGGGTTTTTGAGCTGTTTTTCACTGCGGAGCTCTATGACTTAGTCGTGGCAGAAACAAATCGGTATGCCACTCAATTTATCGCCGACAACCCGGGAAGCTTCTATGCCCAGCCTTTCCGGTGGAAACCAGTCCAAGTTTCCGAATTTAGAACTTTTCTGGGCCTTCTCCTCAACATGGGCATTACAAAAAACATGAATTGCGGTCATATTGGTCCACGAACCCAATTCATCACATGCCCATGTACTCTGCTGCCATGTCCAGGACACGCTTTTGAGACCATCCTGCGTTTCCTGCACTTTAGTGACAACACCACCTCCCGTCCCAGAGGCCACCCAGCTTTTGACCGGCTCCACAAAATTCGGCCCCTCATAGACCATTTCAACCTGAAATTTGCAGATTTGTATACCCCTGCACAAAACATCTGCGTAGACGAGTCCCTAATACATTTTACCGGGCGCCTTGGCTTCAAGCAGTACATCCCAAGCAAGCGCGCCCGGTATGGGGTCAAATTGTATAAGCTCTGTGAAAGGGCCACAGGCTATACGCACAAATTTCGGATCTATGAGGGAAAAGATCAGACCCTGGAGCCGGTCGGTTGCCCTGACTACCTGGGGAGCAGTGGGAAGATAGTCTGGGACTTGGTGTCACCCTTATTCGGCAAGGGGTACCATCTTTACGTGGACAACTTTTACACAAGTGTGGCCCTCTTCAAGCATTTGTTCCTAGAACAGATTGGCTGCTGCGGCACCGCGCGACCTAGTCGCCGGGCTACCCCCAACGGCTTCTTACCACCCGACTTGCAAGGGGGCAGAGGGCTGCACTGTGTAACGACGAACTGCTCGCGGTGAAATGGAGAGACAAGCGTGACGCTTACATGCTCTCCTCCATTCACGCAGACACGACAGTCCAAATTGAACGGGCAACCAGTGTCGTTGAAAAGCCCCTCTCGGTCCACGACTATAACCTCCACATGGGAGGGGTGGACTTCAACGACCAGATGTTGGCCCCGTATTTAATTTCCGACGCACCAGACGCTGGTATAAGAAGGTGTCTGTATATTTATTTCAATTGGCTGCCTATAATAGTTACGTTCTCTACAGTAAGGCTGGGAGAACAGGATCCTTCCTCAAATTTCAGGAAGAGATCATTTCGAACTCCTGTATCCAGGAGGTTCCGTGGCCCCATCCACCAGTGTAGTTAGCCGTCTACACGAGCGGCACTTCCCTAGCGTTGTGCCTGGTACCTCAACCCAACCGCCACCCCGAAAAGATGTCGTGTCTGTAGCAGGAGTGGAATAAGGCGTGACACCCGTTATTTCTGTCCTGACTGTCCTGACCACCCTGCCCTATGCCTAGGGAGTGTTTCCGGAAGTACCACACTCAGGTACACTTAGGGACCTAGGGATTGCAGGACACAGGTAGTTTTTACAATCAGGCTCAAGGGTCTCTCAGGATACTAGGTTTTGAGAGACCCTAACACATAGGGGACGGTGCTGCTGTGCTGCTGCAGAAGTGTGAAACGGTAGAAACCTCTCCTTTCACTTGGGATAACGTGTATAGTGTACTTCGCACCATCTCTGTGTGATTTACACTTTACACATTGTCCCATGGGAAAGGAGAGGTTTCTGCTAGGAAAATAAAGCGTGAAATGGTTAAAAAAAGAAAAAAATGAAACAGGTAGCAAGAAAAAAAATCTTGAGTTAGTTCAGGTTTTAAAAGTTCAGTTTTTTTTTCATGTTCAGGTTTTATTCATGTTTTATAAAGTTTGCAACGTTCAAGTCATGTGCCTGTTGCCTGTTTTTTTCTTTTTTTTTTTTTTTTCCCCTAACCACCCTTTATTTTCCAGGTAGATCAACGGACCAACCGATGAAAACGCCGCAGCACTGATGTGAATTCTGAGAGAAGCATTGCGCTGCTGTCAGAAGACACGTGAAGTCGGTGTATGCGGCGCTGCAAGACGAGATTTCTCCTCTGCAGGACAGGTACGTTTGCCCTGGCATGTGAGCTGAGGAGAGGTGTTGGAGTTCATATGCTTTGGCAAACACTTTGTATCAAAAATCTGGCAAAGATGTCTTCCTCCACACCGATGGATTGATCGATGTGAATGGAGAAATCACGCTTGCCAGGACATAGGAGCTGAAGTGGGTATGGATGTTTGGGCGAGCTCCTATGTCCTGGCAATCGCCAGGCCCCTCTATTTTTTTGCATATTTTTTGGCAGAGATTTTTTCATCCACATCGATCGATGCGAATGAGGAAATCTGTGCCGTTCATTTTTTCTTTCAGCCCAGAGGCTGAACAGAAAAATCTCATTACCTGTATGCTCCATATAAGGAGAATAGCAGAAACTCCTAATGCTGGCCATACGTGTAATGGTTGCGGAGACCCTCAAATGCCAGGGCAGTACAAAAACCTCACATGTGACCCCATTTTGGAAAGAAGACACCCCAAGGTATTCGCTGAGGGGCATATTGAGTCCATGAAAGATTGAATTTTTGTCACAAGTTAGCGGAAAGGGAGACTTTGTGTGAAAAACAAAAAATCAAATTCCGCTAACTTGTGCCAAAAAAAAATCTTGTATGAACTCACCATGCCCCTCACAGAATACCTTGGGGTGTCTTCTTTCTAAAATGGGGTCACATGTGGGTATTTATACTGCCCTGGCATTTTAGGGGCCCTAAAGCGTGAGAAGAAAATGCGTAAAAATGCCCTCATGAAAGGTACTCATTGGAATTGGGGTCCTTTGTGCATCTTGGCTGCAAAAAGTGCCACACATGTGGTATCGCCGTACTCAGGAGAAGTAGGGCAATGTATTTTAGGGTGTATTTTACATATACCCATGCTGGGTGAGAGAAATATCTCTGTAAATTGACAACTTTGTATAAAAAATGGAAAAAGTTGTCATTTACAGCGATATTTTTCACACCCAGTATGGGTATATGTAAAAATACACCCCAAAACACATTGCCCTACTTCTGCCGAGTACGGCGATACCACATGAGTGGCACTTTTTGCAGCCAAGATGCGCAAAGGGGCCCTAAATCCAATGAGTACCTTTAGGATTTCACAGGACATTTCTACTCATTTGGATTCCAAACCGCTTCTCACGCTTTAGGGGCCCCTAAAATGCCAGGGCAGTAAAAATACCCCACAAGTGACCCCATTTTAGAAAGTAGACACCCCAAGGTGTTCTGTGAGGGGCATAGTGAGTCCATGTAAAATTTTATTTTTTGTCACAAGTTAGTGGAATATGAGACTTTGTAAGAAAAAGAAAAAAAAAAAACATTTCCGCTAACTTGTGACAAAAATAAAAACTTCCATGAATTCACTATGCCCATCAGCGAATACCTTAGGTGTCTACTTTCCAGAATGGGGTCACTTGTGGGGTATTTTTATTGTCCCGCCATTTTAGGGCCCCTAAAGCGTGAGAAGGAGTTTGGAATCCAAATGCGTAAAAATGCCCTGTGAAATCCTAAAGGTACTCATTGATTTAGGGCCCCTTTGACGTCTTGGCTGCAAAAAGTGGCACACATGGGTATCGCCGCACTCAGGAGAAGTAGGGCAATGTATTTTGGGGTGTATTTTACATATACCCATGCTAGGTGAGAGAAATATCTCTGTAAATTGACAACTTTGTATAAAAAAATGGAAAAAGTTGTCATTTACAGAGATATTTTTCACACCCAGTATGGGTATATGTAAAAATACACCCCAAAACACATTGCCCTACTTCTGCCGAGTACGGCGATACCACATGTGTGGCACTTTTTGCAGCCAAGATGCGCAAAGGGCCCTAAATCCAATGAGTACCTTTAGGATTTCACAGGACATTTCTACTCATTTGGATTCCAAACCGCTTCTCACGCTTTAGGGGCCCCTAAAATGCCAGGGCAGTAAAAATACCCCACAAGTGACCCCATTTTAGAAAGTAGACACCCCAAGGTGTTCTGTGAGGGGCATAGTGAGTCCATGTAAAATTTTATTTTTTGTCACAAGTTAGTGGAATATGAGACTTTGTAAGAAAAAGAAAAAAAAAAAAACATTTCCGCTAACTTGTGACAAAAATAAAAACTTCCATGAATTCACTATGCCCATCAGCGAATACCTTAGGGTGTCTACTTTCCAGAATGGGGTCACTTGTGGGGTATTTTTATTGTCCCGGCATTTTAGGGGCCCCTAAAGCGTGAGAAGGGGTTTGGAATCCAAATGCGTAAATTGCCCAGTGAAATCCTAAAGGTACTCATTGGTTTTAGGGCCCCTTTGCATCTTGGCTGCAAAAAGTGTCACTCATGTGGTATCTCCGTACTCAGGAGAAGTAGGGCAATGACTTTTGGGGTGTATTTTTATATATACCCATACTTTGTGTGATAAATACTGCTGTAAACGACAACTTTTAAAAAAATTTATACAAAGTTGTCAATTTACAGTGATATTTCTCTCACCCAGCATGGGTATATGTAAAATACACCCCAAAACACATTGCCCTACTTCTCCTGAGTACAGCGATACCACATGTGTGCCACTTTTTGCAGCCAAGATGCGCAAAGGGCCCTAATTCCAAAGAGTACCTTTAGGATTTCACAGGGCATTTTTACGCATTTGTATTCTCACGCTTTAGGGGCCCCTAAAATGCCAGGGCAGTAAAAATACCCCACAAGTGACCCCATTTCGGAAAGTAGACACCCTAAGGTATTCGCTGATGGGCATAGTGAGTTCATGGAAGTTTTTATTTTTGTCACAAGTTTATGGAAAATGAAATTTTTGAAAAAAAAAAAAAAACATTTCCGCTAACTTGTGACAAAAATAAAAACTTCCATGAACTCACTATGCCCCTCAGTGAATACCTTAGGGTGTCTACTTTCGGAAATGGGGTCATTTATGGGGTATTTCTACTGTCTGGGCATTGTAGTACGTCAGGAAACAGGACAGGTGCTCAGAAAGTCAAAGTGCGGAAATTCACTTTTTTGCACCATAGTTTGTAAACGCTATAACTTTTACCCAAACCAATAAATATACACTTATTGCATTTTTTTTATCAAAGACATGTAGAACAATAAATTTTGAGAAAAATTTATATAGAAATGTAGTTTTATTTGACAAATTTTCAAACAGAAAGTGAAAATGTCATTTTTTTGCAAAATTTCGGTAATTTTTGATTAATAGCAAAAAAAGTAAAAATGTCAGCAAGAATGAAATAGCACCAAATGAAAGCTCTATTAGTGAGAAGAAAAGGAGGTAAAATTCATTTGGGTGGTAAGTTGTATGGCCGAGCAATAAACGGGTAAAGTAGTGTAGTGCAGAATTGTAAAAAGTGGCCTGGTCATTAAGGGTGTTTAAGCTAGGGGGGCTTAAGTGGTTAAATGTCCGCGATCGGCATCGCTGCCGGTCGCGGACATGAGCTGCGGGTGTCAGCTTGATGAATCAAGCATTTACCCGCAGCTCATGCGCCCACTCCGTGCGGGCGCCATCTTTAAAGTGCGGACGAAGGGCGTACATGTACGCCCTTCGTCCTATAAAAAAGTGTAAAAAAAAAAAAAAAGTTTTTAAAAATTAAAATAACCCCCTTTCACCCCCCAAAAAAGTAAAAAAAAATAAATACACATCCTGTGTATCACTGGTGCAAAAACGCCCATACTATAAAAATATACTACATCATAAGCAATATTAAATGTTGGTGTTGGAAAGTACAACTTGTTCCACAAAAAACAAGCCCTCCTACGACTATGTGAACGGAAAAATTCTATAAAAAAAAAACTAAAACACAAAAACAAAAAAAATCTCTGGGTAGAAGGGGTTAAAGTAGTTTTCCTTATTCTGCATTTCACTAACTGACTCTGACACAAGCATATATATATTTTACACCTAAGCCGGATTTACTGCTGTTATTTCCATAGCTAAGCCGACCAAGAACCTGCGGGAAAATTGCCAAGATATATCCGCACCAAATTGTGCGATCAGCTGACCCTCACTTACCAACCCCCTGCCACTCCCGTGCTGACACTTTCCTGGTTCTCAGCTGGTCTCTGTTCACCTTGCCGCAGTGATGTCATACAGTATATGACCGCTACTGCCTGCAGGGGTCACATGTCAATACACCATGTTAGGGATGTCCTGATACCATTTTTTACGAGTACCGATACTTTTATTTAAGTACTCGCCGATGCCAATTACCGATGCCAATTTTAACAATAAAATAAATAACAAATTTATTTTGTGACCACTGACCAACCAAAAGTCCAAAAAACATAACAGCCCCCCAGCCTCTCATCAGCCCCCCAGCCTCTTCCTCTCATCGGCCCCCCCAGCCTCTTCCTCTCATCGGCCCCCCCAGCCTCTTCCTCTCATCAGCCCCCCCAGCCTCTTCTTCTCATCGGCCCCCCCCAGCCTCTTCCTCTCATCGGCCCCCAGCCTCTCATCAGCCCCCAGCCTCTTCCTCTCATCGGCCCCCCAGCCTCTTCCTCTCATCGGCCCCCAGCCTCTTCCTCTCATCGGCCCCCAGCCTCTTTCTTCTCATCGGCCCCCCCAGCCTCTTTCTTCTCATCGGCCCCCCCAGCCTCTTCTTCTCATCGGCCCCCAGCCTCTTCCTCTCATCGGCCCCCCCCAGCCTCTTCCTCTCATCGGCCCCCCCAGCCTCTCATCAGCCCCCAGCCTCTTCCTCTCATCAGCCCCCCAGCCTCTTCCTCTCATCAGCCCCCCAGCCTCTTCCTCTCATTAGCCCCCAGCCTCTTCCTCTCAGCATCCCCCAGCCTCTCATTAGCCCCCCAGCCTCTTCCTCTCAGCAGCCCCCCATAGTTTTGCAGATTTTTACTTGATTATTAAAATCAATTTCCATGGAGATAAATTCTAGGGCGAGTGGATGAGATTTGTAAGATCTCACCCTCCTGTCTGCCGCTGTATGTGCAAATCCGCAGGTAAAATCCACAGCAATTCCAGCCCACTTGTACATATGGCTCCATGATGCTGCTCCCGAGCCGGGACAGACTGCTTGTTTTTGTCCATCCTGTAATGTGCTGTGTCCGTGTGTTTTTCAGGGGGATCTTGTACAAGTCTTCCACAGATTGCTTCATTCAAGCTGTGCGCGGGGAGGGCTTCATGTCCCTCTATAAAGGCTTCATTCCCACATGGATGAGAATGGTAACTGCATTGTAGTGAACTGTGTAATATCTGGTGTTTGCAGTCGCTTCATTTGCAAGGTTTCTCTTATGGTTTTTTTCACACTACTTGAGAGTCTTGAATTAAAAAACTTCTCCATTGTCACGGTATACAATAAGAACATGAAGTGTGCACTTGGAGTAAGGCTAAGAATAGGAATGAGCGAACTTTGTGTTTCAAGTTTGGCGTACCAGGTTTGGGTTATCTAAGAATTCTATTATGGATTCCGCTATCACGGACCATATAAGAATCCATAACGGAATTCTTAGATAACCCGAACTTTGTACGCCGAACTTGAAAACCCAAAGTTCGCTCAACACTAAATAAGAATATGCTCGTTGACAAAAAATACAGCACCGAGGAGTTGTTGGAATGTGTGTGTGTAATGATGATGGAGGGAAGTGATCACAATATTAGAGACTAGATACAAGATGAGATACGGCCTCTAGCCCGGATACAAGATGAGGTACGGCCTCTAGCCCGGATCCAAGATGAGGTACGGCCTCTAGTCCGGATCCAAGATGAGGTACGGCCTCTAGCCCGGATCCAAGATGAGGTACGGCCTCTAGCCTGGATACAAGATGAGGTACGGCCTCTAGCCCGGATCCAAGATGAGGTACGGCCTCTAGCCCGGATCCAAGATGAGGTAGGGCCTCTAGCCCGGATCCAAGATGAGGTAGGGCCTCTAGCCCGGATCCAAGATGAGGTAGGGCCTCTAGCCCGGATCCAAGATGAGGTAGGGCCTCTAGCCCGGATCCAAGATGAGGTAGGGCCTCTAGCCCGGATTCAAGATGAGGTAGGGCCTCTAGCCCGGATCCAAGATATGATGCGGTTGGTCATGGAGGCATACAGGTTCCATATTTTATCCTGCAGCACATTTGCCCACAGATGTTATAGCTGGGTCTGTAGATCCTGTACACTCGTAGGTTGGTGAAGCTGGCGTCCTAGCTGGTCCCATAAATGCTGGATAGGAGATAAATCTGGTGACCGGGCAGCCAAGGAAGTGTTGTAATCTGGAGAAGACATTCCTGGGAAGCCCTTGCTGTGTGTGGATGAGGATAATCCTGCTGAAAAATGCCAGTTGAAAGCCCTTCCAAAATACAAATGACATCCGTGTGCATTTTGTATTTTGCAGAGCGGAACAGCCGGCCCCTAATAGAACACTCCTATCCTTGTCCGTAATGCGGATAATAATAGGACATGTTCTATTTTTTTGTGGAACGGAAATACAGAACTGGAATGCACACGGAATAACTTCTGTTTTTGCGGACCCATCGAAAAGAATGGCTCTGCATACGGTCCGCAAAAAAATGGAACGGACACGGATAGAAAATATGTTTGTGTGTATGAGCCCTGACAGTAGCTCCACTGGAGAGGTCACCCCCCCATATGTATTACAGGTTCTGCTTCTACATCGGATACAATCGTCTGTTCCCTTAATATAGAATTGTTGTTGAAAGGAGTTTTCTGGAAATTAAATACCAATAACCCATCCTCTGGATAGGTCATCAATATCAGATCAGTGCCGAACAGTTGTTTGAAGGGGCCGAAGCCCATGACATCACTCCCGTTGGTTACATGGCCTTTGTGGAGCTCAGTAAAATTCTAGTGAGCTGCAATACCGAGCACAGCCACTATACGATGTACGGCGCTGTGCTCTATGTACTGTGAAGCACCGTGTGCCCTACAAATAGCCGACCGGTGGTGGGGTGCTGCAAGTCGGACCCCCACCGATCTGACTCTGATAACATATCCTGAGCATAAGTCGTCAATATGTAACTTCTAGATCTCCCCGTTGAGCTGTTGCCTGATATATCCCGTAAGGTACCGTCCATGATTTAACGCCCTGGTGTTGTGCTTGGCGCAGGCTCCCTGGTCACTGGTCTTCTGGCTGACGTACGAGCAGATCAGACGATTTGTGGGAGTGAGTTCGTTTTGATCCACGTTATGGGGGTAAGTCATTCTGCCAGAGGATTCCTAAGTCTTTGCCAGTATCTTTTAATAAAGGGCTGTATATCTGTAGTAGTGCATCATAGCAAAGGAGTCCGGGGTCCGGAGCTAAGCTGCAGACCAGGGGCGCTGGGTGCGGTATCATCACTTCTACCATCTCCTTTCTCGGAACATAGCGCTCATTGAGGGACATCTATTAAGCTGTTTACACCATTGTTGTAAAAAAGTCGCAGATTATCCGCTACAGTACCGCCTAACGCAGGGATGCGTCCTGCGGGCGGTCCTGTAGCTCTGAGATGACGCATCGGCACGTCATCTCGTGAGAGCCGAGACTTCCTGTGAACGCGCGCGCGTTCACAGAGAAGCGCGTCTCGGCAGTTCGGCTACAGCCTGCCAGCGATGATCCATCACTGGCAGGCTGTAGATGCGAATTAAATCGCATCAAACAGCTATATCAGACGCTGTTTTGTGAACAGCGTCTGATATAGCTGCTACCTGGTCCTCTGGTGGTCCCATTTGCTGGGATCGACCACCAGAGGACCAGGTAACACTGTAAAGTTGCACCAAACACTACACTACCCCCCCCTCACCTATTAACCCCTTGAAGAATAGGACATGTTCTATATTTTTGCGGAACGTAAGTGCAGACCCGGAAGCGCGGATCCGTAATTCCGGATCCGAGCGGGACAAAGTCTGTACCCATAGAAATGAATGGGTCCACAATTCCGTTCCGCAAACAGAATTTCGGACGTGTAATTGGGGCATGAGGGTCCCTTATCACCGCCAGTTAGTTAGCTACTTGTTAGGTAGTTAGCGCCCAGCCCACCGCACCGCAGTCACTGATTTTGGCAGACATTTTTTTCATCCACATTGATCGATGCGAATGAAAAAATCTGTGCCGTTCATTTTTATTTATTTTTTTCAGCGCAGCGGCTGAACGGAAAAAAAAATCTCATTACCCGTATGCTCAATATACGGAGAATCGCAGAAACTCCTAATGCTGGCCATACGTGTAATGATTGCGGAGACCCTCAAATGCCAGGGCAGTACAAAAACCCCACATGTGACCCCATTTTAGAAAGAAGACACCCCAAGGTATTCCGTGAGGGGTATGGTGAGTTCATGCAAAATTTTATTTTTTGTCACAAGTTAGTGGAATATAACACTGTAAAAAAAAAAAAAAAATCAATTTCCGCTAACTTGTGCCAACTCGTGAACTCGCCATACCCCTCACAGAATACCTTGGGGTGTCTTCTTTCCACAATGGGGTCACTTGTGGGGTATTTATACTGCCCTGGCATTTTAGGGGTCCTAAAGCGTGAGAATCCAAATACGTAAAAATGCCCTGTGAAATCCTAAAGGTACTCATTGGTTTTAGGGCCCCTTTGCGCATCTTGGCTGCAAAAAAGTGTCACACATGTGGTATCGCCGTACTCAGGAGAAGTAGGGCAATGTGCTTTGGGGTGTATTTTTACATATACCCATGCTGGGTGTGAGAAATATCGCTGTAAACGACAACTTTTTAAATTTTTTTTATTCAAAGTTGTCAATTTACAGAGATATTTCTCACACCCAGCATGGGTATATGTAAAATACACCCTAAAACACATTGCCCTACTTCTCCTGAGTACGGCGATACCACATGAGTGACACTTTTTGCAGCCTGAGTGCAAAGGGGCCCAAATTCTAATGAGTACCTTTTAGGAGGGCATTTTTACGCATTTTCTTCTCACGCTTTAGGGCCCCTAAAATGCCAGGGCAGTATAAATACCCCACATGTGACCCCATTTTGGAAAGAAGACACCCCAATGTATTCGCTGAGGGGCATAATGAGTCCATGAAAAATTAAACTTTTGTCAAAAGTTAGCGGAAAGGGAGACTTTGTGAGAAAAACAATAAAAATCAATTTCCACTAACTTGTGCCAAAAAAAAAAATCTTCTATGAACTCGCCATGGCCCTCATGGAATACCTTAGGGTGTCTTCTTTCCAAAATGGGGTCACATGTGGGGTATTTCTACTGCCCTGGCATTTTAGGGGCCCTAAAGCGTGAGAAGAAAAATGCGTAAAATGCCCTCCTAAAAGGTGCTCATTGGAATTTGGGCCCTTTGCGCATCTTGGCTGCAAAAGTGTCACTCATGTGGTATCGCCGTACTCA